>CM046843.1:3282775-3380275 GCA_025618425.1 Heliocidaris tuberculata
TTTCGCAAGCTTGTAGTTACGGTGATCTCGCTGTTCATTTTAAATTTCTGGGTCTTATACCCTTCGCGCGAATTATGAACACAGGAACTGTGTTTCTTCTGTACACACCACGACCTTCGCTCAGCTTGTAGTTTTAGCTCGTTGTTTCAAGCTCGTGTGAACCCTCGTTGCGGTTAGGGGGTCGTGGTTCATTAACTTAAAGTTTCGCTAACTTAAAGTTTCGAAACCACAAGTCCCGTATGAACGTAGCTAATGGTTTGTGCCTGTAAACTAGAGGTTATGAGGGTGGATGTAAACATGGTGAATTTGAATAGCCGGCGTGTGATGGTGACAATGTATAGCTGTAGCGTATCCAGGGGTGGGGGTGGGGGGTGGGAGACCTTTTTTTTTTTCCTGCTTGTCAGAGATTTATGGAGGAAACCTGGACCCCATACAATCTGAAACCCCCCGCCCCCCGCCCCCCCCCCCCCCCCGCATTGAGTGACTTTTCGAGGGTTGGCGAAAACACCCCCCCCCCCCCCCCCCCCCCAACTGAGCGACTTTTGGAGGGCTGGCGAGAAGGGGGAAAATACAGATCTCCTTTTAGAACGGATTTTTTTTTTTTTTTTTTTTTTTTTTGTATGGCTTGTCAGGGAATTATGGAGGAAAATTGGACCCTATCAGATCTGTTTAAGCGACTTTTGGAGGCTGGTAATATTTTGCATTTTTATTCAATCCAACTTGGATCTAACGTCAGACCTAAAAATCCTCATTTTCCTCTCCCTCTTGTATGGTCTACCGTGGAAAAAGTCATCGATAATCCACACACAACCTATTGTGGGAAGTCTCAAAGGAAAAGCGGTTTGGAGTAGGCTCCAATGTTATTCCAAATAACCTTGGAACTCATAAGTGGATTTCCCAGCTGAACTGCCCGAACAGCGAAGGCAGGCTAGCTTTCACAATCGGGCCGGGCCCAGACCTCCGTGTGTGAGCTTTCGCCGTTTCGTACCGCAGCGTGCAGGCCTCGCTGGAGTGCAGGCATCAACAATATTGCAGGGCCGTATTCATTTAAGTGCATGATTGCCTACATGTACTTTTTAACACTTAAATGTAAGGTAATTTTGTTACATAAATACAGTAATTTATACGGGTTGACGATGGCCTTCCATAAATCAGAGTTTACTGACCAATAAAGTCTCGTTCCCATATGACGCGGTAAACTTCTGAAAGAAAAAAACAACAGCAAAACAAGAAGAAAGCAAACAAAACAAATTAGTCGCGGCAAAATGAAATGACATAAGGGTAGTGCGCAACCCATTTCTGTGATCTTATATCATAGTCGACTTGACATTCTATGAACCTAAAGAAGTTCTTTCCGTTGATTTTTTTTTTTTTTTTTGGGGGGGGGGTTTTTTTTAATTTGTGATCTCATGTTGTCTCCGAATAATTTCACACTTGTTGCCGAGAAAGAAACTTTGGGCATTTTGAATAATTTGCATATATCCGAATGGCTTCATGTATAGGTATATTCAGCCCCTAAAGCTCCGCCATCTTGTCGGGGTCCATTAGAAGGCCCGATAAGCACCTTTGCATAATTCATGAGCGTAAATGCATGATTAATTTTGTAAGATGTTCCCCGAGAGTAGCATTTGTTTGTACGCGGTATGAAACACATTACGCGCATCAGCTTAGAGCATGCGCAGTAAGAAAGGTCAAATTCAGTAATATATGCATTTGTGGTAATGTATTCATCGCTTCAACGTACAGATTCGGCGAATCAGCGTCGGTAATTTCTAATTTTGGCAGACGGCGCTCGGTCAATGAACTTTAATTGTAATCGATCTCCGAATCAAAATATATCGCTTTGCAAATTTGTAAACAAGTAAATAAAGCTAAAAATGTAACCGAACAGACCGAATCAAATCTAATCATGGATACAGATAATGTAAAAATAAATGTACATTAGTCACTCTTCTTGTTGATATACTTAATACCGGTGAATATATTCATTCGATATGCATAAAGGATAATGACAAATAAATAAATAAATGATACATCTTGTATAATGAAATTAAAAAAAAAAAAAAAAAAAAAAACCTCTTGCAGTGTAGGATTTTTTTCAGGGATGGTTTTCATAACAGAAATGATAATCTTCATTTTGGGAGTGAGGGGATGGGGTCCTTTAGTTGATTGAGGTTTTTTTTTAACCTTTTAGTTAGTCTTGATGTAAATGATTTTTTTTTTAAATAACATAAGTGTACGTTTGTTCTTCTTTAGAAGGGATTTTTTTTTCTTTTTAATTAAAAGTAATTAAAAGGAACAATCCACAAGCGTAGCTGAGGGGGGGGGGGGCAGGGGGCAGAGTGCCCCCCCCCCCCGACTTTTCTTCCCATTTTTTTTTCTTGCTTGTAAGAGAATTATGGAGGAAAACAAGTGATCCCCCCCCCCCCCCCCACTGAGCGAGTTTTGGAGAGCTGGGGAGAAGGAAAAAAAGGGTCTCCCTTCAAGCAGAATTTTAGAATTTACAATTTCGTATTTTTGTTTTTGTTTTACTTGTAAGAGAATTATGGAGGAAAACAAGTGAAACCCCCCCCCCCCCCCCACTGAGCGACTTTTGGGGAGCTGGGGGGGGGGGAGAAGAAAAAAAGGGGTCTCCCTTCAAGCAGAATTTTAGAATTTACAATTTTGTATTTTTGTTTTTGTTTTGCTTGTCAGAGAATTATGGAGGAAAACATTTGAAAACTCCCCCCCCCCCCCCCCCCCCCCCACTGAGCCCCACTGGAACAATCAAAATACCGGGAAGAATTATCCTCTAACTTTTAATTTGCATTTGTGAGTAAAATTTATATGTTGCCATCCACTAGCGTACCCAAGGGGGCCGGGGAGAAGGGGGGGGGCAGAGTGCCCCCTGACAAGTTTTGAGAAGAAAAAAAAAGTTTATCGGGTTCCTGTACAAGATTCTCGACACCCCCCCCCCCCCCCCTGAGAAGAAAAAAAAAGTTTTATATCGGGTTCCTGTACAAGATTCTCGACACCCCCCCCCCCCCCCCCCCCCCCCCCCCCCCTGAGTGACTTTTGGAGGGCTGGCGAACTATTTTCGGAACTGGTGAGTTTTTTTTTTTTTCTTCTTTAATGCTTGTCAGCGAATTATAAAGGAAAACTGGACCCCATAAAATCTGATAACCCCCCCCCCCCCCCCATCAACTGAGCGACTTTTGGAGGGCTGGCGAAAAAAAATTCTCGACCACCCCCCCCCCCCCCCCCGAGCGACTTTTGGAGGACAGGGGGGGGGGGATTGTCGCCATTGATAACCCTTCTTTTTTTTTTAACCCCTCTTGACTCCAAGGTCCAGATACGCCACTGTTGCCATTCCTTTCCAGCTTTCATGCCTGTAAGTCACCACTCAATCACAAGTCTTATACAATACCATTCATTTCCATCAACTTATGATTGACCATTTCCAACAATGAAAAAGTAAAACTGAAGTTTATTTCTTTGTATATTTTTTTGACATGCCAAAATACTGACAGTTTGAAACATTACAAATATTAAGGTGTATTACCATCCCGCCACCCCAAGTTGTATACTGAAGGTATGTCACTCTGTATCAAGGGAGGCATGGGCCAGAAGTGCACCCTAAATCTGATACTGCCCCTTCCCCACAACTTCATTACATGTATCCACTCGTGACACTGCTGATCTACAGGAATGAAGAGCTGTAGTGGTAATCCGTAGGTCTGTTGAATGAAAAGAGAAAATAGAACAAATTAAAAACTATTAAGGTCGTAAACAATAAGAAAGGACTGCAATGTGCCAAATATGTATATACTGTATGCATGACTCAAACAGAGTGAATATTGCTTGATAAAAAAACTATTTTACCCACATTCATTAAAATTAAGTTCTTTTGTAAGCATGAAAATTGAAATGATGAATCTTTATAAAAATTAAATAAAATTTCCATATTTGACTAAAAATTCTTCTTTTTCAGGTCAAAGGGAAAGGAAATTACAATCGTTTCAAATAACTTGCTTCCTCTTCAAGTTGTATACTATTGATATAGGCCTATTACATGTATATATACTTTTTATATTGATATATTTTTCAAAAACTTTTTTTTTTTGGGGGGGGGGGATTGCCAAAATTAATTATGCACAGTAAACGCCTACCTCTCGAAGCTTGATCATGCAGGTCAGTATATCTGATCTTTGTTCATTTCTCCTGATTGTGTATCTCAATATTCCTTCATCATCCATGGTAAAGAATCATGCTGTGTAAAAAAAGGATAAATAAATAAATTTATAAGTACATGTGTAAATGAAAGTAACACAATATATATTTCACAGAAATACTTCTACTCCACTAATTCCGACTTTTTTTTATCTTCTCAAACATCTAAATACATCTAATTTATATCATAGATCAAAGCTCAAAAGAGACCGTTTTCACAGAATGTATTTTGAATAAATGTGAAGTGTAATCTTCTCCTTCTTCTCCATGCTTACACACAACACTGGGCTTTGTTGGTAATGGTTTAAAATGTTTGCATAGTTTAAGGACAAGCTATTTAAAAATCAATGGCAACTAGTAAGGGTATCTGTAATATGCTTTTAACTAACATATTTAGGGACCCCTGGAAGCCCCAATTGTTTTTATAGTTCATTTCCTTGTTTCCTGTTAAATTACAATATTTATGATAATCATAAAATGATTCGAATTACATTATACATGTATAGCATATAGACACTCAGGAAATGTTCTTTCAACTTACCTGTAATTTAGGAAGGCTAAATTTCTGCTTCATCATGTATGGTCAACAGTTTGCCCAATGTTTGAATAACATTTCTTGGGTTCCTTTCCATTTTGATCTGTTAAAAAAAAAAAAAAAAAAAAACAGAGTTGTCACCTTTTTTGGTCTTTCTTGTTACAGTCATAGCTACAATGATAATAATTGTTTTTATCAGGTAAATAAATTCCAGTCCATTATTTTTTATAGGTCAAAATTCAATAATCATCAGCTATCTTATGTTTATTAAAGTGCATTCAAGCTACATAAGTCTCTTGGAAAGAAAAAGAAACAGCCTCAGCAACAAAACTTTCTAGTGACATGTGTCTGAAATATTGAACAGGGATCCCTAAACTGGCTTTAAACACCAGACTGAATTTTTGCCCAAAATACATTTGCCCCCCCCCCCCAAAAAAAAAAAAAAAAAAATCATAGTCTATCAGACTCTAGTTAACTTACAGTCAGTTTAATTGACCTAATGGCATGAATTGAACCAAATATAGTAGATCCAAGTCTTTTAAGAACGAAAAGTCAGGCATAAAAGTGAAGTTGAACAGAGTTCTTATCAAACATGGTTAGACTTAGAGATCTACTTTGACTTTGTCCCCCAAGCACAGCTTTAGCCCTAGCCAAGTCTACATCTACTCAAGATACACTATCCTTCAGACTTCGGTTTATGGAATAAAATTTCAACAAATATTCAGAGTTCAAAACAGTAAACCTCGTGTAACATTAATAAATTTATATCAGAACTAATTTTGGTCTATATATCTTATCAAATCATCGACATCGTAGAGAATCCTGTCACACACACAGTTTCCAAATCTAACGTTAACCGTAGTCTCGTAGACTACGTTAGATCCAAGTCCAAGTTGGACTAACGAATACGCTTGTGTGCAGCATACAGATGAAAAACATGAGGAAAAGCTTTTGCAATATAGTCTATCATCATTCAAAGAGTTTACTAACGTCTTCTTAGATCCAACTTGTTTGCATGTATTGAATTTTTGACGCTGTCGAAATAGCCACCGCGCCGGTGGCTGAAACTGACCCGTGACTGCCCGGGTGAGCCGCAGCGTGTGGGACACAGCGATCTCCGTGTCCAATTACATGTCGACGATAAATTTAGAACTGTAATTTCGAAAGAACATTGTTTCAATCCTTTTTCAACACAACTCTTGTGAATCCTTTTGAAATGTAGATAAATTATCATAGATCACCTAAAATTGTACAAGTTATTTTTATGAATAAACTAAACATACCAAAGTTTGTTGCATAACCAGCGTATCACTTTCGATCTCCATAGAACTGTACATTAATCATGAGTAAATTTCAACTTTTAGAAATACTTACTCACTTTTTACAATTTAATTCAGTTGGTATGTATTGACAAAGCTGCTGAGTTGTAATCATTTCATATGTAGAATTCTGGCATGGAAAACGGCCTTTTTATGTTGCCTCACAAAAACGTAGACACGCCAAATTACACGTGTCTATGAAAGTAATCGACTCGTGACAAGGTAATTTAATTGGTTACATGCTGTTAATGTAATTAACCAGTTTAAAAGGTTTCAAAAGAGTAAGAGTTCAGGTTTGACCTCTTAATGACTTCTACTGGTAGAATTCTGCCTTTTTATGAATTAGTTATAAATATTTAGACTGACTGTGCTACCACGATCTCTACAGAGATCAGTGGCAAGTTTCACTGATGACATTCAGGCTACGAATGAACAAATTGCGCGAAACTATTGACATGAATAAATTTAATGATAATTTGAGCTCTACTCACCTTGTCCTTTTGAACTAACATCTCTCATTTCGTGTGGATGACGTCATTGCATATAATCTGCATAATTAATAGGTCTTGAATTGACGAAGTTGAGGTCAAGTAAATTTTAATCGATACTATCGAATTATGTACATATTCATGACCTAGCATCCAATCAAAGTTTCACAATTAAACTGACACGCACAAGAATATGAATAATGCAACGTATCGGTGCTTATCGGGCTCTTCAAATGATCCGAAAGAGGCGGGGCCTAATTCCATTCGCGTAATGATTTCCGCGCGTGCTGCTTTCCGTCTAGTAAATCTATAATACGTCTATGGGTATATTAAACAGCGCAAGACAAATTACGTACAGTGTTCGCGCTGCACCCAAACGCTTACAGTGTTGTTAATCTTGCGCAATAGGGGCATTCACACGCACAGAAAGAGCGAGATTCTCATCGCGATCAGAATCTCGCTTTTACTTCGACCATTCACACGTCGGGAAAACAAAATCTCACTAGAGAATAATATCGATATTCTTACACCCGCAATGCGCATGTCCGAATAAAAAACAGAGTCCGATGACCCCGTCTTGATTTGGCGCGCGCGCGATTCAAACTAGTAGATGTTCGTGCCAAGGATACTACTGCAGGATCGTGTGGTGCATTGTGGGATATAAAATATCGATTTTTAAATCTCACTATTGTTCACACGCACAGCGCTTGTCCGTGTTAGTGAGATTTTTCTGAAAAATCTTACTAATAGTAAGATTCTGATCGCGATCAGAACATCACTATTTAGTGAGATTATTTGATTCACACGCATGAAATTAGTGAGATTCTAATCTCGATTGAAATAATTATTGATATTTAAATCTCACTTATTGCTCTAGGTTTGAATGCCCCTAATGAAACCTGTCATACAATGATACCTTCCTTCGTGGTAAGACATGGTACATTGCACAAGATGAACAACACATTGGATTTTAATATCCAAATAATGAGAATTGCTCAAGGTTGCTCCTTAGGCAACACAGCTGAAATTGTTCTGTGACTAATTACCATTACAAATCAACAAAAACACTTCAACGGAAAGAACTTTTCTAGTTTTGCTGTTGGTTGCATAGGGGCGTCACACAGACAATTTTATTACCCTTCGGGCATTTTGTTTTCCTACGGCAGATTATTGCGACAAGTGTGAACGAGGTTTGACTCCATTTCTAATAACTCAACAGTTCAATGATCTGTAAATCCCAAATATGCATTTCCATTTTCCCACAATGTCCTAAATATTCAATATTTGATACGTGTTGTATATCTAAACATGTCTTTCCTATTTTGTGGCGTAATACACCCCAACACTTAGGCCACTCCTTCTTTGCCCTAATTTGGTAGCGTTGAATTTATGAGGTCGAGAGCCAGGGAATTCGTCTGCAACGCTGCGTGGGAGGATGAGGAGATATGTATCTCGATCATTTCCCTTCTCTGTGTTTATTGTGAAACGCATTAACGAAACAGCACGCTGCTGTGTGTGTGTGTTGTGTGTGGGTGGGGGGGGGGGGGGGGGGTGGGGGGGGTCGGTGCGGCTGAAACATTTCAAGTGAGCAGGGGGAAATCATGCACGGAGGGATCAGGGCGAGTAGTATTTACATTTTGCTCTCCTCTCTCGATCGTACGCTCTTCTGTGCATACAATGATGATGTTTGTTTTTAGTCCAGCAGATTGGCGAAGAAAATCGATGGAATTGTGCACCTTTTCATAAAAGCAAGAAATTTATGAAATATAGCCTTGCTCTCAAAATTGACGTCTATACCATAAGAAATTAGAAACAAACATTAAAAAAAATATATTGTGCAGATATATTATTTTTGGCCGTTTGGGGCCTTTTTTTAAATCATAATGGGCACCTGCACCACATATCTCATTAATTTCAAAGACGTAATGTCAACTGATCACAATTAGAAGCATTTACTTATATTCAACAAATCAGTGACTTTATATTTTGATATACAGGATGGCCCTTTATTTGAAAAATGTGCACCAGCAGCATTTGTCTGATTTTAGAGGCCGTAAAATATTACATAATATTTCATTATAATTATCAAACTTGATTTGATTGCATCAACTTTGAAGGGTAAATACCATTTGAGGGCCAATTAAAAAAAAAAAATGGGCACAAGGGCCCCAGGGCCCTAATTTTTGTTGGCCTCATATCCAAAATTATTCAGCATCAAAAACTCTACATCTATGCCAAATTTCATGCTTTTATAAAAAGGTGCACAATTATTTCACCAATCTGCTGGACTGTTACTCGCTGGAGCCTGGAGACTCCCTTTTGAACGAGCAACCATAAGTAGCTGTTAGAAAAGAAAAAACAAACAAACATTAGATCTTTCCCAATTCACTATTCTGTCTCTTTTGACTGTGATATGATCTAAATTCCCTTTAAGGAGTATTTTATATTCTTATTCTACACCTTCGTACTGGATTGGTGTCTTTCCTTCTGTCTACATTTGTATATTATTATTATTATTTTAAGATATGTTTTATTTGTACCGACAGGGCTCATCTGCAGAGCAATACTCGGTATTAAAATCGAGACCATGCACGAAGAAGACTGAAACAACCCCCCCCCCCAAAAAAAAAAAAAAAAGAAAGAAAAAATCTAGGTTGGGGTAGGGATCACACAAAAGATTCTTATAGTTTTGTACTAGCCTCCAGCTTTATATATCATACAAACATGATCGAATGCCCAAAATATAACTGTTTGACATTCTTGGTTACCATTTATAGAGAATATTTTTTTCTTCAATTTTTAAAGAAATATATCATAAACACTAATTAAAATAAATGATACATGCATGTAATAATAATTAACCTTAAATATAAAAACAACATGGAAGAAGACTAAGAGGAAGAGACAGAAAATAGAAAGATGGAGAAAGAGAAATACAGTAAGAAAAGAAAGGGAGACTAGAGAAAGAAAGGAATAAGACAAGAAAAATGAAAGAAAAAAAAAAGGAGAAAGCAGAGGAGAGAGAGACATTAATTAAAGAGAAGAAAGGAGAGTCAGGAGAGAAAGAGCAGATGAAGAAATCAAGAGAGAAGCCGCTGCACTACTCGGTAGAAAGAGTGAAAAATGAAAAAGAAAAAAAAAGGAGAAAGGAAAGAAGGAGAGAGAGACATTAATTAAAGAGAAGAAAGGAGAAAGTCAGTAGAGAAGAAGCAGATGAAGAATATATGGCGATATATCGTCACCACCGAAAAAAGTGCATTTCCAGTCGCCAAAAATCAGCAAAACTCCAAACGGTCACCTCCTTCAAAATTAAATATCACACTAAATTTAATAAAATTTAAACTTTCTGATTCATAAAAAATTAAATTACATCGCTCTGAAAATGGGGGATGCAAAGGATAATTCAAACTTCGCGATACAGACTCATAAATAATAAATACCTTCGTCACCTACATACTCGGTGCTGCTTGTTGAGTATTCATGAGTTTGCCCTCTCTGGTCAAAAAACAGAATAATGTATCATAGTGGCTGTCCGTTCCGGAGTACGTTTTATTTCGAAAAATTCCCCAAATCATTATTTCTGTGAGTTGTTTTGGGTACCTACAGTGGCGGATTTAGGGGGGGGGGGGGCAATCCCGGCCCGTGCCCCCCCCCCCCTTTGAGGGAAAATGCATTGTGCCATTGTGCCACCCTGCATTGTGCCCCTTTTACGCAGAAAACCATTTTTTTTTTTTTTTTTTTTTTTTTTTTTTGGCTTGTCAGAGAATTATGGAGGGGAACTGAGGACCGCATAAACTCCCCCCCCCCCGACCGCATAACCCGACCCCCGCTTGAGCGACTGTTTAATTGGAGCCGGCTTGAAGCGAAAAAATTGGGCACCCCCCCACCAAAAAACAATGCAAGGAATCCGTCCCCCTTTAAAAATAGAAGAGACTTGAACTTAATGGAGCATGTGTGCAAATAAATGACCAAAAGAAAATATCCTAAATCCTCCATAACCAAGAACTGTTTCCCAAAGTTGACCCCCCCCCCCCCCCAATGCACCCCCCCCCCCCCCCCTCCCACTGAGCGACTTTGGAGGGCTGGCGAAAAAATTGGTCGCCCCCCCCCCCCCCCCCCCCCCCCCCCCCCCCCCCCCCCCCCCCCCCTACTGAGCGACTTTTGGAGGGCTGGCGAGACCAAAAAAAAAATGGGTCTCCCCCAAGCAGTTTCCCAAAGTTGACAATCCTGCATTTGTGTGCGTATATTCGTGCTCTAGGCACAAACGGACATTTGACAAATTGTGTAAGTTTGAAGACCCAATCACTGACCATCCTGCTTCAAAATTAAATATTACATTGTATTTATTTGAATTTTCTAATTCATAAGAAATAAATTTACATCATTTTTAACGACAAAGATATTTTTTCATCGCTCTGAAAATGGGGGATGCAAAGGGGATTTAGCACACGCGCTACTTGTTAACAGTTTATGGGTTGGGGTTTTAATAAGGGAAGTCGTGCGGTCTTGGCTTCGTCTTATAAAAGATTTGCGATTGATTAAATTCAACACAAATTTGAGATTGATGTTCCAATGAGTACACAGTTGAGACCAACCTCAACGTTGCAAATGATTTCAATCAATTACAACTCTTTTATAAGACGGTGCCCAGCAGAAAATTTTCAGACATTTCGGACAGGGTACAAAAGTTAAATCATGTGGTGTCCCCCTCCCCCCGAATTTCAAAATGGATTCGCGCCACTGCCGATAAGTGCCTCCTTTTACCTTTCATTCTCACTGTTTCTTACAAAAAGAGCTATATCTAGCTTCAAAGATTCGATGCGACGATAATAGTAACAGGTACCTATATTGCTACAACTACAATGTTAGGCAGTAGAGCTGGAGGCAAGAGGGGCACAATGCCCCCCCCCCCCCCCCATCAAAGGATTTCTCATTCCGCTCGCTCAAATGTACCCATAATTTAAACCAAGTAAGGGCGATATTTTTTTGAAAATTTGTCCCCAAATAGCTCGCTACGCTCGCTCTTATAGTAGATAAAAAATCAAGCAGATCGCATTAAGTTGATATTGATGTAATCATGAAGAAAAACGATAGGGTTAATGTACGAATTAAAAAGATCATTTGACATTCCCCCCGAAATTAAGTTGTCCTTTTCATTATATCGCTGTTAATAAATGCACATCCCAAGAACTTCAGCATTAGAAAGAGAGCTTTAATTTTTTTTTGCTCGCTCTCTTCGCTCGCTCGCACACCAATCATTAGGCCAATGCACGCAACTACTAATTGAAGCAGTTTCCTTCCAGACCCACAATAAAAATGAAGAAGATGGTGCTTGATAATGTATTAATTGGACTGTAGGGTAATACCGATGTCACAAATGATTCCCCTTTTCGTTTTATGGTCACCCCTTGTAGGTACCCCCCTTTTTTTAAGTGCCTTTTTTGCTGGTGCCCCCTCCCACTTTGAAAGACGCTCCGCCGCCCCTGATGCCCAGGTCTCACCGTCTGTTAAGGCATGTGTAAATTTCTTCAGTAATACCCCCTTCTATTTATTCATTCCACTATAAAGTGTGCTACAAAACCCACCTTGCCCCACCTTTCATCCTTCCGACCTTTTACAATACCCCGGCGATTTAGGAGTGTAATACTTGGAATTCTGGCTCCTATTTCATGGTTTTCTTTAAGTTCTTTTCTATGATTCAATGATAAATTATGACCGGACCCGGGCCGGTGCGGCAGATCGGCATGTATTAATTTCAACCGGATCCGAACCTGGCAAAATTTACCGGGTCACAAAACTAATGACTACATCCTCTATATCAACAGAAAGAAAATAAATTAAATTTTTTTTTTTCTTTGCCTCGTTAGAGGATTTATTTTACATTCAAAGTTTACAACTCAATATAACATTAATCATTCATAAATGACACAAAAGATAACTACAAAACTGAAATCGACTTACACATATCGTGTTACATTTTCCAATTAACTACAACAAATCCTTTGGTAATTCATTTTTCCCCCCTTTTTGTTTGTATTCTTTCCCTTCTGCTCCTTATATTCCTATTCTTTTTTTCTTTTTTTTCCTTCTTTCTGATATCTCTTTCAAATCTACACAAATTACACATTCAAATGAACTTCAACAATTCCTTTGGTAATTCATCGTTTTTCTTTGTTTGTATTTTTTCCTTTCCGCTATATTGTATCTCTATTCTTTTTCTGATTTCTCTTTCAAAAACATGTTTCAGTACAAAATCTCTCCTATCTTTTCCACTTGTATTGCGTTCCAAAATAACTTTATATACGCTCCAGAAAGCTATGGTCAGAAATAAATTAGATTGGCAATTACCTTCTATTTTTAGTAAGTGCAAGATGCTAATCTTGGTTATTTGGACATTGTATACTTCTTGCAATATATTTTTAACATGCGTAAGGAAAGATTTGTTTAGAATACATTCAGTGAAAGCATGGATAATATCTTCTTTTACTTTACACTCTGGGCATAAATCTTCTCTAATTAGACCCCATTTAAAAAGATTGCTTCTTACTGGTAATAAATTATACAATAATTTTAGGTTAAATTCCCGTAACTTATATTCTCTAATTTGAACAAGGTTACACTTAAATACATGTGACCAGTTTATATCAATGTTAAGTTTATTTTCCCAATATGAACAACATGTGTTGGTTAGAAAGTTTCGTGAGGGAAACAATTTATATAAAACATTGCTACTCATTTCACTGATGCATTTTAATCTGTTTCCAATAAGCAAGCTCGGAACATTAAATCCTTGTTGCTGTCTAGTCATAGGGAAATCACTATCGTTTAACTTACGTATCCATACTGCTGGTATTGCTTTTTTTCAGTTTCGCATAGTCAAACATCCCAGTACATTTAATTCTTTTGACATTGATCGTTGACATGATATTTTCCAATGACCGAAAGCCATTTCTCCCAACTAGGTCTCTAAGATAAATTACACCATTGTCATACCAGTCTTTATAAAATAGTGATTGATTATTAAATAATATATGTTTATTGTGCCAAATAATTTGATCTGGTATATCGCTTGAATCACAGTTAAACATGTTAACATCTTTCACAGTGGTAAAAGTTCTAATAAATTCCCATGCTTGTAAGATCTCTTTGTAAAAGATGGGAATTTTCTTTTCATTTATAATGTTGAACGTACTCATGCTATAATTGCAATTTAATAACAAAGTGATACCTCCTAGAAGGTCAAACCAGTAAGAGCACATTTTTTTCCATGTTTCTCTGTTTTCGTCTAGGAATTTGCCTAACCATTTCAAACGAAAGCTTAACATTTGATTTTGTATATCGACCATTCGTACTCCACCTTTCTTGTAGTCTTCTGTCAAAGTGCATCTTTTAATTTTTTCTACTTTCCTATTCCAAATGAATTTAAACACTATATTATTCAGTATTTTCATAAATTTTGGTGGAATTGAATCAACAATACTCAAGTGGATAATTTGACTAAGTGCAAGACATTTTAAAATAGTCACTCTACCAAAAATGGTTAGGTTTCTTTTCGCCCAGCTATCAAGAATTTTTTGTAGTTTTATTAATTTTTGCTCCCAATCTAACCTTAGAGCTTCATCATTATTAGAATAAATGTAATGACCTAAATATTTTACTGGTTTATCAACCCACATTAAATCATATTTTACTAAATTGTAACGTTTACTAGTGTCTCCCAACCATATCAAGCTTGTTTTTTCTTTGTTAATCTTCGGGCCTGCTATGTTACCAAAAAACTTTAGTTCATGCAAAACTTCTTTTAGAGAATTTTCGTCTTGAATAAAAAATAGAGTATCGTCAGCATATTGTAAGAGCTTTTGTAAATAAATTAAAATAAAGATAAAATAAAAACAAAAAAATGAGTTGCGCCTAACTGCCGAGGCGTGAAGCGCCGAGACAAGCTAGTTAGAATAATAAAAGGCAAGAAGAAAAGTTCGCAAAAAGATGATGCTTGTAATTTAGAGTTCAATTGAATGTACAAAGTCTGAAAATGGCTGACTGTAACTTACGCGAGATGGCGTTAGCGAGCTCATGAAGACGGGGACGACTTGAAAATGCTAAGGGTGCTCGACGAGGATGGAAGTCGGAGACGAAGGGGCTCGACGAGATGAGTTCGGAGACTTGATGTAAAAGACCGCTGCTTGGACTAATGAGTCGCAGGCCCATGATGAATGAAAAATATGATGCAGGCCCGTGGGACGGTGAGTTGCCCGGAAGATGAACGATGTAAAAGTTTAGTGAAGACTCGGAACTGGAAAATAGCTTGAAACTGATCTACGGCCACCGGACGGTTCTCAGACTCAGATTCAGAGAATCTGTGATGAGGTGAGACTGAAGTGATGAGCTGGGAGCAGTTGACTCGACCAGAGAGAGAATAATGAGATGAGTTGACTCGACCAGAAGACTGGAGATGCTGCCTTGACCGTAGAAATGAGAGTTGAGAAGAATTACTAAAGTCGACGAATGACGATTCGACCACATGAAAGAGACGGGAGATGATGCCTCGACCGTGACAAGCGTGGGAGTTGAATTGACTCGACCCAAGATGAGAGGTGTTGCCTCGACCGTGAAAAGAAGGGGATGAGGCAAAAATCCAGATGCAAAACGCGCGGTAAAAAGGCACACCGGCGAGAGCGAGATCCAACGCTGATTGGTTGACCGCGGTGAAATAAGGAGACTGACGAATGGCCCGCGATCGCGGAAATAGACGTGTAATAAACAGATTCATGATTGGTTATAATTCACATGGTAACAAGAAAAACATGAATGAACATGACTTGTCTAGACATGACGTAGTGGAAAATTACGAAGGCTTGAAAAATCAAGTACAAACTGGTTTTGCCATTGTGAAAACTGAACTTGCATGAAAACAAAATGGTAGCCGTTTTGATTAAAAAACTAGGTAGGGACACTTTTGTAAAATAGAAAATGTAGGTTTCTACAGTACATATTTGAACACTTTTTCTTCATATGTTCCTGGAGAGGAATAATTACTGGTTCAGATCAGTCCCATCAGAGAGCAGGAGTTGGTCGCCGTGGGATATTATTAGCAGCACAAGAAACCTCATAACCACTTTATTATAGCTTAATTAGGCCAGGTTTATGGGTAGTTTAAGTTGCAGCCCACATATGAGAAACAATGCTGAAAACAACCCTTCATATTTTCAGGAAGTCAAGGATATTGTATGAACTAGTCAAGACACAAGTTTAAATGGTGCTATTGCTCGCACTTATTTTTCATGATTTTCCCCCTCATTTATAACACATGAGCCTATGGGCAAATAATTACAGGTGTGCGCCTTGAAGGTACGCCACCGTGGGTATTACACCTATGGATCATTACACTCACTGATCTCTACGGAAAAAAAAATAAATAAAAAATCGTTGAGATCAGTGATTACACCATGCAGCGCGCGCCTTTGCGATGAGTTGGACCGTATGTGTGTGCGTCCAGTTTCACTTCCATTAACGATCAACGAGCCAGTGATAAAAAGTTCATTCCTTGCTGCGATCTCGCACACGTCTTAACATACGAGTCAGATATCTACATACACTCAGCACCAGCTCTACTTACTATTTGGATTTGGTAAGTCGTAATCTACCTGAAATTTAGCTCAATATTTCGGTTTGCTTCTTTCATTGTGCAAATATAAACAAGTGACCGAAAGTGAAAGCAATTTAAGTCGTAACCTCATTGAAAATCTAGCTCGATATTTCAGTTTGCTTGTTTCTCTGTGTAAATATCAACCTTAAAAAAAACCTAAAGTAAAAGCAAGGTAAGTCGTAATGTAAATGAAAATTAAGCTCGATATTTCGGTTTGCTTGTTTTTTGTGCTAATATCAACCTAAAGTAAAACCAAGGAAGAATGTTGGTTATGTAAGCAACTATCAAAAGTGAATTGTGATGTGACCAACTTACATGCGTTACCGATCCTACTTCCCCCATGTGTTGACTCAAGATTTTGATTTTTAATTTTCATTTTAAATTTGACCACCGAATGAGAGCCTAAGCTGTAAGATATTTTAAGGATTTTAACTTCAGTGAAACTGAGTTTATTGCTTGTTCCTAAATATTATTAAAGTATAGATATATGACTGTTGGTGGTCTAATTCCTGATGTATCTGATGATTTTGTAAGAAATACACCCTAAAATATAGCGCACTTGTAGCTAGATGAGTGCGTATCTAAACCTTTATCAGTTTATTGTGCTAGATGGTACGTGATGAAATAATGATAATGCCTTTCTTTTGATGTAATTAAAAGCCATTTCATTTTCTCCCAAGAAAGATTTGGAATCCATTTTTTTTCCATTCATTTTTTTCAAGAGTTTTCAAATCAGTGCGTGCATATATAAAGGCCTATATATGCAACCTGCATGAAGTATTTTTTTTCAGATAGTACGCTCCGTGATCGAAACACGAAAGTGGCCATATCTACTCCATATTTCATCTCATCTCTACAAATAACTCGAGCTAAAATCCCCCAAATAGGCCGCTGTTTGCGTTTTTACTGCGAATTTGCTCGGGCAAGTAATGATCGGCTTAACTTTCCTAGATTCGAAAACATGGACTCACACAAGGCGTCATTTTGCTAATGCAAGGGCCGCGTCAGTGACTCGTACGATATTTTGCGCATCATAGAAGAGTGACTGATATCGTTTAAAAAGTGATTGCAAAATGAACAGCGCGAACAATACCTTTAATAACAGGCGTGTGGGTTAATTGCCTTCCCAGGCTCGATTAGCGCAGGGTACTGACACAATCGAAATAACGCCTCGTACACTCTTACAGTGTTAGCAAAATTAAGTTGGGCATCCACTAGTTGGTTAAAATTTTTCCCATTTCTGAGCTATTTTTAGTCCATTCAGCTAAAGCAAACTTGACCAATTTGTGGCAATTACCTTTACCTAATAATTTACCAACAGTACGTGATAAATCAGGGTTTTGAAAAAGTTGCCGTGTTTTTCAACTTTTTTTTTATCAAGTTGGGTAACTTTGTTGGGCAAGTAATAGTGGGTCAAAAAAAAAAAAAAAAAAAAAAAATTACCAAACGATGGAGGAGAAATTTTACCCAATCTGATGCAGGGTCAAAAACAACCCAAACACTGGATAAAGATAAGTCGGTCGGTCGGTCGGTCAGTCGGTCAGTCGGTCTTACATTGAATCGGGTAAATTAAGTTGGGTATTAAAACTACTAGTAGGTTTAATAATTGCCTAGTTCCAGGCTTTTTAACCAGTGATCACACTTTTGAAATGTTTGGTAAATTAAGTTGGGTAACTACTGGTTGGTTAACAAAAATGGCCAGTTCTATATTTCAGCACCACATGTACTAAACCTATAGTGAGTAAAATTTACCACATATTTGGGAAAAGAAAAATATGAATATTCATGATTTTTAAGTTGCGTATACTAACTGTCACTAAAAGCATCTTAAATTATAAGGGGTATATAACAGCTTACATTTGACGTGACTGGGCGTTGTGGCGTGCGCCTGTAATCTAGCTAACAGTGGAAGATATAAACTAATTCAGCGGACCCAGGTTAGAGACTGAGTCGACCTTTAACGTCACGTTAAAGGTCGGTCCCCAGACGTAAATAATCAAACACGTCTGCAAAAACCAAATTTACACACACACACACGCACACGCACGCACACACACGTGACTAGCTGGAGAGGACAGCCAGGTATGAAATAGGATAGGTTAAGTCAGGGTCAAATATAGGATAGGTTAGGATGATACCCTTAAGGATCTAGTACATAGGTTTGGCAGGACATTCGGGAGACAATTTTTTGACCTAGGTTGGAGGAAAAGGGAAGAATTTGGATTTGCCCAACCACGTAGCATGTACATGTATTACCCAATCAGGGTATATTTTGAGAAGGTCGGGCAAGAAGTCCCCCAAATCAGTGGACATTATGTTACCCAGTGTTAGTTAAAAGAAGTCTCAAAATTGAGGTTGGTAAAATTAAACGAAAGTGGGTGGGGGAAAAAGGATTTGATAATTATTGGCTGGGTAAATTATTGGTTAATCAGAAGTGACATAATTATGTTAAATACTTTTTTTTTTTTTTTACCAACAATATGGTAATTGCATTAACCAACAGAGTATGGGCAATAAATTGAGGGGGAGTTCCATGTTATTTGATATTTTTCTTGTAAATAAAACAGTGTGTTGGGTTGATTTTAACACACATTTTCTTCGTTATATTTAAATTTTACTTGCTCTTAAGAGGCCTAAAACAAAATGCAAATGCATAGCACTAATGATTCGGGCAACCTCATTGTCTACATGTCCTCAGATATCATTTATTTCATGTTAGAAAAACTAAACAAGGAATGACAAAAATATTGTGAAAAAAAAAAAGGAGGAGGAGGGGATGAGAAACTATAAATTATCTTGATTTGGCCGTATCACTTCAGGTGAGCGTTTCATGAAAGGAAGTTGTCGGATATTTCATCCGACAACTGTTATAAGCTACTGAAATCCTTGCATCTGATTGCCTGAGAGCAAATTTGTCGGATAAAATATCTGACAAGTCCTTTCATGAAACGCCCCCCTGGGTTCTTACCAATTTTCATGTCTGTTCATGTACGGTGGGGAAAACCCACTTGACAAAGAACAACTACCAAACAATAAAGGAGATTTTTTTTACCAAATCTGATGCAGGGTCAAAAAATACCTACATTTTGGATAAAGATAAATCGATCGGTGGATCTGACATTAAACATTTTAAAAAGTATTGGGTAAATTGAGTTGTTTATTAAACTATACTGGTTGGTTAAAGAATTGCCTATATCCAGGCTTTATAACCACTAAATTGCACCTTTGAATTTTTTGGTAAATGAGGTTTAGTAACTACTGTTTGGTTAACAAAAATTCCCAGTTCTCTATTCCAGCAAAACTAAACCAAAATAATGTGGGTAAAATTTACTACATATTTGGGAAAAGAAAAGAAAAATACGAATATTCATGATATTTTAGTTGCGTATACTTTGGGGTGGTTCTATTTACTAACTGTCACTGAAAGCATCATACATTATAAGAGTACATAATAGCTTGCATTTGATTTGACTAGCTGAAGAGGACAGGTATAAAATAGGATAGGATGATACCCGTAAGGATTACTAGTATATAGGTTTGGCAGGATATTCGAGAGATGATTGTATTCTATATTTTTTGACCTAGGTTGGAGGAAAAGGGAAGAAATTGGGCTGGATTTTCCCAATCGCGTAGCATGTACATGTATTACCCAATCAGCTGGGTATATTTTTGACAAAGTTGGGCAAAAATTCCCCCCAATCAGTGGACAGTATGTTACCCAGTGTTAGTTATATCTGTACATGCAATACCAAAATTGAGGTTGGTAAATTAAAGTATGGGTTAAAAAAAGGGTTTGATAATTATTGGCTGGGTAATTGTTGGTAAATCAGAAGCGACATAATCATGTTGAATCCTTTGATCTTTGATCAAATGTTCAGAATTATGAACCCTATTTCATTTTCGGAATTATGAACCTCCTTCTATGGGAAATTTGTGTTTCGGAATTACGAACCTTCGGAATTATGATCCTTCGGAAAAACAAGCCTTCAAAATTGAGTTGCTAACATTAAAGGTGGGGTAATACAAAACTTTGCTAATTATGTGCTGGATAATTACTGGTTCATCAGAAGTAAAATATGTTGAATATTTTTTTTTTTAACCAAAACATAATATGGCAATTGCATTAACGAACACAGTCTGGGCAATAAATGCCCAGAATTTTAATTGACAGCGTACGACCCATACATAGATGGTTAAAAGTTGGTTAAAATTTTGCCCAACTCCTGTCAAAATCAAAGAGTGTATGAGCCGGGCTTAATATGAGAATGATTGGTTTGTATTGCGTATTTTAACTTGTCTGTTCTATACACCGTGTAAGAGACATGTTTGAACATTTGTATGAACTTCATATCTCAGAACAATTTATAAAAAAGAGTTGAAACAGCTGCTTAACACAAATATTAGTTTCCCATATGGTGCTCTCGATGGAAGAAAGCGTCATTTTAGACCAAGTAGAATTGAATCCAAGTTTATTGTCAGGTTTTTTCTGGATTGATGGGGAGCTCCATGTTATTTTTTATATTTGATCTTTTTTTTTGTATATAAAAAATATTGTTGGGTTAATATTAACATTCTTTATATTTTATTTTTACCTGCTCTTAAGAGCCTCAAAACAAAATGCAAATACACTGTAAAATTGATTCGGGTTACCTCATTTCCTATATGTCCTCAGATATCATTTATTTCATGTTAGAAAAAAAAAACAACGAATGACAAAAATATTGTGAAAAAAGGAGAAGGACGGGACGAGAAAGTAGAATTAATGCTATTTGGGCTCATTACTTCAGGGTTGTTACCAATTCCCCTGTCTGTTCATGTACAGTTGTAAAAACCCACTTGGCATGGCGCGATATTAACACCACACCCAAAACGGTCTGCTTGTTGCCCATTGACGTCATTCTATTGAAAGGATATTCTCTTATTTAAAAAAAATGGACATACAAAAGAAGAAGAATATTTCTGCCTGTCTGTAATGTGTATGCTAGCTTGAATGCTTTGGTTTTGTTATTTTTTACTTTTTAAAGTTTCAAAGTTTCTTTATTTTCCACATGTGGCTTTTACATTTGTGACAACAATAGAAGAAATTGAGGTTGGGGAATTCCAAATCCATACAAATGAATAGCAGCATCCGATGTACCTGTACACAAAGGCAGAAAAGAGGAGTGTTTAATGTCAACAGTGTAATAAGAATGCTGGGGAAAACCAAGGAATGGTAAACATTAAATCATCGATATTTGAATTACACGAAGGCATTCGCTTTGAATATAAAGTTGAGTTCTGGTCATGTGATTAAATTGTGAAAGAAATTGTCTCAAAGCAATTTGTGAGGTTTTGGAATCACCAAAATAATAAGAAATTGACCCAATCTCGCTGAAAAGCTTATGCACTGCACACAAAAATGGGTTCATGGACTGTACATAAATGCGGCATGAATGTTCGGCCCGAACAGCTCTGCTGTTTCTCGTCATATTTCGAATATAGAAATATATAAACCTCACAATTTATTGTTCACCTTTCCCAGAACTCAACCTTTGCACTGCTCCCTAAGTGAACATCGATTTCATAATCAGGGGCGGCGGAGAGCTTTTTCAAAGTGGGGGAGGGGGGCACCAGCATACAAGGGCAATTCTAGGAGAAAAGGGGGCACCTACAAATTGTGAACACGAAGCGAAAAAAGGACCATATAGTGTCATTGATACATTATCAAGCATCATCTACTTCATTTTCATCGTTTCTATCTTTACGCCATTCTGGATACTGCTTTATTTAGCCTCCCAGATTAGCAGTTGTGTGCCATGATCTAATAATTCAAGTGCAAACTAGCGAACTATAAAACCGTGAACGAGTGCTATTTGCAATAAATCGTGAGCACATAAAACAATACAAATATAACAAAGGCCTGTAAAATGGGGGCAATGTAAAAGGAAAAAAAAATGTGGTTGGGGAATTGCAAATCCATACATAACTAGAGTTGAACAAGTACGACTATACAGGTGGGCTTGGGAACATTCATGAAATGCGATAGAGTAGTAATAATATAAAGTATAAATTAGGCATGTTCCTACATTATTTCACTGACGCATGCACATTACAATGTCTTTTAATTTCATTATGGTTTGAAATCAACTTTAGAATCAATTATAGACCAATAAGAGCATTTTTGACATGCTCGCGCGCATGTGCGCAGTGCGCGTATTTGTATGTTTTCAGGAGACTAGTCGGACACTGGAAATGATTGACAATGTTCTGAAACACATGAACATTCAATCGAAAAGCTTTTCCAGCATTATTACACTTGAGCGCGTATGCACGTACATGCGCGTATTATTAAAACACCACTTCACTTTCCACCTATCAGGATTAGGAAAGATTCTTAAAGTAAGGTATATAAAAGGTATGTTACGATCCAAAACTCACAAAAGATAAGAACCGAACAAAAAATATTATATTTTAGATGATATGTGGTTTCTCTTTAATATTTACAAGCATTCAATATGACATGATAAAAAAAAATTACAAGTTTAAATTATAACTACATTACATATACTTAGTCTAGTAAAGACTTACAATTTCTCAGCTGGGATACTTGTAATCCACAGAATATGAATGCAAGGTATGAGTCCAGAATGTTCTTGAAGTGTAGAGTAATCCACAATAAATTCCAATAGCTAATCCAAATGGTATGGTGTCCAACTGGTAAAAGAAGATTCCAGAAGATCTAGCCGAAAAATGTCCAAGATAATCCAGGAAGTCATCAATGTCGATGGCGATGTCGATGATGATGTCGAAGACGATGTCGATCACGATGGCGATAATGTCGACCAAGATATCAATAACGATGTCGACTATGATGTCCAAGATTAAGTCCAAGATGAGGTCCAAGACGATCTCCACAGGTTGATATCAATATCATCAATATCAGATGGTGATAACTGAGAACTTATGCAATATATGCTCCACGATGTAGTCAGGATATAAATTCTATTTTCTTCAGAGCTGATAGTTAATTAAATTCATGTGAATTAAAAATAAATAGTCAAAGGCATTGATTTAGGACAACACCTCAAATTCCTGCTCAACAAAAGTAAAATTTATACTTCATTAGACAGATTTTTAAAAATCCATAAGGAAAACAAACGCAAATTTATGGAATGTAATAATGTAATGATGCATGTGATATGGACCCCATGTAAATACAGCATCAAAACATATTACACTTCATAATCATTATGTAAAATTGTGTCTGTGCATCATCTTGCCTCAAAAAAAAAAATGCTTTGGTAGCTTTGGTCACAACTGAACAAAAACCACTAATCTGGGAAGCAGATTATTATTTTTGTTCAGTTGATGGATGCTCGATTTTAATTTATCTAAATGTAAGATCATGACGATGTCTCGGAAGCTTCACGATATAGGTTACACACATACTATTGATGGTCAGGAGTTACAAAATACAATGTCAGAGAAATATTTAGGTCTTATTTTTATTAATTTCATCTTTATTATAAAAGCATTTAACATTCAAATAAAGAAGTACATAAATAACCCAGGACCGAGGTTTACAGATAAAAGTATAAGGCAGGGTAATATAGCTAGAGTACAATACTCAAGAATAGGAAAAAGCAAAACACAAACAAATATATAGATGTGGGTTCGTACAGTACGTTTCTAATTTGTCAAATGAACAATCGCTCAAGCATGACCCAGAGTTCTATATAAGTATGGACGTAGTTGCAGTTATTAAAAGTAACCCCCCCCCCCCCCCGCATGAATCCATGTCTTGTTTATGTAGTGCTATAGCAAATTGATAACTGGTTACTTTGGTAGATATGGCATAAATAATCACTAAAACCCAGAGAAAAAAGAAATATAAAGATTCATTGCTGTAACAACGGACGAAGTATGAAGGCACATAAATGGAACAGATTATTGACGTGAAGTCAATCACTGTATACATTTACATAAATATTTCCAAGTAAAAATATGCAGATAGGCAGTCATGCAAATAGTTTCATTTAATAACTTTCATGGAATAACCTTTTGCACTAATAAAAAAAGGCAAAGTATGATTATTCAGTGTAACCTTAGGCAAGAATATAATATATTGGAGCTTGATTATTTACATAGAATTTAATGATGTTTATTTAAACATAGTACAGTGATGTAATTGGATGGTATAACATTTCTATTCTCATATTAATAAATATAATGCTATTAAAGTTTGGACATCATGGGCGTACATCCAGTCACATTGTAGAATCATTGCATTCATAAATGACCACGTGAATGTGGCGTCAAATAACCTGATTCACTTTTGGCATTATTTAGGTGTTTACTCACTCATAAATGTCATTATTTACATTTCAAAGTATTGGTAAGATTGCCATGAAGGTTCTGATCTGCTGTTAAAAACAACGTGGGATCCCAGGACGACTGTTTTCAGAACTTCATCTCTCGGGTTCGCGTATTTCTTCCCTATGTTACATTCTTCATAATAGCAAGAAAACGTTTTTTGTTTTCTGGGGTTATAAGACCCCTAGATCCAATTTCAAGACAAATGAGTTGGGGGTTCCACCCTGCCAATTTTGATATCGTAGATAAGACCTGCATAGCGATCACATTTCCTTTGATGGGCTTCGTTTATGTTCCTTTCAAAGGGGCCGTCAACTCAGTTATAACGACCCTTTTCTGTTTGTAGTCCAGAAAGCAAATGTCGGGTCTTTGTTGAGTGGGTGTGACTTCTGGAGGAACTGTTCCACCGTTTATATTAACGCCCTCTAGGTCAGCAAAGATCCTGACATCTTTCAGATTTGCATTCTTTTGTTTCATGAGTGAGACCAAGTTGTGAATCACATTATTGTGACGCCATGTATATCTGTCAAGCATCTTCTCACAGTGACTGAGAACATGTTGGAGAATACCTTTAGCTTGGCATAGATTGCACTTATCGTTAAGGCGTTTGCCCCAACGATATAAGTTCTTATTACTTGGTAAACTATCAATACAAGCATTAACGGCAAACTTTAGGACCGCCTGGGGGAGTCCGAAGATTATCGAACTGAACGAGGAGAGGTTCAATATCCTTTTTCCATTTTTCTCTACTCTGTTCCTTTAGATTTTGTTTAACCTTGTGTTTAGTTTTCTGCCAGTTACATTGCATACTCTTAGAATATATTTCATGGGCATCACCGATCGTTGAGGATTTCCGCGACCAATTTCCTTCACTCGATAGTTGTTGGTCGAGGGCGTGGTTGACATACATGTCGCCAAATGTTCTCGACCTACTATATGAAAGGCAGTGACAAGACCGGTATAATTCGGAAATGGTCGGGATATCAAGGCCTTCTGGGGCGTGGACCAAGGCGTTATTTGCAGCTCGCCTGGGCATGCCCAACCATTTTTTCAAATATTTGTCCAGAAGGGCATCAAGAGATTTAAGGTGAGTACTATGGAGATCGTGAACGGTTAGTGCAAATCTCATGGATGGGAGTGCGTAGTTGGTAAGTATTCGCACTTTGTATTCGTTTCTGATATTGACACCATCAATGTTTTGGAGATTGGTGTTCAGTTTTTCAGTCAAGAATTTCAACGTATCTTCTGTCTTCATCGAAAAAGTAATATGAGATCCGAGAAATTTGACAGGGTCATTTTGGATTGAATCAATTCGTTCGTTACCTACAGAGAAGTCCACAACGACCGGTTTGCCACTTGATATTGAGAGAGAGAGCGGCACTTTCGAACTTTCATCCTAAATCCCATACTATTTAGCAATCCATTTAGTTCAGTGATTAGCTTTTGATGATGTCTTTTATTTCCGGTAATCAAATTGAAATCGTCCGCATAAGGTGTTGAAATTAATCGCTGCCCTGTAAAATCGTAGCCATATTTCTGTTTCTGGGCTTCTAAATATTCCAAGATGGAGTTAAAACACATAAGAAATGCGATTGGGGAAAAAGGGTCGCCCTGAAATACGCCCTTCTTGAAATTGAATCGATTTGACTTCCAACCCGGGCCACAATCATATCCGTTCAATTGAGAATAGAGAGTTGTTACGTAAGTAGAAACGGGGTCGGGTATTCCGTAGCGATCCATTGACATGGAAATCAAGTCGTGACTAACGCTTCCAAACGCGTCGGCAAGATCAAAAAATGTTATGTGTAGAGTCTTCTTTTTACATCTGGCATGTTTCATTATTTCAGCACCTGATTGTGGTCGATACAGTCATTCACTCCGTTGATAAACGCTTTTTTTGTACTCGTTTATCATATTTTACTAATGCAGCATGTCAGCGAGATCATGCGGAAGTTTTCTGGCTGATCAGTGGCGCCTGATTTGTGTATCAAAATAACGCGAGATTCTGACCAAGATTCCGGTGGGTCGCCCGTTAGCAAAATCTTATTGTACAGGGTCGCCAAGAAACGATGGGTGCAGTCAAGATGTTTTAGCATTCCGTACATTAATCTGTCGTCGCCCGGGGCGGAGCGAGCTTTTTTCCGCTGGAGAACAGCTTTTACATCTATGGGTTTAATGGGGGCCATGTTGAAACAATGAATGTCCGATCTATATAGACATCGATGTACGGAAACCAATTCACTTGTATAGGGGTTCTACATTGATTGGTGAATTGTATATACTTGTGAAATAGTTATTGGCCTGATTTGGGGGGGGGGGGAGTGTTGGTGTGTTAGAACGATCAAACAATACACCGGAGCAAGCCTTCTTTGCGAAGTCATGAAAGTTTCCTCTAAAACGTTTTTCCAAATGAGCCCTTGATTTTTCTTCTTTGCTTTCCTTAGTTTTCTTCTTAAGATATGACAATGCTTTAACGGCTCTGCGGAATTCCTTTCTATCATCATCGGTTCCGTTTTTTCCGTACGCCCTTTTTCTTAGCGCATTTTTGCATTTTCTGGCCTGAGAAAGAGATTTTGGTTCATGTTCTATGTAGCTTTCACTTCGTTTTTGCTCTACTCTACAAATGTACAATACTTTAAACTGGAATGATCATTGTTCTGAATTACATGTGAAGTGCAATAGACTTGTTGGTATTATACGGAGGAACTTTGTTGACTGTCCAAAATCTGTTTTAACAAATCTCTATGAATCTTTAATACGCTCACGTTTGGATTATTGTTGTATAGCATGGGATCCATATAGAAATTCACAAAAACAATTAGTCGAACGAATTCAAAAACGCTATTTAAGAATGGTGTGCAACGACTGGAGTACTAGTTATAATAGTTATTACAAAAGTTAAGTGTGAATACACAAGAGAATAGACGAAAGTACCTCCGACTTGTGTTTTAATATAAGCTTGTTAAGGGTTTAATAGATATAGGATATAAAAAACAGGTGCACACCTGCGAACAGAATTGGAAGAAACGATCATAACTTAAAGATGCTTCTACTCTCCGCAAGAACAGATTATTATATGAACTCATTTTATCCTAAAACCATAAATGATTGGAACAAACTTCCGAAGTATATAGTCAATATGAAAACTCTTAGCATGTTTAAAAAAAACGTTAAATAACCATCTCAGCCAACATAGTTAATTTCACAGATGCTTTACCTCAACTAAGTAATTTTGTACTCTGCAATCCTACATTGTTTTTACGTGTAATCATCACTATTGTCTTCGTTTACATTTTTTTAAAAATAATACCTTGTGCAATATGTTTATGATATTGAATCTACTTGTTGTTTATATCCGGGAAACAGACTTGTATGGGTTGGTCAAACCTTTTTGTTTACCCGAGACATGTTTTCATAATGTCTGAAAAAATTCAAATCAAATCAAATCATGTCGGAATTTTACAAAATGGCGCTTATAATTATGAAGTCACGATGCATTGACTAGGTTGAAATGATATCTGTCCTGAGACAATAACCATATCTACCATTGTATCAAATTAGATTGAACTTGCAGTTTTTGATATATCGTGCGTACAAAAAAGTGGGTAGAAATAAAAATAAACTAGAGTTGAAGAACTACAACTATATAGATGGGCTGTGTGTTCCTACATAAATGCATTGACGCGTGCACAGTGCAGTGTCTTAAAATTTCAAAATGATGAGAAATCAACTTAATCAATTATAGACCATTAGAAGCATTTTTACATGTTTGAGCCCATGCACGTAAATGCGCGACTTGCGCATATTGTTGCGCGCGTGCGCGTACTAGAGAGTATTAATGAACGCACCAATTGCAAATGTTCAATAATGCCCAATAATATATGCACAGTCTATTCCAGTTAGTCTAAGACATTTTTTTAAACCGTTTGCGCGCTCATGAGCGTACGTGCGCGTATGCGCACGTTTAAGAAAATATTCTAGAAATCAAGTAGGATCAATTAAAATGCTAAAGTAGTCCAAAATAAGTCATTTTCATGTTGTATATGGAACTTTACGCCATTGAAGCGCGAAAATGAAAATTTAGAAATGTTGAAAATGGCCTTAAACATGCCCAAAATTTATAATAGACCATTATGAGCATTTTCAGATTTTGCGGGAGCGCAACTTCGCAAAAGTGCGTGTACGCGCACGCACCCTATGTTCAATTAATTAATTTTTTAATTAACTTGCATCATGCCAAATATGGTTATTTTATGACTTTCCATTGCCGAAATATTGCATATGTCGGAATTTTACAAAATGGTGTCTGGATGACGTCACAATGCATTGACTATGTTGAAAAAATAAATTATGCTGCGGCAATGACAATATCTACTATTGTACCAAATTTGAATACATTTGAACCCACTGTTTTGGAGATTTTGTGCGTTCAAAAAAGTGGGAAGAAATAAAAATAAAGAAAAATTCGTACAAAATCATGAGGTGGTCTATACTTGAAGTACAGCCCACCTAACTAGAGTTGAACACGTACAACTATACAGCTGGGCTGTGGAACAGTCATGATAATCTTTGCATACTTATCCAAAAGTGATCCTAGACCACATAAACATTTTTAAATTACCTAGGCGCACAGCAAGGTGAATACATATATATATATATATATATATATATATATATATATAGATATATATATATACGTTTTTGTCCATTTTAGACATTTTAACTGTGTGCATGCGCATGTGTACGCGCGCGTTGAAGAAACATTTTCTAAAATGATACAGAGTTAATTAAAATGCTAAAAGAGTAAAGCAAAACAAAAAATCATTTTCATGTTGTATAAGGCACTTAAAGTTATTGACACGCGCGCACTCGCGCACGCGGGGAATTTTTAAATGTTTAAAATGGCCTGAAACATGCCCGAAATTGATCCTAGACCATTTTGAGCATTTTCAGAATTTGCCCGCTCGCAACTTTATCGACGCGCGCGTACGCGCGCGCAACCTATGTTCAATCAGTTTATCTTTTAATTAATTTGCATCATGCCAAATATGGTTATGTTATGACTTTCTATTGCAGAGATAGAGCATAATTGTGTCGTTATTTTACAAAATGGCGCCTAGATGACGTCACGATGCATTGACTGTGTTGAAAAAAATTATATGCTTAAACAATAACCAATTTTGAGTACATTTTAAAAAGTCAGTTTGGAGATATTTGTGCGTAAAAAAAGTGGGTAGAAATAAAAAAAGATAAATAAATAAATAATAATAATAATAATAATAATAATAATAATAATAGTAACATTAATAATAAAGAAAAATTCGTACAAAAACATAAGGTGGTCTGTACTTGAAGTACAGCCCACATAATAAATGAATAATAAAGAAAAATTCGTACAAAAATGAATAGCAATGAATTGAAAAATGAATAGCTAAAGGCCACCGCACACCTTACGATCGGTCTGCGATCCGATTTCAGAAGAAAACGTAATATCATTTGACAAATCATTTAAAAACGAAAATTACTGTTTAATGAGGGTCTGAATATTCATACAGATAGTGAAAATTGATAATACGGCCTTCGCCGAGTTTTCTAGTCGGTGGAATGGCCAAATCGGCTCCGAGTCGTAGTGACGTCACAAAAATCGTACGACTGCCTACGATTTGAAACTAATTTTGCCCTTATTCCCTGTAGAAAGCTGACAGCTCACCAAAACCCTATATTAAGTATTCATATTACTTTTCAGAACCTGAATAGGGTAGATTTCATTTGTTAAAATGCCAATATTTAATGCCATAGCGATTTATTTCACAAATCGGATCGCAGACCGATCGTAAGGTGTGCGGTGGCCTTAATAAATAGCAGCATCCGATGTACCTGTACATAAAGGCAGAAAAGAGGCGTGTTTATGTCAACAGTGTAACAAGAATGCTGGGGAAAACCAAGAAATGGTAAATAATAAAATAATGAATTAAGCGAAGACATTCGCTTTAAGACACTGCTCCCAAATGTGAGCATCGATATCTTAATCAGGGGCGATTGAGCGTCTTTCAGAGTGGGGATAGGCACCAGCAAAGAAGGCCACTTTCTAGGGGGGGGGGCACCTAAAAATTGTGAACTCAAGCGAAAAAGGACCATTTTGTGACATTTGTATATAGCGAGCGGATCGAGCGAGCAGACATTTACAGACTTTTTTTTTTCAAAAGCAGAAGGCCTTAGGTTGTGCATTATTTACATCGATAACAACCACCAAATTACTGTTGGAATAATGTCGAATTATCATTTAATTCGTACATGAACTCTGTTTTTTTTTTTCATTTAAAATTATATCGATATCAACGTACTTTATGCGATCTGTTTGATTTCATAAATTAAGTATACTATAAGAGCAACAAGCTTTTAAGAATTTTTCAGAAAACATTGCTCTTCGGGGCGGATCCGGGGGGGGGGGGGGCGAATCGGCCGCTGCCCCCTTTTGGAGTCAGAAAACTTTCAGATATTTGTGTGCCGCCCCCCTTAAAAAATCCTGGATCCGCCCCTGCTGCAGCAGCAGCCTACTTGGCGTTAATTATGGCACATTCGAGTTGACATTGTGAACCTCTTGTATCCAGCTCATATGCCTTACATTGTAGTTGTAGTCACATGGGTACCTTCTAATATGTACTTAAAGCCGCACCGATTCTTTAAAGCTAGATATGGAAATTTTTTTTTGTAAGGTAAAAGGGGACACTCATAAGAAAAGGAAAATGGCACATATTAGATAGGAAAGGGACATTTATCTGAATTAAAAAAGGGGGCATTTATCAGATTTGAAAAGGGGTACTTATCAGAAGAGGATAGGGGCACTTATTAGAATGACAAAGGGGCACCTGTCAGAAGTTAAAGGCACTTATCAAAGGAGAAAAGAGGGATTAATAAATTTGAAATGCGGCACTTATCATCAGCTAAAAAGAGGGCACTAATTAGAAAAGAAACGGGCACTTTATTGGAAATAAAGAAGTAAACATTACACTTACCAGGCGGAAAGGGCACTTATTAGAAAGATAAGGTGGCAATTATTAGATTTGAGAGGAACACTTAACAGGAGGAGAAAAGAGGCACTTATGAGAATGGAAAAGGACACTTATTAGAAAGGAAACGGGTCCATTTTAGCAGCAAAATGGGCACTTATTAGAGAGAAAGGGGCCATTTTGTCAGAAATAAAAAGTGGCACTTTTGGGGTACTTGACAAATTGGCAGACTAAGAATTATAATCAAATAAATAGTATTTATTCCACGGATCAAATAAATACTACAAAATGCACTCGAATTGTAAACGGTTCATCAACTTTAATAGATCACATGGTTACTAATTCTATAGATAAAATTAAGTCGTGGGGTGTCATTCACAATGGCCTAAGTGATCACTCAATGAGTTTCATTGTATGGAAATCCAATTGTGTTAATATTACGAATGAAAAATATGTTACTTTTAGAAAGCGTACAAATATAGATATTGAAGCTTTTAAATCCAATATTAAAAATCAACCTTGGAGTGAAATTAGGGCATTTAAAGATATTGATGAAGCAGCGAATAAATGGAAAGAACTTTTGCTTAATGTTATAGATAAATTTATGCCTTATAAAACTAAAAGAATAAGAAACAAACAATCCCCCTGGTTGAATGAATCACTTTTCGAATTAATGAAGGATAGAGATAAAAGGAAAAAGAAAGCTATTTTGAAAAAAAGATGAAAAGTTTTGGAAAGAATATAGACGCTTAAGAAATAAAGTTACATCAGAAAATCGAAAGTTTAAAAAGAAATATTATTCTGATAAATTATGTGAAAGTCAAGGCAGAAATCAATCTTGGAAGGTTTTAAAATAACTTACTACAAATGAAAGCCCTTCATCAACTATCCCAATTTCATCTAATGACACTCTAAGTGTTGCTAATAGATTTAATTTTCATTTTGCAAATGTAGCGAAAGATTTGATCAATGAATTGTGTGAAAGTGTAAATTATTCTGTTAATACTTATAATGCTGATAACTTGTTCATTTTACATACAGTAAGGAGGAAGATGTTTTAAAGGAAATTCTTAAGCTAAAAAATAAGAAATCTATTGGCGTTGATGTATATCGACTTATATTTTAAAAACATGTGCAAACAAATTAATTGGATCTATAACATACTTAATTAATACGTCAATCCTGGACGGAAAAGTACCAGCCTCATGGAAGATAGCCAAAATAATTCCTTTACATAAAAAAGGTGACAAATCAAATCCTGATAACTATAGACCAATTTCCCTTCTTCCACACTCTTAAAATGTTGGGTAAATTTAGTTGGGTAACTGCTGGTTGGTTAAAAATATTCCCAATTCTGGGCTATTATTAACCAACTGGACACTCGAGTGGTGTAACCAATATTGGTCAATACTTTTTACCTAAATATTGGGCATATATTTACCAACAGTATTTGGTAATTATGGGTTGGGTACTTGTTGCCCTGTAGTTGTGTAATTTTGTCACATTTCCTTTGCCAGTTGGGTAAATTTTGTTGGGTAACTGATGGTTGGTTAGAAATTCGCTTTCGCCCAACTTGTGGTAAATATTTTTACCCAATATTGGGGAAAACACTTATATGAATATTCATTAATTTTTAGAAGCGTATGGTTTGGGGTGGCCCGATTTACTAACTGTCACCGAATGCATAAAAAAATATAAGGGGTATATAAGAGCTTGCACTAGTTTGCACTAATTGGATAGGATAGGACTAGGATAGGATAGCTTAAAATAGGATAGGTTAGGATTGATTAGGTTAAGACCCAGAAGGACGTAACAAGCAGATTTCATTTTTTTTTTTACCTAGGTTGGAGGAAAAAGGAAACAATAAATTGGGCAGCTGAATTTGCCCAACCACATGATATTTGCTACCAAACAGCTGAACAAATAGAGGGTTGGGCAATCCTATTGGGTAAGATTGGTTGGGCAATAATTACCCAACTGAGAATATAACCAACAGTTGGGCAATTGTAGAGTTGGGTAAAATCTAATGGGTCGCCAACTGATGGGCAATTTAATTTGCCCAACAACATAGTAAATGGATTGCCCAACATCAGTTGGGCAAATTTTAACCAAAAGTTGTGTGGACAGTATGTTGCCCAGTGTTGGTTAAAAATTGGGCATTTTTTTACCCAACTTTTTTAAGAGTGCATGTATCTCAAAAGTTCTTGAAAAAATTGTCCTAAATCAGCTAAATAAGTTCATTGACATAAATAAAGTATTAGTCCCAGAGCAATCCGGATTTAGGGCAAAGCACTCAACCACAACAGCATTAATGAAAGTAACTGACAACTGGCTCCAAGCCATGGATAATGGGCAATATACCGGGGCGTTATTTTATAGATTTACAAAAAGCTTTCGATATGGTTAACCACGAGCTACTTTTATTTAAACTCTCACGGCTAGGTATAGTTGGAAAATCTCTAGACTGGTTTACAATATATTTATCAGAATAGGAAAATTACAACTTTTATTGATAATGTGTTTTCAGAAGAATACTCGGTTAATAACGGAGTGCCCCAGGGGAGTTTGATCGGGCCAATTCTCTTTGTAATATTTATTAATGATTTAGCTTCTTTATTTGACAAATGTTCATTTCATTTATATGCAGATGATACCGTTTTATATTTTTCTGATAAAGATCCGAAAGTCGTCGAAACAGTTTTAAATGACGAACTCGCCAAAGTAATCCAGTGGATGAACAAAAATAAATTGAAATTAAATTGTACAAAAACTGTAGGTATGTTATTTGGAACGAGACAGATGTTAGCAAAGCACAGTGATTTAGATTTTGAAATTCATAATACAAAAATTCAGAATGTAGACACTGTCAAATATCTTGGTGTTTTTATTGATAAGGAGCTTAAATGGAATAACCAAATTGAAAAAATGTGCTCAAAAATAGGCAAAATGTTAGGTTTTCTTGGAAGACTGAGGTATTTTGTTAATGAATCTATTTTAAAAATCGTATATTCTTCTATTATTCTTCCCCATTTTGACTACGCAGATATAATTTGGCAGTCTGCCCCTAAGAGATATTTAGATTTGTTACAAAAACTTCAGAACAGAGCAGGTAGAATCATATTAAAGATAAATCCATATTCCCATACCTCTACTTCTCATATTCATGACATTTTAAAATGGAAGAAATCGAGTGTCCGTCAAGAAGAACATATGCATATTATGATGTTCAAAATTTTAAATGATCTTGTACCTTTATATATAAAACGCCGTATTGCTATTAAAGCAGACATGTATTTTCTTCGTTCTGTAGGTAACCTCAGTACATATCATTGTTATCAAGGACCCCATGGAAGAACAGCCGTATTTTGTTATGACGGCTGATATGGGCTATCCGCCGTATGTAAATCATGATTTATAATTATTATGTATATTATTTATGTCATTGATTACGGAAATAAAAACAAACAAACAAACTATGCCCCCTTCGTAAGGAAAATGCTCAAAGAACGGCTATCCCCTATACAAAAATGGGGGGGGGGGGGGATTCTCTTTCAAGTTTTTGATACCTAAAACTTGGCTCATTGGGGCGTCATTACTACCAGCGCTATAAATTGAACCTTTGAGCAAACCAAGCAATCCTTCCAAGATTATGATTTGTTTTTTTTCATAACTAAAAGAGATGTACCAGAAAATTGACTTAAATTATGCGAATTCCCTTTTTTATTTATTTATTTACGTTTCGTTCATGTTTGGACTTCTTATGTAGGAAAAACATACGGTTGCCATCAAATTCTTTAATTGTTCGGAATGTTTGATCATTCCTCATTTTTACTACTGTGTTATTTAGGTAGAGGTAGCCTATTTTTATCATAGTTCGCATGCTCAAATGACGTTGCCCCGGAAGTAGAAATCGAGTATCGCGCGTGTGCTGCTCGAACAGAGGCAGTGTGTCGTCTGCTGTGTTTCGTCTGCTATTCGAAAAATACAGACTTCTTAACTCGACCATCTGTAAACCCGACCCCGGAAAACCCAACCCTCAATTTAAAAAAAGATGAGACATGCAGTTTTTTTGAATAAAATGGAGAATGTATCACTATTACAAAAAAAAAAAAATCAATTTTTTTTTTTTAAATCGTTACTGTGCTCCCCTTATTTATTTATTTTTTTCAAATCCTGGATCTGCCCCTGCTGTGCTTGCAGTAGACGGTCTGTTTCAATATTATACTGTACCGATAACTCTTAGATCCTTTTACGAAATAGGACGATATATTTCCATACGTTTCAAATCCCGCTTGCAGGTCTTCAAGATGATAGATGCCGCCGAATTTGTGTTGGTTTTTTTAGATAGGAAGAAAAAGTAGAAATTATATGAAATAACAGAAGTCTCATTTTATTGCCATGATGCCCTCAGATTGCAGTGATTTTATTATTTCATGTTGCGGGTGAGAATTTCTGAGTTTAAAACTAACGTCAATTCTAAATTTTTGGCCTGCATACGGATGAAACCGACGTGCTCGTCTGCGAAGTCGTCATTCATAATTATTACCTATATGGGGTAGTTTTACGATGCATTTATAATTCATGTTTTGCGCAGTCCGCAAACGACCTAGTTCTGAGCGGTCATCATTCCCTGATATTTTCCCTCTTCCGGGTTTCACCATTCACTTTGTGTACAAAAAGTGCGGTCAACATTGAGCCCGATTAACATCCACCCACCTTTTCTTGTCAGTGCGCTTTTATTAAAGTGCATACGCGCAGTATTGTGTACGCGTTAATGTGTATGCTTAAACAATGGATACGCGCGGTAACAATTTACGTCACAATTGCTTGGCCCAGATTACATACCTGAGCTGCATAATAACCTGAAATCAGAGGGACTGACAGTAGAGGCAAACAGACGTGTCTGTCATTGCTAAAAAATAGGCATGTTCATGATATAGGTAATAATAATAATATTGACTGGCTCTACTTTCGGGGAATATCGAAAATGTTGCCCTTAAAAGAACCATATTGCCCTCGTCTTCGACTCGGGGCAATATGATTCTGTTGCGGGCAACATATTCTGATATCCCCCTCAAGGCCAGTCAATATTATATAATTGATGTAAAATGCACATCAATGCATTTTCTTGACTGTGATAATGTCGTAAAATGTTTTGTTTTTTTTAATTAAAAACAGGCCGTTTCCATTATCTAAATATTAAATGGTTACTGTTAAACCATCGGACGTTTATACACATCATCACTGTATCACAACTTCGACGAAAGCAAAAACGCCGTCTGCTACGTTCGTAGACGGAAAAGGAAAGCTAATAAAAAGCCTCTGCCAATTGTGCCTTAAATTCACCGTTTTCCACCTTACTTGCACTATAGTAATTTTTTGTTCAAGTTTCAAGCCTATTTTCGCACTGTTTTCAATACCAATGTCTGAAACTTGAACACCTACTTAAGTACATAATTTTATTTATTGAAATTCTCTATAGTATTTAAGTCATGTTTCCCTGCATGTAATTAATTACATTATGACCTGGGCTTATTCTTTTCTGTTCACTGCACATTTCTATGTTCCTTTGTTTGATTTGAATGTTAAATAAAGTAAGGAATAAAAAAAAAATGAGCGGGTGCTGATCGCACACATGGTGTGAGTGCGTCGTTAGAGATCTCATGTCTCGCGATTTGACCTTCTTATACAACCTTCATCGACTCAGCATGTATCGGATCAAATAGCGCTGAGAGTATGTCATTTTTCCTGAAAAGGTAAGTTCCTGTATACTTAACGTAAATAATTCAATGGGGTATTCTTTATAACTTGATAATAATACCTGGATTTATATGGCGCCTTTTCAGTTAATAACTGATCAAAGCGCTTTGCAGCGTATTATTACCGCGGTCATTGAATCCAGTAACGATTCTGCACTTATATTGCGCCTTCTCAATCCCATTGGGAAGCATTCTAGTCTGGCAGCCATTTTACAGGCGCGCGTATACTAGTCCAGTCTCAATGGTATTCGCATCCTCCCGGGTACCCAAATAGGAAATACATGAAGATACTTGGTATGTTTTGACAAAGTGTTGTTTTTCTACAATTCTGCGGTTCGGGTTGGTACACAGCCCGTTTGGCCGGGGTGAATGGATGCACATGGGTAGTGCAAATATGCACGACCGATGTGTAGGTCCCCTATATTTACCAGTTATCATTTAATTCCGCGGTTTTATCCTAAGCGCCTTTCCCCTCAGAACAATACTCAGAGTATATTGGAGATAGCATATTGCTGTAGGTCCTCTAAAAGGAAAAGTTATTACTGAGTTTAAATACATTTGGCAAAATTGGCATTATAATAGTCATTTTGTGTGTTAGAGCAAATGGGAGAGTTGTCCGGCGCTACATCACAGTGACCGTACTTCTGCCAGCTTGAAATCCTGGCAGTATGTATGTATAATGATTACAACTTTCCATTATGAGCTACATCTCGAGTGTTGGGTTTATATGGGCATTCGCTGACCTCCCTTGACACCCAGCGATCCAAGTCATGCGGATGAGTCATCGGGCGCGTTCATTTCATGAAAAGGGGGGTCTCGTTGCACTTTGAGCGGCGTAGTAGTTACCACCTCAAAACGGACATTTTCGCAATATACTCCATCACGGCTCTTGGCATTTAAGAAAATCATTCTCTTTTCTCTCTTACGTATATAGACCTATACGCATCTCACAATCCATCACTGTTGTTGGAAAATTTATTTTTCACTATATATAAATCGAGTTACCCATGGTACGATGGCATAGTTCAATAAACGTCTGTCAGTTCTTCCCGCTAAAAACTTACTTTTCAAATGTTTGCACTTTGTCAACCATCTATTATTTCATAACTTATTGTGTACAAAACTTGTAGGAAATTTATTACCATTTCCTATGATAGCAAACAGTATTACTTTACCCAACTTTATACATGAAAATTATTAAAAATTACATTTCAGTCTCCTTTTTTGTCCATTATTTTGGGGTTTCTCATTTGTTTATTTTTGCTTAATGTTGAAATAAGGAAATATCCTTTTAATAATCTGCAATTTTCTCTAAACATTTATATGGTAGCATATAATTACAATTGTATATTTAGAATGCTTGATTTATGCTCAAGATTTTGATATACACTGACCACCATATACCCTCTCTGTGTTCGAGCAATATATGTGAATGAAAATGACCAGTCTATCTGTCACATATATATGACATCGACACTGGAAGAATTAATTGGAAAGTCCACCATGATATCAAGTTGTTTTTAACAGAAGCAAATATATATATATATATATATATATATATATATATACAGAGAGACTGAGAGAGAGAGAAAGATTAGTAAAGTTTTGAGCAAAATCCGATAAGAAATGATAAAGTTATAAATTACTGAAGTTGTATCCCATACGATGTCACAAGCTTGTGTACTGATCTCCGTAGCAGTGCCATGTATATGTGCACCAGCCTGTGCTCGCGTGTCACAACCTTATAGTAGCCTCCGCAGATGTGCCACGCACGTGTTTAGTCGCATTGTTTGTTCACGCTTGAACACCCCAAAACTAAACCTGGCACAGGGGGGATTAGTGGCTGGCACATTAGGAATAAGCATTGTGGCACCGGGGTTGGTACATGGGGGAAAATTAAGGGTTAAACACACATTGGCAACTGTGACGTATCTTGGCAGGCCCTCTCTCATTTGCCCTATATTATTGAAAAGCACAACAACGTAAATTTCTCTGTTCTCTTAAGACACTATTTAATCATACATGCGTCCTAGATATAACAATTTCCCACTATGTTGTTGTGCTTTACACAACCCCTGTAAGAAACAAAGAAGAAACTGAAAGAAGAAGAAAAAGAAAAAGAAGAAGAAGAAGAACAAGAAGAAGAAGAAGAAGAAGAAGAAGAAGAAAAAGAAGAAGAGGAAGTTATGTTTTCCTTTGTAATCTTGAGGCGGTAACCAGTCATTTGGCCTGGCTAGATATGCTCATGATTGTATTTCGTCGATGTAGTGTTAGGGGTTGGGTATAGTGTTCGGTCTAGGGTTGAAAATCCCCAGAAGGAAAAACCAGTTGCAACCGGACCAGTTGAACCAGTTAAATTCCAACTGGTAACTCTGGAAATTGAAACATCGGTATAACTGGTCTAACTGGTCTAGTTAAAAGTGAACTGGTCAAAAACCAGTTGGAAATTTCAACTGGTATTTTTAACTGGTCTTGTAACTGGTATTTCCAACTGGTCTTACTGGTGCTTTCCCAACTGGTGTTTCCAACTGGTCTTACTGGTGCTTTTCCAACTGGTGTTTCCAACTGGTCTTACTGGTGCTTTTCCAACTGATGTTTCCAACTGGTCTTTCTGGTGCTTTTCCAACTGGTGCTTTTCCAACTGGTGTTTCCACCAACTGGTCTTACTGGTCTTACTGGTGTTTCCAACTGGTCTTACTGGTATTTTCTTACTAGAAACTTCCATTTGGTTTCTTATATAGCAAGATCAGTGTAATACACTTGTGATGATGGCTAGTGAATTACTCTTTCTGTTGTTATTTGAAATATGTAATGCAAAATCATACATTTTTATTGTGAAATATTTTACACAAATATCTAGAATAAATATTCAAACAAAGAAATAAGATTGCATTTGTATTTCACTTTAAATGTTGATTTCTCTAGAAAAAAATAGCAAATATGCAAATGAGGTAAAACCAGTTGATCAACTGGTCTAACTGGTCAAAAACCAGTTGGAAATTCTAATTGAAACAAAAACTGGAATTAAACCAGTTGACCATATCTGGAAACTCATCTTGCTTTATCGATTGACAATAATGATAACAACAACAACAACAACAACAATAATAATAATTATTATAATAGTAATGATAATGATGATGATGATGATAATGATAATAATGATAATAATGATAATAATAACAGTAATGATGATGATGACAAAAGTAGTAATAATGTCTTTGTTATATCAGAAGTATCCCAGAATAAAATTGCCAGCCGGAGTTTACTCAATCATCAACTGGTTTAACTGGAAATATGGCCATTGTTTAATGGACAGTTACACCAGTTGGATAAAAAAATAGTTCAACTGGTTTTACTACTTTTTTTCAACTGGAATCCAATTGATATAACTGGTTTCCAGTTGATTTTAACTGGTCCAGTTAAAAATCAACTGGACCAGTTAAAATCAACTGGAAACCAGTTAAATTTTCTTACTGGTCTAACTGGTTTTTCCTTCTGGGTAGGAATTCGTTTAGTGTAGAAAATTGACTCGGGAGCAATTGTTGCTGGAACATTATTTTTGTGGTATATATTAATAAAACTAAATATAATATTAATCAGGGTAACAAGAATCAGATATAAATACAAGCTCTGTTTTACATATCGGTCCTCAAAAGATAAAAAAGATAATACATAGAAATAAAAACAATGAAAATAAATCATGCTTACAATCAAATAATTATAACCAAACATAAATCAACATTAAAACTAATTGTTGTGAGAATAATAAGCATTACAAATAGCAAATAACAGAAAAATGAAACAGTTTAATAACTCAAGATAAAAAAGTGGAAATTGATAAAACCTCTTAAAAGTTACTAATTATCATAAAAACTGTGAAGCAGGAGGGAAGAGTATTTAAAGGGAATCTTGAGTTCTGGGAAATGTTAAAAATAATTTGGGAGCTTTCTCATTCCTTTTGTGTCAGTTTAGAAGGACATCATAGTAGAAACATCCCCTGAAAAGGATTGCTCTATATAAATGCTCTTATAAGCTATATTCGAAATATGACTAGAAATAGCTGAAATGTTCTGGCCGAACATTCATGTCACTTGTGTGTGTAGTCCAATATACCCACTTCTGTGTGCAGCATATGTGCTTTTCAGCGAGATTTAGTCAATTTCTTATCTATTTTGATGATTCCAAAACAACACAGTACAAAACAATTCTTATGTAGACATGGTCAACCTTTCCCAATTGCTTTGAGACAGTTTCTTTCACAATGTAACTGCATAACCAGGGGAGCGTTTCATCACGTGTGTTGTCAGTGATTTTTATTGACAAATTTGCTCTCGGCCAGTCAGATGCAAGGATTTCAGTAGCTTATAACAGCTGTTGGTAAAAATCACTGACAAAAACTGACAGAACTCTACTTTATCTTTAAGGGAAAGTTGTAGAGAGGCATCCACGACGCACATAGTCATAGATATATGAAAGGCAGACTAAAATAGAAGGAAAACGTGAGATGGATGATAGTTTCCAGTAAAGTATAATAATAGGCGTTATGTCATACAAGTTTAAACCAGACCTTAAAGGGTACCAATCACCAAAAATAATTTTGCTCTGTATGATAGAGGTTGCATGTCGTTATACTATATTCAAAATATGGGCTTCAAATATTAATTCTGTAAAGAGATATGGCAATTTTGATTACACTCTTTTTAAAGTGTTTCAATCACCTGAAAAAAATAATTTGTGTACAGCTAGAAAATATAAAATCAACCTCATATTACGATCTACTGACATTCATCATTTTATGTGCTGTTATTTTTCATTTTTTCATTTTTTTATATAAATGGTTAGATTTTGGATGACTCTCATTCTATTTCTTTCATTATTGGAGGAATCATAATCAAGCGAAAGTAATAAGAATGAGAATTTATTTGCAATGTAAGAATTTATTTGTAATGTGTTTAATCTACTTGAAGCATTAGTCTAGATCGATACCTGTGTATATCTTTCTCATTTTTTAATTTGTCTTACTTAAATCAATCGCAAAAAATTTTAATACCACCGTTGCATCGAATACATGTCACTTTAAATGCTGATTAATTGTTACAAAAAGGGTTATATTCTTTAATAACTCTCAGTCTCTTTTCTCTTATTATTAGAGGAATTGTAATCTCTCGAAAGTAATAAGGAAAAGGAATTTATTACCCACGCCGATGAAATCGGCAGGGTTATGTAAAGGGTTCCGTATGTTTGTTTGTTTGTTTGTTTGTTTGTTTGTGTACAAGATAACTAGAGAACGGGTGAATGGATTTGCACCAAATTTTCAGGGATTGTTTGGATAGTGACAGGAAAGAATCGATTAAATTTTGGTGATGATTGGTTGAACCCTGCAAATTCTGTGTGACCTTCTAGTCTTCTTCGTTGAGAATGGTGCTGACGCCATATTATCAGTGTTAAGCTATCGATGCGCTTTGTTGGGATATCGGTATCGGCTCCTTAAATCTGAACAGCGCGCGGTACGTGCGAAACGGTGAACTATAGAGTCACACTGGTAATGGCGTCAGCACCATTCTCAACGAAGAAGAAAAAAATGTTTTTAACTACTGAATTATTAGTCTAGAATATCGTAAAATTGTCCGAGTAGTCCGGTGATTCTAAAGGCAATCCTTATTTGATCTGGAGACCGGTAAAAAACTTCACAGAAATGGATAGTATTGATAGGAACAGTAAGTTTAGATTTAATTTCTCTCGCCTCTCACTTGCAGCAGAAAATGCTGTGGTAGCTAATGCAGCTAGACGCCGGATCGGACGGCCCAGCGCGTACATGGCACACGGCCAAATTTTGGACATCGGCTCAGATTAGCCGTGAAGTTTCATTACTTTTGCATTGTGGTTGTTGATTTAGAACTCATCCTAGTTAATAATGTGGATTCTCTGGGTCTTTTACTACGGAATATCGAACATCATATTTATCAAATCTATCTGGAAAAAAAACTAGGTAGGATTTTTTTATTCACTCATTCCGCCCCTTTAAAAAGCAAATGTAGATCTAGTTCCTTTCCGTGTGCTCTAGATCGAACGTTGGACGAAATGTTGGCCTAGATTTAATTTCAGACCTATATGAACATACTACCTCATAACACCTGTAAAATTACACTTCGAATGATGCCTACTGACTTTATTTCTCACGGCTAATCCCCCAAATTTCCCGTATCTAGCATACAAGTAGCAACACCAGCACCACACCGAACGTGAAATGAAAGTTTCTAAATCCCTAGGGTATAGTGTTAGTGAACGGAATTTTGTACATGAAATTAAACACCGGCTGCCGAGCTCGGTTCAGCAGACAACATCTGACAAAAATTAAACACCGGCAACCGGAACTACGTCAGAAAATCAGAGGTCAACACCTAACACCGACTGATTTTTTTCTCATTTCATAGTCGGTGTTAGATCATGATTTCGCGGCAAAATAAACACTAACCACAAACACCAACACCGAGCGTGAAATCACCCAATCTAGATTTCAGTTTTGACCCCATAGTATAGTATTGCAACTACTCTGTAGCACCGCCAAGGCGTGGGTCTGTCGCCTTTGACGGCCCCTCTAGTTTGAGATGTTTTTAATGTGCTTGGAGCATTTGTCTAGATCGATACCTGCACATATCTTTCTCATTTTTTTTTTTTACATTATTTTGCCCTACTTAAATCAATCGCTGATAATCCGTCACTTGCAAATTTAAACAGAAAGAAAAGAGGAAGAAGGAGAGAAAAAAAAAGAAAGAAAAAAAGAAAGAAAAAGAAAGAGTATTCGAAAAATTTGTTTACTTTCTCTAATGAGTGGCTCTGTGAGTAATCATTACTTGGTAAATTGTTATTTATTACAATTGTTATTTATTACAATTTACTGACATTCATTACTTTATGTGCTGTATATTCTTTTCACAAATGGTTGGATTTTGGAAATAGAAATTCCTCTCATTATTGGAGGAATCATAAACTAGCGAAAGTAATAAGAATTTATTTGCAATGTAAGAATTTATTTGTAATGTGTTTAATCTACTTGAACCATTTGTCTAGATCGATACCTGTGTATATCTTTCTCATTTTTTGATCTGTTCTACTTAAATGAATCGCTGATAATCTGTCACATGCAAATGTAAATAGGAAGAAAAGAGGAATAGGGAGAAAAAAGGGGGAAGGAAGAGTATTCAAAAAATTTGTTTACTTCCTATAATAAGAGGCTTTGCGAGTACTCCACTTTGAATCGATACTGACATTTTGTCTTTGTTTTGTTTTGTTTTTATTCTTATTTTTGTTTGTTTTGTTTTTTATTAAATCGTCAATTGCATGATTTGGTTGCACCGAATTTAGTCTTGTTCCAATTTACTGATAGTCATTACGCGCCAAAATGGGAAAACGATAGTAATTATTTTTTTTCTCTTTTGAAAGTTTTTTTATGAGAGGCAATGCTAAACCAACGCGAGGTAGATTATATGCTAAAAGTCTTGTAGATATTACAAATCTTCAACTACAATTTCTATGTTCGCTTGTTTTTATTGCTTATATTTTAATACGTGCTGAAAAGGTAGCACGATCGATAAATATGATATCAAAGCAAAAGTAAATTTCCATACTCCTTTTTTCAGCATTTCATTCTTGTTTTAATATTACCTTTATGAATTGACAATACACATAATAGAACTTATCTGTTTATTACATCTGTAATACATAATGAAGTTCTATGCAAACATGTACAACCTTTGTCTCTGCACTGCTCCTTTTCATGAAAAGAATCAATCCTCAATTCTACTTCGAAATAAATTCATTCGAATCAGGTATTTCTTAAACAAACTGACTTTTGATAAATTAAGTATAATGTTACTCTGTTATTATTTAAAATTTCATAACTAATCAACAGTGCATACGTTGTTATGCGAGGCAGCAGTGCTGAGACAAAGTGTTCATTAAGGGTTCCATAAGTTATGAATGTATTTTATGGCTGAGGTGCTCAAAATTAGTGAACTTGTCATTATGAAAGTTAATCATCTGATTAACGCTTTAGGAACTCATCATCATCATCATCATCATCATTCATCCTTATGTCACCTCCAATCTTTACATCGTCATTCCCTTCTCTTTCCATCTCATGACCATTACCACTGTCATACTAGTACGACACAGAAACTTTACATGCGAATTAGTTGTTACACTTTTAATTATAATAGATTGGTTATACTAGCTATTTTTTATGACTACTGATCTAGACCAGTTATCTATTTTCAATACTAACAATTTATCCTCTGATAGTAACTATTACTCAACTGACGAATTTACGTCTAGTTTTCAAAAAACAGGAAATAAATTTAGTTTACTTCATGTTAATGCTAGAAGTCTAAGCAAAAATTTTGATTCTCTGGAAACATTGCTATATACTTTGAACAATTTTCCCTTTTCTATTATTGGTGTCACGGAAACTTGGTTTCATAACACTTCGCCCAACCTATTCAACATACAAAATTATACACTGATCAGACATGATCGAGAACAAAAGAGAGGAGGGGGTTTAGCATTTTATGTCAATGAACAACTGCAATTTAAATTTCGAAAGGAAATATTAAAAGAAAGTGAATCATTGTTTTTAGAAATCATGAATTCAAACAGCAAAAATATAATCGTTGGATTAATTTACAGACCCCCTCATCAGTGTAGTAAAATCACGCAAAACCGTTATAACGCAAACCCGTAATAAATTGAGGTCAAAATAGTTAATCGATTACCAGGAGATCACTCTCCGCGCTCCACTGTGCAAGAGAATTTGCACGCAAACCCTATGTGAATGGAGAAGGCATAAACGATTCCAAGATGCGTTCTCAATCTTTAAATTCACAGGGACGGCTTTAAAAGCAAAGGGACGGCTGCAAAATACGATATTTTTAAAGAAAAAATTATACTTGATCAATCTATCCGCGCCGAATTTTTTTTTTCCCCGTGGCGTTTTGCTATAAATCAATCAAAATCATAATTCATCTTTTGCAATCAGCTGAAAAGAACGCTTGATAGATGCAATGACAGTCGTTGTTTGTCAAATATCTACGTGTGTATGATGACCAACACGGCTGGCGTGGCAGCAGTACTATAGTATTTCTTTGTTTTTCTTCTCTCTATCTTCATTCGTTTCTGATGAATTTCTTTGTTTTTCTTCTCTCTTGTCTTCTTTTTCTTATGTATTCCTTTGTTTTTCCTCTATCTGTCTTTTTTCTTAATGTATTTCTTTGTTTCTCTTCTTTCTTCTTTTTTCCTTATGTATTTCTTTGTTTTTCTTCTCTCTGTCTTCTTTTTTCCTTATGTATTTCTTTGTTTTTCTTCTCTCTTCTTTTTCCCTTATGTATTTCTTTGTTTTTTTCTCTCTTCTTTTTCCCTTATGTATTTCTTTGTTTTTCTTCTCTCTTCTTTTTCCCTTATGTATTTCTTTGTTTTTCTTCTCTCCGTCTTCCTTTCCTTATGTATTTCTTTGTTTTTCTTCTCTCTGTCTTCCCTTTTTTCTTATGTATTTCTTTGTTTTTCTTCGCTCTTCTTTTTTCCTTATGTATTCCTTTGTTTTTCTTCGCTCTTTTTTTTCCTTATGTATTCCTTTGTTTTTCTTCTCTCCGTCTTCCTTTCATTATGTATTTCTTTGTTTTTCTTCCATCTTCTTTTTTCCTTATGTATTTCTTTGTTTTTATTCTCTATATCTTCCTTTTTTTTCTTTATGTATTTCTTTGTTTTTCTTCGCTCTTCTTTTTTCCTTATGTATCCCTTTGTTTTTCTTTTCTCTGTCTTCCTTTTTCCTTATGTATTTCTTTGTTTTTCTTCTATCTTCTTTATTCCTTATGTATTTCTTTGTGTCTCTTCTATCTTCTTTTTTTCCTTATGTATTTCTTTGTTTTTCTTCTCGCTGTCTTTTTTTTGTTATGTATTTCTTTGTTTTTTTTCTCTCTCTTCTTTTTCCCTTATGTATTTCTTTGTTTTTCTTCTCTCCGTCTTCATTTCCTTATGTATTTCTTTGTTTTTCTTCTCTCTGTCTTCCCTTTTTCCTTATGTATTTCTTTGTTTTTCTCCGCTCTTCTTTTTTCCTTATGTATTTCTCTTTTTTTCTCCGCTCTTCTTTTTTCCTTATGTATTTCTTTGTTTTTCTTCTCTCTGTCTTCCTTTTTCCTTATATATTTCTTTGTTTTTATGCTTTATATCTTCTTTTTATTTCTTTATGTATTTCTTTGTTCTTCTTCGCTCTTCTTTTTTCCCTATTCCTTTGTTTTTCTTCTCTCCGTCTTCCTTTCATTATGTATTTCTTTGTTTTTCTTCCATCTTCTTTTTTCCTTATGTATTTCTTTGTTTTTATTCTCCATATCTTTTTTTTTATTTCTTTATGTATTTCTTTGTTTTTCTTCACTCTTCTTTTTTCCTTATGTATTTCTTTGTTTTTCTTCTCTCTGTCTTCCTTTTTCCTTATGTATTTCTTTGTTTTTATTCTTTATATCTTCTTTTTTCCTTATGTATTTCTTTGTTTTTATTCTTTATATCTTCTTTTTATTTCTTTATGCATTTCTTTGTTTTTCTTCCCTCTGTCTTCCTTTTCCTTATGTATTTCTTTGTTTTTTTCTCTCTGTCTTCCTTTTTTCCTTATGTATTTCTTTGTTTGTCTTCTCTCTGTCTTCCTTTTCAGTATGCACAACACTTGGGTCAAATACGGGCGAACGACTAATAAGAGACTAGGAAAATCGCTGGACCGTTCGACCTTGCTGTGCGGGGCTTACGTAACAGTCAGCAAATATAACGCTAAACCGTTATAACGGTTTTGCGTGATTTTACTACACTGCTCATGGTTCTATAAATTCATTTTGTGAAGATCTGGATATATGCCTTTATACTCTTACGGGAGAAGGTAAACAATTATATCTAATGGGTGATTTTAATATAGACTTGTTATCTCATAGTAGTTATCATGATACCCTTCTTCATATTATTTATGCTAATAGTTGTTATCCACATATAAATAAACCAACCAGGATTGATGGTCAATCCTCAACCCTTATAGATTATATTTTTTCTAACATCTTTGTCAAAGACATGACTAGTGGATTACTTTACTCCGATATATCCGACCATTTGCCAATTTTTTTTAATGTGTAATAATGACATTTCAAATAAAAGGTCACTTAAATCAAGCATGTACAGAAAGCAAACACCCCAAAATATTGAATCCCTCAAAAGCGATCTTGCAACAGAAGAATGGTTGGATATTTATAGTCAGTCAGATGCAAATATTGCATACGAAACTTTCAATAAAAAGTTGCAGAAGTATTACCACAAAAATTGTCCTCTGGTATCTGTAAACAAGAACAATAAACGTAGTAAAATGCCATGGATAACAAAAGCAATTCTGCGATCCATACACACAAGGTACAAACTTTATAAGGCTTATTCATTAACAAACTCTACTGCTCTTAATAAAAACAAATATAAAACGTACCGAAACAAATTAACTAATATCATTCGAACTTCTCGTAAAATGTACTATTCCGATAAACTTAACCGAGTGAAAACTAATATGAAATCTACATGGGAGGTTATAAATGATCTGATTGGCAAGAAAACAAAAAAATTACCTACTAATAATTTTACAATGGATAATACAGTGATACAGTCTGAAGATATAGCTCATACCTTTAATTCCTTTTTTGTAAATATAGGACCTAATTTAGCAAATAAACTCAATAAACCGAACGAAAATTTTACTAAATTTCTTCCTGAACCTACAACTTCTTCACTGTTTTTTAATCCCATAAATCCTAATGAAATAATCGAAATAACAAAAAGTCTTAAGTCAAGTAAATCACAAGGTCACGATAGAATCAGTGCTTTTCTCCTTAAACAAATCATACATTTTCTTGTTTCTCCTTTCACTCAAATTTTAATCTGTCTATTAACACTGGGAAATGTCCTGAGTCTCTACAAATTGCAAAGGTAAATCCCGTTTTCAAAAAAGACAACCCTCTCGAAATAAGTAATTACAGGCCTATATCCATTCTTCCCAGCATATCAAAAATCCTAGAAAAGATTATTTACAAAAGGCTGTATAACTTTTTAGATACATTTCATTTTCTAAATATAAATCAATATGGTTTCAGAAAAAGACATTCAACCGACCTAGCTTTAGTACAATTATATGATAAAATAACGAATGCCATGGCCAATAAAGAACATGTAATAGGAGTATTCATGGACTTATCTAATGCCTTTGATACGCTTGACCACCATATTTTACTTTAAAAACTTCACTCTTATGGAATTCGTGGAGTTGCCCTCTCCTGGTTTGAGAGCTATTTATCTAATAGAAAACAATATGTAGTGTATAATGATGTTTCTTCAGATTTCCTACCAATCCAATGCGGTGTTCGACAAGGGTCAATACTAGGCCCTTTACTATTTCTACTATATATTAATGATTTAACTAATACAACTCCTCTTTTATCTTTCATATTATTTGCAGATGACACAAACATTTTCTGTTCACATCGTAACTTAAATACCCTTGTAAATACACTTCATAATGAGTTACCAAAGTTATCTTTGTGGTTTAAGTGCAATAAATTATCCCTTAATTTAGATAAAACCAATTTCATGTATTTCAAGCACGTAAATTCTCATGTCATTGATTTTCCTTACAACATACTTATAGATAATGTACCTCTAGAAAGAAAGAGACAAACAAAATTTTTGGGTGTCATTATCGATGAAAATTTAAATTGGAATGAACATATACGTCATATAACTACTTCTATTTCTAGGAATGTTGGTATACTTTATAAAGTAAAGAGATTTGTCCCTTGTAAAACGCTCATTATGCTTTATAATTCATTGATATTACCATATATAACATATTGCAATTTAGTATGGGCCACCACCAACAAAACAAAAATCAACTCTATTTACTTATTGCAAAAGAAAGCCCTTCGCATATGTACCGGTTCACCATATTTATCTCACACCAGACCAATATTTTACCAACTGAAAACTCTAACAGTATTCGATATCAATTCACTACAAAGTTTACTGTTCATATTTAAGTATATAAATGACTTGCTCCCTCTTTCATTTCAAAACTTTTATAATTTAAATAACACTATTCACTCCTACCCTACTCGCAATTCCTCCAGTTTTCATCTAGTCAACCCAAAGTTACCGATTGCCCATAGATCAATAAGACACCATGGTCCAGACCTATGGAATTCTCTCCCAGAATTCATTAAATCCTGTTGTTCCCTTTACTCATTTAAAGCCAAAGTTAAAACGATGTTACTATCTGAATATACAAGGTAAAATTTCTGTGTCAACTCTTTATCATCATCATCATCACCGTTATCATCATCATCATCATCGTCATCATCACCATCATCATTCCATCATCAACATCATCATTAATATGCTTTTAATTTAGGATTTCAATTATTTATCCATTCTGCTTATTTAAACATGTAGCTATTTCATAATATTTGTCTGGGGCTGCCATATTCTCAAGCAAATTGCTTATAATGGTAGTCCTTCTTCCGCAAATGACTTTATATTTGATGAATTACAATAATTTGACAATTTATCATTTCGTGTTTGTTTTTGAAAAAATGATTGTTACATATACTTGCTATTTATGATTTATTGTCAAAAAGTACTTTTGTATTTTATTTTATATATGTTACCGAAAAATGTTGTATTTATATGAATGCAGAAGAAAGTAAATCAAATCAAAATCAAAATGCTCGCGCGGAACCGAACTCAGAGTTTGGTTCCGCACGAGCTTTTACCTTGGCGAGCGCGTACGGGTGCGTCGAGTAGTCTACTCACTTCTCCCATTTACGCTTTAAGAGAGTGTAATTAAAATTGCAATATCATTTCATAGAATTAATTGAAGCCCATATTTTGAATATAGTATTACGACATACAACCTCTAACATACAGAGCAAAATTACTTTTGGTGATTGGTACCCTTTAAGTGTAAAAACGACTCGTGAGTAGACTTCGTGACGCACCCGTACGCGCTCGCCAAAGTGAAGGCTCAAACGAAACCAAACTCTGAGTTCGGTTCCGGGCGAGCATTTTCATGTTATCCTCTATTTCCTTCATACTCATTAACTGTTGACCTATAGAATACCAGACAAAGTCCTTTGAGGTTGATTTTATGCTTTCTAGCTGTACACAAATTATTTTTCAGGTGATTGGTACACTTTAAGGAAATAGAGAGAGTGTACACTTTTAAAAAGAAAAAAACCTGAAATCGCTTTTGCTCAACCCATATTTATTATCATACAAATTGATATCCCTCCTCTGTTCATTTTAACGCACATAAAACGCACTGAAAACAAAAGCTTGTTTTTCGTAGTGTTCTACTAATTTAAATTAGTAAAGTGAACTGGTTTAGCATATGCTGCCAGTTTTTACGATGCTTTACGAGTTTTAAATAAAACCGGGCGTATGCAAGACTCGTACATATAATGGATATAGTTGTAGAGCGGGTTTTACCAATCGAATTTGGAAGTTCTACGACAATGCAATAGTTAGTAAAGCATCGATAACTCGTAAACGCTGTTACGAATTTGTTGGAGCAATTGGTTTTACAATTTTTGTGGTAGCTTTACGATGTATATATTCCCGCTGTTGAGATCACGTGACCACACTTTTTCAGCTCGATCGGGATATGGATCGTGCGAGCAAAATTTTCATCGCAGACGACGACGAATATCGAGCAGCTGGGTTGCAAGGTCAAGGAGACTTGACGTTGTCGTTGAAAAAATGGCTAACAGGTAATATTTAAATTAGTTATTTCTTTCAAAATGAACACTAGATATTGTAATGATTGTAGGCCTATTACTATTGAGTATTGAGCTTCTGTTCATGTATTTGTATGCTGTGTTGTACGTGTGGTTGGTGGTCGTATTCATGACTGGCGGGTGCTCTTGTGTGCGCTAGTGCCGGAATCTAACTTGGATATAACTCAGGGAGCTCCTTGTCCTTGAGTTAACTTGGATGGATCTAATGTTAGGCAAACTTTACAACACTATGTTAGTCTAAAACTATGGTCTAATAGTAGGTCTGTCACTATGATGCATGTAACTTTATATCAGTTGGTCCAATTTCTCTCAGAAACAAGAACACATTCTTCTCGCGAAAAAACAACACGTCTTCAGACTAGATCAGTCACAATATCGTACGCTGTATAGGGACGCTAAGTGAACTCTGTATGATTTGTCACCGTACGAACGATGCTTTTAAAATCCATGAAAATCAAAGCAATCCAAAAACAAAATCAATTTTCAAAAACATTTTTGAAATCAATAGATTCTTAGTTTTTTTTGCTGTTAGCATTATTTCGCGGATTGGTGGCCGATTTTCGGTAAATTGGTGACTTTTTAACGTCATTCCAGGCAGTCGACGATTTTCGCCGATCTGCCATTTTGAAGTTGGGATTGTTGGGGTCCCCTAAGAATTTACATGTAAGATGGTTTATGCCCACTTGGTCTAAATATGGGCTAACTTCGTATGGGCTAAACCCTTTTGGTCCAATCTTCATTTGGTCTAATTTGCACTTGGTCTATAGCCAGTACGTCTAAGTAAACATAATCGCCACTTGTCTTGGGTGAATTGTATGTATCACTTGGTCTAATTACCATTTGGTCTAATTACAATACCATTTCGTCTACTGTATTTTTTGTCACTTGGTCTAGAACTACTACCACCAGTTCAATACCCAGTCAGTCTAAGTCTAAGATTAATTCTAAGTGAAACTCAGTTGGTCAACAGACACTTGGTCTAAAATCCACTTGGGCTAATATTCACTTGGTCTAAACATGGCATTAATTTGGTCTAACATGTGTCTAATCATGCAATTGGTCAAACATTTATTTAGACGAATTGTCAGTTGGTCTAAATATCACTTTGTCTAAACACCACTTTATGTAATTACCACTAAGGCTAATTGCCAGTCCGGCTATATATTCCCGTTTCGTCTACGCACATGAAGCAGATCCTTTTGTAGATCTACTCTGCCTTCTGTTGGTCAGCACCATGCATCCCTGGATAGGTTAATGTGGCCAGATCGATATTGTATCCACCAGCTATGTCATAACCTACTGAAAATCCATGCATCTAATTGGCTGAGACCAAATTAGTCGGTGAAAAGCACCGACTACTATCATGGCCGTATGCAGGGGGAGGGGGGGGGCAGTTGCCCCCCCCCCAGAAATTTTGCACAAAATCCACAAAAAGTGTGCACCAAATCCTTCATTTTTACTTTTAAAAAAAGGCAGTGTATACAACCACACGCGTGTGTCTTTACCATCCAGCCACACGCGTGTGGTTGCATCCAATCCCATGTGGGCCCGATACAGCCACACGCCGCACTTAGGAAAAAACCAAGGGCCAAAATTAGCATAGACAATTTTACATAATGACCCATAAATGGATTGTTCCATTTTTTTGTGTTTAATTTCTGCATTCAAAATTTTTACGCAGCTATATGGATGGTTCTCATTTATACGGTAGAGAACCGTCAGGCCTTCACCAGAGTGCTTTCATATAGGCCTCTATCAAAGACATTCATTCTAATATCCCATCAGGGTTCAAGTGTTTTCTAACATTTATTCACAGGTCAGCAGGCGACTGTATGCCATGCCAGTGAATACATCCAAAATTCCAAAGAATGCCGAAGTCATTTAATATTGAAAAACAAACACAATCATCCACTTACATGTACATAATGTATAAATTTCTATGTACATTTCAAATGTGGCATGATATGTCTGTTTTTGGTGAATGCCAAATTAATGCATTAATATACATCATTCTTTGCACAATGTCGGTGATTCTTGTGCATTAAACCCTTGTGAATGATCAAATATGTGGCAGGTAAAAGAAACAAATTGAGTTTTATTCTGGAGTCTTTTACAGTAACTTCTCGAAAATATGATGCTCTTTAGGGATGTGATAATGATATTGCTGTTAGACCCTGTAGTGTGCCAAATTATGATCTTGCACAACACAGGCCATAACATTAGATATTCCAAAGAAAATGAAACGGCCATAATGAGTGAAGTTTTTTTTTTTTATTAATTGTTTTCTTGTATGTTTTTTCTTAGCTGATGACTGAAATGGACAGGCTGATTGGCAGCTCAGAGGATAAGGGTTTCAAGGGCAAAATGACCCTAGGGTTCAAAAAATTCGGGATGGCCATTGTTAAGTACGGGAAACGATTGAAAGCAAAATCCACACCACAGTGTTTCAAGATACTAGCCGAGAGGATTCCAGTCACTCGGGATGACAAGGAATATCAAGGTATGTCAATTGTAATGTAACTCATTCATTAGAGTGTGTTTTTCTATAGGTTCTTAATGATGTGTATGTGTATAAAAGTTGTGTTGACATGCAGCCATTGAATTCTTTTGTCAGCCTCCTTGTTACACATTTGCTACTTGTAGAGCCACTTCCAGATGTTCCCTTTATCTTCTTTATTGCATTATCAATCATCTGTAGTAAAGTCGGGTGCTGTAGAAAATTTTACCTACTGTACGGCCTAATGTGATCCGACTATCTATTGTATAGCTTAAATTAATCTACATCCTGCATTGTTTTTGTTTGATTCAGCCTCTGACGCCATGTGATGTAGCACCTGCCTTTACAGATGATTGATAATTTTTGTCATCCATGCCAACTAGTGTAAATTTCACATATTTTTAAAAAATACTCCTGTAAATATCTGTTCATTTTTGAGACACTGTCATGTTTAATGCAGAAATTGATAAAATTCAACTATGATATTCAAAGTTTCGTTGTACAATGGATATGAAGTGGAAAATACGAAAATGTATACTAGCTCGACTTAACCCATTCCACTTACATGTATAGCATGTAATGCATAGATTGGAGTGCTTTGCCATTAACATGAAATTTCCCTTCTTTTGCAGATGCTGTAACAAGAGCGGCCATAATCATGGTACCAACAATGTTCCGGGAGAAGATTAGCAACATCTTCAAGGAGCATAAGGAGAATGAAGAGTCTGTAAGTAAACCTGTAGACTGTAGGGGTACACCCCCTTAGACATCTCCTAATCCTATTGGATGGTATTCCGATAGCGCGAACTAAGTTAGTCTGAGACTAAGGTCCCGACTACCCTTGGATTATCTTCTAAATTTTAAGCCGAGGCTTAACTTTAGTATAGCATCTGAATACCAAAGTTAAGCCTCGGCTTAAAATTTGGAAGATAATCCGAGGCTAGTCGGGAATTTAGTCTCAGACTAACTTAGTTTGCACCATCAAAATACCACCCAATAAGTACAACATCAAACTGGCTTACATGCAGGGGCGTAACAGGGGTCGGTTGTCAGGGGGGGCAAGAGCAAAAAATTTCTCGGTCAGGAATTGTTTTCGAGGGGGGGGGGGGGCTACTGGGGGCTTGAAGTATATGTGTAATCAGGGGCATCTCTAGACCACTTTCAGAGGGGGGGGGTGTATAGGCCACTGATTACCGACAATAAAAATTGCCACCGATTACTGAAGATCAACTTCTACAAGTTCAGCAGAAAAAAAGTATTCAGTAGTCTAGGCAAACAATAAAGTTGCCCCTACACCCCCCCCCCTCCTCCCCATAGACGTAGTCATGAGCGAAGCGAGCGAGCAAAAATTTTGACACTTGTGAAAAAGTACAGAATATTCGGCTAAACCTCCGCATATTATATATAAGGACGTTTTGAGCATCTTGCTGCCCGATTATGAGATAGTAGTTATATAACGCGAGCGAGCGAGCAAAAATTTTGACACTTTCTTTGGCGAAAATGTACAGAAATAACATTCGGCTATAAAACTATCCAGATATGAGGACATTTGAGCATCTCGCGGCCTAATTATGTGGTGGGAGTTTAGGCCTACATGTATATTACGAGCGAGCGAAGCGAGCGAGTTAAAAATTTTGACTTTATTTGTAGTGAAAATGTACAGAAATTGTTGGGCTATAAAACTACCCCAATATGAGGATATTTAAACATCTCGCAGCCCGATTACGTTGTGGCAGTTATATATTGCGAGCGAGCGAAGCGAGCGAGCAAAACTTATAAAGATTAAAAATGGAAATTATTAATTTGAATGTATTATCTGCGATGTAAACGATTTTCTGTATTTGTAAATTGTTCACAATTCAACGTTTTATGTTTCGACGCATGATTATTTTTAACAAATACCATTTTGAATTGAACTGAATTGAATTTATAGTATTAAAATTGCACCTTTGTCGTCAAATTTTTTTGGGGGGATTAAGCGATTAGAACCGCTCCTTGGGGGGGGGGGGAACAAGGAAGTAATTTCCCCTGACTCCTAAATGCACGCTTAGCGCACATCGCGAGCCCGTCAGAGAGAAGCTCTATGCGGGTGGGGTCCAGGGGGCCGCCTTAGGGCCCCTGGTGGGGTGCAGGGGCAGAGCCCCTGCCGGGGGTCCAGGGGCGGAGCTCCCGGAAGCTCTCGAGTTTAAGGCATTTTAAACCTTGAAGATGCCCGCTATTTGAACAAAGTCTACTAGCATGACTGGTTTTACACAACACTGCCTAAGACTTTGTATGTAGGGTCTACAAAGTCTTACGGTCTAAGAGGTATCATTTGTCAGGGGTGGGGGGGGGGGGGGGGGTGAGCTGAGCAAAAAAAAACTAAACAAAACACGAAAATAAACGGGGTGGTATAAACGGAAACGGATTATTTACTTCAAATTCTTCAATTACACTTTCTTGTCATATTCCTTCCTTCCTTCTTAAGTTCTTAAGTATTACATTGGTTCTCTTGATTATCAAAGTCTCCCACTCTCCCTTCCCTTTTCCTTCCTCTTCCCTTTCTCTCTCTCCCCCTTTCCTTCTTTTTTTTCTCTTCCTTTCCCTTTTCCCTTTTCCCCTTCTCCCCTTCCCCCTTTCCTCTCCTCTTCCTTTTCCCTCTCCCTCCTTTCCCCTCTTCTCCCTTTCCTCTTTTTCCTTTCTTTTCCCTTTCCTTCTTCTTTTCCTTTCCCTCTTTCCCTTTTCTCCCCTTCTTTTCCCTTTCTTCCTTCCCTTTCTTTTCCCTCTCCCCTCCTTTCATTTTTCCCGGTGAATTTTTAAATTTTCCCGGTGAAAAGCTTCAGGGGGGGGGGGGGCAGTCTGCCCCCCCTGCCCCCCCGGCTGTTACGCCACTGGAGTTACATGTAGCTCTGCTTTTTGTTGTATAATGTAAATATCATCACAGTATCTTTTAACGTTTTTCCTATTTTTTTTTGCTCTAGGACTGCTGAATTTGTTTTCTCATTGTATATGTGGTCATTAACTCAGACTTAAAGATTGGCCAAGTATTACTAAATTCATATACTTAAAGGGATTTTCATGAAAGTTTACAACTTGATCTTTGGATTGAAGTACACAAGTGCATCACCATAGTTCAGTGCTAGGTCCACAAATCCAATAGCAAATGACACTAGCCAACATGATGTCTTTTTTGTACAGTAGTAAAATAATATTTGTGTTTTTACCTGATCTGGTCTTGTATTGTAAGATGAAATAGAAAACAGATTATTATTTTTGCGTGGAACAAAATATCGCTGGATGCGTACTGAAATTCATGGGCGTCAGCCGTGGGTGACTTGTCCTTGACAACTGAATTTGCCTGTAATTGATCGGCTCAGTGGGTATTGATCTTTGAGAATACGCTCACGTCAGGACCACTGCATGGATGCTGCTTTTACATGTTCAATAAATACAAACTCCTTGTTCCACTTCAAACCATTGCCATCGCCTTTTTTTATTGGGTGGTAGATAACCAATTAATACCTTTCTCCTCCGACTCAAATACTAGTATCCTTTTCCTCCAAATCAAATTCGAATCTCAATAACATTTCTTTACAGGATGAAATGCCTTCCCCTGTCATCATGTACAGTGGCCAGCTGACAGAAGCAGCAGAGTTCCAGACAGCTGTGGATGGAGTCGTTGTTGCGACAAGTGATGACATCATCAGCTCCTTCAGCTGCTACATGGCAGCTATTTATGCATTCAACATGCACAACCCCGATGTTTGGCCAAGACGACTCTCTTCGTTGAAAGAGTAATCCTAGACCTTGAAGACAATCAGTCCATCCAACCTTTGCAAAATGTGGTCTCAAAGTTAGTCAGTCTTCTTGAATAACTATCTTGTATGTCAAGCGTACTCACTGTCTTGTCATACTGCATGTTAAGACTATAGTGAGTGAAATTGAATTGGAATTTTTTGTAACTGGATTGATCAGGATTGAGACTTCTTTAATCCGACTGGAGTTGAAAGTAGATTGTTGAATGAAAAGTAAAACTGTCTAGTTTTGTTGTAGCAGTATTAAGTGTTAAATGTTTGAACTCTGCAGTATTACAAAGTACCTAGACTCTCATTTAATCTTATTGTGTAATGCGTGGGAACCTGTACATTTTAGAAAAGGAAACAAGTCATGGGATACATATCTGACCTCAAATTTGACCAAGAGTGCCAATTTTTAGTGAAAATTATGAAAAAAGTCACTTAAAAATATATCTTTTTCATTCTTACATTTATAAAAAATCAGTCAAATTTAGTGAAAATCATCTCAAGAGAAAGTTTTATATCTACCATTTTCAAATTTGTATACCACTTTCATTTTTGTATATTGAAATTTAGTTTTGGCATTAACCAAAAAGGGCCTTAAGTGTCATCTTTTATTTTTGGCTCTTGTTGAGGAAAAGTTTGAAAAGTATCATTGTACATAAAACTTTCAAATAGCCTGATCCTAGATTCCTTCAGGTAATTTTGACCAAATCTACTGATTATAATCAATTACAACTTTTTTTTAAGCTTTCCTGAAATAATTTGAGCCAAAGCAGTAATATTTTTATAATTCCCTTTCAGTCCTGCTGTTTTGGTCAAATTTGAGGTAAAAAATAACAACATGTCCCATTTGATCTTCTTGTCTTTGATATGATCTGTCTTGTTTAGCAAAATTTAAGATTTTGGAAAAAAAAAATCTTGGCTTCCTTTTTGATGTTTGAATTTGACAATTAAGAATTATATTAACAATTATTTACAGGTTGATTATCAAATTTTGAAAGCATTTTCTATAGAAATGCACTTGAGGTTTCTAAATGTGATAGTTGAATAAAAACTTTTTGTAATTTTGTTGTAGCAATATTAACGGGTACCAATGTTTGAACTCTGTTTGTTCCCTACTCCCATTTAACCTTGTTTAATACATGGGAAGCTATACATTTTAGAAAATGAAACAAGTCGTGGAAAGCATATCTGACCTCAAATTTGACCAGGAGTGTCAATTTTTAATCAAAATTATGAAAGAAATTACTTTTAAAAGAAGTATTTTTTATTCTTAAAAAAATCAGTCATATTTAGTGAAAATCATCACAAGAGAAAGTTTTGATATCCTCCACTTTTCAACAAAAGATGAGAAGAACTAGTTCACAATAAATGCGTTAATTGCCAACTGATTTTAATAAAATCCAAATTTTCGGGGGGCTCCCCCTTCGTCAGGGATTAAACGTGAATGCTTGATTATACAAAACGAAGGGGGAGGCCCCCTGAAAATTTGGATTTTATTAAAATCAGTTGGCAATTAATGCATTTATTGTGAACTTGTTCTTCTTATATATATGTAATTTGTTTGTTTTCTAAAATATTTCGAGCCAAATCAGTAGGGGTTTTTTTTCATGATTTCCTTTCCATTCTGCTTTTTGGTTGAATTTGAGGTAGAAAATAATTAAATGTTCCATCTCAGCTGGTTGGATTTGATGTAATGTTAATCAAAATTTGAGATATTAAAGAAATGTTGGCTTCATTTTTTATGTTTAAATTTGAACTTGAAACTTGTTTGAAAAATTAAGAAATACATTGACACTGAAATACAGGTTGATAATGAAATTTTCGTATATGGGTGACAGGTACATTTCAAGAATTACAAGGAATGCTCTTCAGATCGCTCATTGTGAAACCATGATAAATGTCTCAATTTAATTCTCAATCGTTAACATGGAATTGTTTCTGGTTTTTATTGTCATTGACATGCAATGTTATTTAAAAGTTTATGAATGAACCATTATTTCACTTTCTCAATTTAATTGTCAATTGCTAACATGGAATTGTTATTTTATGTATTTTTCATTGACTTCCAATGTTATTAAACAGTTTATGAATGAACAATTATTTCATTTGTTTCTTATTTTCAGTTTCGTGTATCTTATACAACACATCGTACAGCATATTTGTATGACTGATTTGTTCAACAAGCCAAACGAGTTTTAAACTTAGTTGAGCCTGCCGAACTAACCAAGATTAGTAGAAAGAGACATCGTTTTTACGATCCAATGGCGCTAGTACGGCAGGTTTAAAATTGGTAAAGCCCCTGCCGTACGAACAGTTTCATTGGTAAAGCAAATTCGTTCGGCATGTCCAACCACTTAATTCCATCGTAAAGCATGCCTTACAAACTACTAATTAGTAGAACTAGACATCGTTTTTACGAACTTTTGCTTAGTAGAACGTACGAAATAATGTTTTCAGTGCGCCCTTGTTTTTTCGTTGCAGCATGCTGCGTGGTTGCTGATCTCGATCTCCAATTTGCTTCTCTCTTCTTGTCTCTCTCTCTCTCTCTCTCTCTCTCTCCCTTCCTCACTCTACAGTTATTTAGTTTTTCCACGTTCTATTCAGTTTTCATTTACTGAATCCCATGCTTTCTTTGTTTATTCTCATCTTGATCTCAGCAATTCTACTTTCCATCCCGTTTTCTTTGCTAAATGGGGACCTAACACGACAAGCCTCAATTTGGTAGGTTCCCCCACATTTGTATACACTGTATGCGTTTACTGTAACGGCTGGGTAATTATTTACGATACTAAGTTGTTATTGTATGTATTACTCTTGCTATTACGTCATTTTGTGTATATGCTTATATTTTGCTTCCCATTGTACATACACTATGTAAACTCAAATCAAATAGACAATATTTTCTTATACACGCATTTATAGTGGGCTGGGTTATAGGGACATTTTCGTGACAGAGCGGACAAAAGCACCGAATTTGGAATGAACACATGGCCTATACTAATCACTATTAGTCAAGGAGCCCTCGCGACTTTTTAAATGTACTCGACGTGCAAAATGAAATAATCCAATATGGCCGCCATCCAATATAACAGAAAAAAACCTTTAAGGGTTAAATCATTTCATAGGTTGCATAAATTTACTGTCAAATAAAATTATCGAGATCATAGCACGTTACTTTTTATATTAGAAAAATAAAAGCCGGTTTATAAGGGACAATACCTGATTTTTGTCTCGCCTGCGTAAGCAAAAAGCGAGACATAAGTGCCGCTTTTCGACGGCGACGGCGACGACGGCGGCGTCAGCGATTTTGGAAATGCTCTCATTTCAAATGTATAACTTCAAATTCCATAAAACTTGCACACAAGGGTTTTAGTGTATTGCAAATGATATGAAACAAATTACAGGTCAAAAGTAAGGGTCAAAGGTCAATTAAGGTTATTTGAGTTCAATTTTGTTCCAAAAACTTACCCTGAGGTTTGTTAATTTTTTTGAATTTTTGACTTTATTTCAAAGGAGGGTGTAGAGCAGGATGGGTAGGGGTAGGTTTGGCCCCCAAGAGACTGTGACACCAAATTGACATTTTTCTTTCATCTGTAACACCTACTGCTACATGTAGATTGTAACCAAACTAGGTAGCTTTTATTCTTGGGGGAAGGAGAATTCAGATAGTTCAAGTATAGATCATAGATAGATATGATCATTATATAGAACATTATAGATCATTATCTTCAAGGGGTCTAATGGAGGAGCAGCACCCCAAAAGTGTCCCTGTGGCAATGTTCACATGTTCTGCTTCTTTAAAACACACAGCTTGATTCCAAATTAAATTCACCGTCCAATAAATCTTAGTTGAAGGGGATTTAGGTTATACAAATTGGGGGGGGGGGGGCTCCGGGGCAGCACCCCTTAAGTGCCCCAACCTTTGATTTTTCACCTTGTAAAAATCTTGCCCCGATAATTGCGCAATGCAGGCGAGACTGCCCTGGGCATTTCCCTTGTTAGGTGGTCTGTCGGAATCGACAGATCACCTCTTAATTTCGTCAGAATTTTCTTTCTTTATTTGTCTTTTATTTTTCTCCCACGTTCTTGTGACCGTGATTACTCAAATTCGGCTCAATCAATTTTCATCAAATTTCAGTCAGTTATCAGGCCTATCATGGTCAAGTGCCACGAAATATTTCAAGGTCATCAGGTCATCGTGACGTCATCCAGGCGCCATTTTGTGAAATCACATTATCGATCATATCTTCATAACGAGTCATCAAAAATGAACCATATTTAACACACATAAACTTCAGGTCAAGGGTCAATGTAAAATGTCAGCAAAATCCGCGCGCACGTCATGACGCGCACGTACGCGCGCGTCAAAATTTAGAAATGCTCAAAATCACTTTTTAATCAAATTAGAGTACGGTTCAGGACATTTTAAGCATTTCAAAATTTTCCGTCCGTGCGCGTCCGCGCGCGCGTTATGTGCGCGCGCAGCACGTACGGAACGTAAAAACGCCGTTTTTTCGCATGGTTTGTATTCCTGACACTATTCTTGACAATTTCCAACTATCTCCAGTCATTCTCGACCTTCCATAATGCCACACGCGCGCGTCAAACTTTAAAATTCGTGCGCGCGTCAATGGGCAATATAATGTAAAAAGTGGTAAAAACATGTCTACATAAAATCCGCCATAGCTCGTCAGAATGCGTGGCTACCCCCCAATTTTTTTACATTTTCTGAAAGCCCATGAGTTGTAGATATGAATTCATGAAAAAAAATTGGGGGTCGATCGATCAGAACTTTGTCATATTTGCATATGAACTCAAAAATTCGATTTTGAAAAAATGACGTCATAATTTTTGTATTCATTTGACAATTTTTCAGTAATAGGTTGTCGATTTTCTTTCAAATTTTGATATGTTGTAGCTGAGACAATTCTCTACAAGATTAGTTCCACGATTTTTCATTTTGACAAAGGCATCATGGCGTATTTTTGCGATTAAAGGAGGCATGTCAATTTTTCACATTTTGCGTGTATTCTCTATGGGAGATGACTTTTTCTCAAATCTTGATTCTACATTCCCGTCTTCGTTGAGCAGTATCTCTGTAATTTTGCCTCGTCCATCACATTTCGACCAAATATCATGCACACCAAAAATCAGATTCATAGCTCAATTCGTTTTTGTTTTTTTTATTATTCATTTTTTCTTTTTTGACCCCCCCCCCCTCTTAGTACAGGGGCAATAACTCATAAACGAAACCATGAATCTTTTTTAAAATTCGACACAGTAATGAGGACTGATAAGAAGTATTGACGGTGAAAATTTGAGGTTCATGACGTCATTATGACGTCATCCAGGCTTCATTTAGTGATTTTGGGGTGAAAAATGCCCTTTTCGCACGCTGAAAATGAGCCCTAACTTCAGTTTGCGGGGTGCTAGAGACTTGGGACTTGATTCACATGAAAGAGCAGAAAATTCTCCCCAAAAAAGGTATAGCTCAAGCGTTTTAACGGTCGTTTTCAGGGTGAAAATGGCTTTCAAAGTTCAAATTGCCCATTTTGCCATAGACACACACGTTATAGGTATTATTAGGTGGTCTGTCGGAATCGACAGATCACCTCTTAATTTCGTCAGAATTTTCTTTCTTTATTTATTAGGTGGTCTGTCATAGACAGATCACCTCTTAATTTCGTCAGAATTTTCTTTATTAGGTGGTCTGTCATAGACAGATCACCTCTTAATTTCGTCAGAATTTTCTTTATTAGGTGGTCTGTCGGTATCGACAGATCACCTCTTAATTTCGTCAGAATTTTCTTTATTAGGTGGTATGTCGTAGACATATCACCTCTTAATTTCGTCAGAATTTTCTTTATTATTATTTATTATTTTTATCCTCAAAATTTTGTGCGCACGATATCTCAAAATTGACAAGATCAATTTCCGTGATTTTCATACCAGTTATAAAGCCCATAACGAAGATGTCACACGAAACTTTTCAAGGTCATCAGGTCATTGTGACGTCATCCAGGCGCCATTTTGTAAAATCACATTATTGATATCTTCATTACAAGTGATCAAAAATGAACTATATTTGGTACACATGAACTTCAGGTCAAGGGTCAACATCACATCTCATCAAAACGCGTGCGCTCGTCATGACGCGCACGTACGCGCGCGTCAAAATTTAGAAATGCTCAAAATCACTTTTTGATCAAAGTAGAGTACGGTTCAGGTCATTTTGAGCATTTCAAAATTTTCTGTACGTACGCGTCCGAGCGCGCGTTTTGCGCGTGCGTAGCACGTACGGAAGGTAGAAATGCCGTTTTTTTGCATGGGATCGATTCCTGATAAAATTCTTGACAATTTCCAATTAGTTTCAGTCATTCTCGACATCTAATAATGCCACACGCTTGCGTCAAACTTTAAAATCCGCGCGTGCGTCAATGGGCAATATAATGTAAAAAGTGGTAAAAACATGCCTATCTAGAATCCGCCATAGCTCGTCAGAATGAACCGGTACCCCCAAATTTTATTACATATTCTGAAAGCCTATGAGTTTTAAATTTCGATTCATGCAAAATTTTGGCCAAAAAAATGTTGTGACGTCATCATATTTGCCTATGAACTCAAAAATTCAATTTTGAAAAAATGATGTCATAATTTTTGTATTCATTTGACAATATTTCAGTAATAGATCGTTGATTTTCTTCCAAATTTTGATATGTTGTAGCTGAGACAATTCTCTACAAGATTAGTTACCACGATTTTTAATTTTGACAAAGGGATCATGGCGTATTTTTGCGATTAAAGGAGGCATGTCAATTTTTCACATTTTGCGTGTATTCTCTATGGGAGATGACTTTTTCTCAAATCTTGATTCTACATTTCCGTCTTCTTTGAGCAGTATCTCTGTTATTTCTGCTCGATTTTCTTCCAGATTTTGGTATGTTATAGCTGAGACTATAAGCTTTCACAGATGTGCCCTCCAATTTTTGATCACATGTCGGGATCATGCCCATTTTTTAACTACAAAATGTCATTTGAGAATCCCGTTTTTCGTCTACGTGTTATCTCTATTGGAAATATTTTGGTCCATTGGTAAAGCACTTGCCTCCCATTCCGGCGACCCAGGTTCGATTCCCGGTGGGTCCTTTTTTTTTTTTTTTTTTTTTTTTTTTTTTTCCTTTCATTCTACCATCTTCTTCGACTATTATAACATATACCATCACAAACAATGTAAAAAACTGCCTAATTTTGCGTGTTATGTCTATTGAAAGTAGTGTGCAGTAGTTTGTGTAGAATCTCATTCCCTGTCGTGTATTAAAGCTAAGGGGATAATCTTCCACATGTCCTGCAATATCAAATCGTCCAGTTCGTTATCCCGATTTCTCCAAATCGGCTCAGTCTATTTTCTTCATATTTTCGTCAGTCATCAGTCCTAATAAGGTCAAGTTCCCACATCTTTTTCAAGGTCATCAGGTCATTGTGACGTCATCCAGTCGCCATTTTGTGAAAATCAACTTATGGTCATATGTTCATAACGAAATGTCATTTCTCTTTCATATTTGGCATGGTTAAGGTCACTGTCATTCCAGTCAAGGTCATTTCGTTAAACGCGCGCGTACGCGTACGTCCGCGCGTCCGTGCGCGCGCAAAATTTAGAAATGATCCAAATCGTCCCAAATTCATTTTTGCAAACGTTTCATGCCATTTCAAGCACTTTTCGAAAAATCGCCCATAAAATTGAACCTGTAGGGGCGCTATGCCACTTAGGTTATCGTGGTTATTGTCATCATTATTGTCATTATGATCATCATTATCAATATATCATTATCGTCATTGTCATCACTTATATGACCATATCTTATCATCATTGTCGTCAACATTATGATTATAATCTTGCAGAAATATTATCACACCTGACAAAGCAATTTGCCACAGTGAAAGACAGACCACCTAATTCGTCTTCAGTGACGAATTAAATTTCTAGTTAATATAATATCTGCAAATGACGCCCTCACTTTGATCAAAAAGTTTGCTTGGAAAGCTGTCACTGTGAAGGGAACTGCATTTCAGCCAGGACAAAAAGGAAAGACACAACAGCATCGTGGCAAAGCGTTCTACCTATTTCTAGGCGTTTCGTGGTGATTTACAAGATGTATTTTTACTTACGGTTTTTCAGACTTATTCAGTTGGTGGGTCTAATATGTGATTTTCATTTGCCGTTGAGAAGGGAAGAGATTGCCTATGGAGCAAACATATTGCAAGTACATGATAAATATGGTTATTCATTGTAAATAATAATTGGTGGTTTACAAGACAAAGTTGTGATTAACTTTATCTAATATATTTCGAATGGAAATACCCCTCAGAAGAAAAGTACATTGGTTTCGTGGAATAAAGGATGGCAAACCTATTAATTGCATCCGGGAATACCCTGCCTGTGGGACACTGTGTTCTTTTCGGTAGGGTATGACTTCTTTTCTTCAAGTTTTTTTTTTTAGTTTCATATCGCTTTTTTACTTTGAGGCCGCCATCGACATCAAGCAACTCGCTCATGATGACGGTCTCCTGTGTTCACAGATTCTGTCAATTTGCTATGTACATATGTTATTGTATTCATAAGTAAATTGTCAATGTCTGAAAAAATGTTATATATATATATATATATATATATATATATATATATATAAAATTTTGTATAATTTTGTATCATGCCATTGAACGCAGAAACAAAATCAATCAAACCAATCAAACAAATATGAACGACATTGATTACAATTAATGAACTTTATATTATGTATTCTATATTTTATATTTTGATTATTTCCTGGATCATATAACAACAATACAACATTATAGCCTAAGTTTTCCGGTTTATAAGCTCATTGCAGGAAACGTCTTGATAGACAATTCATCCAGTAAAGCTACTCTTAGTAGGCCTTGCCTGCGCAGTTAATTACAGAATATTATGAATTTTTAAAAAGACATTTTAGTTTGTTCATGAACATAACATAATCTCATCATCTGCAAACAGTAATAAAAGTCGGTGATTACAGTTTTCATTAGGAGTTATTATGAACTTGAAGTATAATGCATATTTAGTTTTCCAAAGATTTTACTTTCGCTTTTTGTGATTTCCTTTATTGCTATCACATCGTATTTTTGTCGTGATTTTGTCAATCTGTTAATTTATATTTCTAATTGTAATCCATGTCAATTCAGTCCTAGGCATAGGCCTGGCCAGGGGGGCCCAGGGGGGCACTGCCCCCCCCCCCCCCCATTCAGCTCCTTAAAAAAAAAGCGAGAGCGAAAAAGCGGGAGAAGTGAGACAAAAAAGCCTAAAAATGGCGCTACGATCCGTTACCTTTCAATCAAACTTTGCTAAAACGTCAAAGTTTTCGCGCTTCGCGCGGGAAGTGGGAAATAACTCCTCCCTCCCTGCACCCACACCTGGTACATACAGTGAAATATTGCGTCCAAATTAGTGAAAAGCAGTCAGGGCGTCGAACTATAACTTTCCGCCTAAAAAATGTTTGCTACGAGCTGTTATCTTTCTCTCAAATTTGTTAAAAAGAGCTTTTGCGCTTTGCGCGGGAGGAGGGGGCGGGGGAGAGTCCCCCCCCCCCTCCCTGCACCCACCCCTGTTACAGTGCATTATTGCGTCCAAATAATTGAAAAGCAGTCCAGGCGTCGAATTAACTTTCCGCCTAAAAAAAAAGGTGCTGCGAGCCGTTATCTTTCTTTCAAATTGGCTATAAAACGTCAAAGCTTTCGCGCTTCGCGCGGCAGGGGGGAAAAATCCCCCTCCCTGCACCCACCCCTGTTACATACAGTGCAGTATTGCGTCCAAATAATTGAAAAGCATTCCGGGCGTCGAACTAACTTTCTGCCTTAAAAAAAGGTGCTGCGAGCCGTTATCTTTCTCTCAAATTTGCTATAAAACGTCAGCGGGAGGGGGAAAAAACCCCTCCCTGCACCAACCCCTGTTACATACAGTGCAGTATTGCGTCCAAATAATTGAAAAGCATTCCGGGCGTCGAACTAACTTTCTGCCTTAAAAAAGGTGCTGGGAGCCGTTATCTTTCTCTCAAATTTGCTATAAAACGTCAGCGGGAGGGGGAAAAAACCCCTCCCTGCACCAACCCCTGTTACATACAGTGCAGTATTGCGTCCAAATAATTGAAAAGCAGTACGTGTGTCGAACTAACTTTCCGCCTTAAAAAAAAAAAAGTACTACGAGCCGTTATCTTTCTCTCAAATTTGCTATAAAACGTCAGAGCTTTCGCGCTTCGCGCGGGAGGGGGGGGGGGAACTCCCCCTCCCTGCACCTACCCCCCCCCCCCACCCTGGTCCTAGGACTGCCCTGTGTCCTGTCTAGCCCTGCTTTCCTGTAGTCTATAAGGCTGGATTTTGTTTTACCATGAAATTATATATATTTTAATTGTGTCAGTATTACATTCCGGTAGCAAAATGAAGCTACTGAAGCTATTAATTAACCCTTTCAATGCCGATGTCACGCATATGTGACTGATAGACTTGTCATTTTCATTCACCAATTGCTCCACCGTAGGAAAGGTACATGGTGGTCAATGTATATCAAAATTTTAAGCATAAATCAATCATTCTAAATGTATGATTATAATTATACGCTACCATAGAAATTTTCAAAGAAAATTGCAGATTTTTAAAAAGATATTACCTTATTTCAAGATTAAACAAAAAGTAAACAGATAAGAGACCAAAAAATAATGGACAAAAAAGAAACTCAAATGTAATTTTAATAATTATTATTCATAAAGTTGGGTAAAGTAATAATGTTTGGTATCATAAGAAATGGTAATAAATTTCCTACAAGTTTTGTACACAATATTTTTTGAAATAATAGATGGTTCATGGAGTGCAGACATTTGAAAAGTAAGCACTGATCATATTTTGGTAAAATTTTGAAGAAAGCTGAACCCCTAGGCACAGTAAGAGTTAAGCATTACAATCCATGACAATTTACAATTTCAGCTTAAACGGCGGACATTTTGGATTCTTTATTGGATTTTCATATCTCTGGCCCATAATATCATTCCTTATATGTGTAATTCCTTATGATATCTAATGGCCACCGCACACCTTACGATTGGTCTGCGATCCGATTTCAGAAGAAAATGCAATATCATTTGACAAATCATTTAAAAACGAAAAATATTTTTGATTGAGGGTCTGAATAGTCATACAGTTAGTAAAATCGATAATACGGCCTTTGCCGAGTTTTCTAGTCGGTGGAATGGCCAAATCGGCTCCGAGTCGTAGTGACGTCACAAAAATCGTACGACTGCCCACGATTTGATACCATGACATGTAGGCTGACAGCTAGATGTCACGGGCTTCAGCTAGCGTTTATATCAAATGTGCAGTTGCTACTATCAACAATGGCAGCCCTGTATGGTTGAAAAAGTATCAAAATAGCATTAATCAAATATCTTGCTTTCCATTTTTCTTCCAAAACGTTTTATCTCTTAGAGTTGAAGGAGTTGACGCTGATAAGTTAGCCATGAAGTCATATTTTGTTGCCGCTCTGTTGATCTCAATGGTCGTCGGTAAGACCTCTCTTACTTTCATTTGGTAGTTCACTCTTCTAGTACTGCTATTGACTTCTACTACTACTACTACTACTACTACTACTACTACTACAACAACAACTACTACTACTACTACTACTACTACTACTACTTCTGCTGCTGTTACTACTACTACTACTACTACTACTACTACTACTACTACTTCTGCTGCTGCTACTACTACTACTACAACAACAACAACCCTAATACTACCACTACTACTACTATACTACTACAACTACTACTACAACAACAACTACTACTACTACTACTACTACTACTACTACTACTACTAATAATAATAATAATAAGAATCATAATAATAATAATAATGATAATGATAATACTATTAATTCCTACAATTTATAAGGATAATACTGTAAGATTTTTGTATTTATCTTAATTATCATTCCCTTTATTTTCTTCCCACGAATCTCGAAATGTAACCATTAAGATTTAGTCAGTTGTCATTCCAAATGTTCGATGACCAATCAGTTTCAATGTTCTGTCCCTTCTTTTTGTCAGTTTTAATATGCGAGTTGTCATCATCATCATCAACAAGCACCTTGTCATGATAATCCGAATAAATCATTAAGCCCACCGCACGCTATGCGATCGGTGTGCGATCCGATTTCGGAAGAAAATGTAATAGCATTTGATAAAAAAAAAACATTTAAAGGTATGGTACAGTAGTGGGAAAGGTGGCGCTTTGGATATTTAACTACTTTGTCAGCTGGAATGGAAATTACTACATATACTGTTGTGAAATGATTAATTTCGAACGTAGGTGACGTTTGTTTGAAGAAAAATGGTTTAGAAATGGCTAACTACTACTAAAAAAATAAACATCGAATTACAAGCGCGGTACCGCGTTGACAGTTCACACATGTGTAAACAGTGTGTGCGAACCGCTGTGCGCCGTTGAGCCGGGAGCGTCGGGGTAGGTGGTCCTTAGCGAGGGTATAAGGTAACCGTTGATATTCGATCATTTGAATTATTTTACTGAAAATCACCGGAAATCATGAATAGAATACCGGATTATCTCACTCATATATCTTTTTATGCAAGCCGAACAATATGAGACTGTTTTTGAGCAGTTTCATGCCAACTTTCATTTTGCTACCACTGCTGTTTATTACCTTTAAATCGTATAGATAGTAAAATCGAAATTACGGCCTATTGCGAGCCTTCTAGTCCGAGGAAAGGCTAAATCGGCTCCGAATCTTAGTGAAATTACAAGTTATTGCCGTTATTTCAATTTACAGTCTTTTCCTGTAAAACAGCAGCAAGTTTGTTGGTTTACCGGAAATGTGCATATATTTGCATAATTTAATTGTAAATATATGCTGATTTCCGGTTAAAACAAACAAATGTGGAAAAACGGGCATTCCCGGCATCCTGACTGCCAGGAAATTCCCGTGAAAAACGGCATTTTTTTTTTTTAAACAGTGCAGTCAATATTATATATTTGATAAACAAAAAACAAAAAAAAAAAAAAAAAAATTTGGGTATGATGCTTTTCTCTGAAAGCGATTTTTAGTAAGATTGGTTCAAGTCGTTCACATTTCGATGATTTACCAGCCTTTAACTACACAATTATTCTCATAACACCAATAACTTCTTTACAGTCTGCTCCACAATGCAATCGCATGTCCAACACTCAATCTCATCATTAGCAATGACTTAAAGGGAATCGGTAACTTTGTGGAGGCTTGATTTGATAAATATTGTTGAATATTAATATCTGTCTTGTATAGTGATGTTCAGAAGGATAATTACAAAGCCAAGCATAAAAAGGTTTTCAAATATACAATGTTATTATTAAGATATCTATGACTGAATACTGGCATTTTCGAAACAGTACTGGGGTACGCTTTGGTCTAACACTGCAGTCTATGAGGAGAAATGAGAATGGCATTTCCGGTCACTGTATGTTTACTTTTGTGAAGCACATTGTGATTTTGAAGTACATTTTTTTCCCCTGGGGTTCATATTTACACCATATTACGTACACTGATAGCATATAGGGCCAGGCAGCTCAGATTTTATCAAGCCTCTACAAAGTTACCCGTTCACTTTAACCTGTTGACTATTGAGTTCTTTCATTCCCATATACTTAATCCAGTTCCCATAAGCAATGAGTTAATTGGTTAATTCTATAAACACGGTCGCAAATACTTTCGATAAAACAACCTAAGGAAATCAGTAGCCTTACCTATTACCTTGAAATTCTTCTTCTTCTTTCGTGTGGTTGCCAACTTCTGTCAAGATCAGTCATACAGGAGTGCTGTTTGAGAGCCAGTCTACAGTATCATCATCAAGTTCTTTTAAGCCTTCAGATCCATGGGGAGCCTGATAGATGCCGCAATTTGAGATTATATGGTCGATGGTTTGAGTTTCGCCATATTAACAGGTGTCGGATGGCTCAGCCTCTATTTTGTGAAGGTAGTGCTTTGTGCGGCCAACACCTGACCTGACTCTGTTCAGGTTAACCCAAGGCTTGCGAGGGAGATTACAGTCAGGTGGTTTGATTGAAGGACTATTGATGTACTGTCGTAGTTCTGATGTGGAAGAGTCCCACCGTTCAGCCCATCGATCACTGAGCCATGAGGGCTTGTAGGGGTGCTGGGAAGTCAGGGTTGAGATTTCAGTTGTGAAGTGCCTGCAGGAGATCCTCTGCTCAAGTGGGATTGAAGGAGGCGGGATCAGGGTATGGTCCCCGGCTTGACAGGACAGCTTCAACTTCGCAAAATCACGATGCGGGTCAGTAGGTGCTATCCCTGACAGGATTGGTAGGTCGTCAAGAGGGGTGGCTGTTAGCGTGCCGCTGACAAGTCTCATGACAGAGTTGAGGACAACATCAATGTTCTTGGTGTGTGGGCTATGACTCCAGGCTGGTGCAGCATATTCTGCCGTCGAGTAAGCCAGAGCTAAGGTCGAGGTTGGGTCAAACTTAAGCCTTTCACCATTCAGGGAGATGTCCAGTGTCATATTGGCACATTTGTTTGCCAGATGGAAGAGGGGGCAAGCGGTCTTGGGCAGGCTGGGTTTAAGGTGCCACTTCTGAAAGTAGTTACTCAGGGTAACAAGATCTTTCTGCAGAATGGATTCAGTGGTCTGGAAAGACTTGTTGGCATTGCTTAGAGCTGGGTCATTTGCATAGGTGTACTGTGAACTGTCACCCGACGGCATGTCGGCTGTATAGATATTGAACAGCACAGGAGCGAGGACTGAGCCTTGTGGGAGACCGTTTCGGAGTTTGCGCTTCCTGCTACAGGCCCCATTGGATGTTGTTAGGGTGAAGGAACGGTCCTGGATGAGTAGCATAATGAACTTCACAAAGCGGATGTCAGGAAGGGTTTTGAGAAGCTTGAGGTAGAGTCCTCGCTGCCAGTGTCATAGGCGGCAGTTAGGTCAATAAAGACAGCACCAAACTTTTCCTTTCTCTGGAAAGCAGATTCGATATTATTGACAAGGCGCACGACTTGGTCAGTTGTTGAACCAGCTTCGGTATGCGGCAGAGTGTCTTCCACTATGTCAGTGATTCTCGTAAGAATCAGTCTTTCCAGTAGCTTGTAGATATGGTACAGGGGCGAAATTGTTCTGTAGTTATTGGGGACAATGGCTGGTTTCTTAGGTGTCAGGATTGCAATAACTTTGGCTTCCTTCTATCGGGATAGGATGACACGTGTCGTGAGACAGTTCGAGAGGAAGGTGCGGAGCCACTGTATTGCTTCAATACCTAAGTATTTCAAGAACTCAGTGTGGATGTTATCGTTTCCAGGTGCTTTGCCGCTCTTCATTATCTTGATGGCTGATGTAATTTCTTCCAAGAAAAAAGGAAGGGAAAGCTCACTAGATGAAGGGAGAGAAGAAGTTAGATCCTTAATTTCGGCATTCACTTGGTAGGTGTGGTCCTTTGCCTCCGGTGTTTGGTCCTTCCACTTGCCATTGCTGACCATCAAAGAGGCAATGGCGTTTGGTGGGATAGGGCAAGGTTTGGCTGGGTTGCTTCTGCCGGTAAGGCAGTTGATCGTGGACCAGGCTTTGCGGCTTGAATGGGTGAAGTTAATTTGACCTACTTCCTCTTCCCATCTAGTGCGTCTCTTCTGGTCAAGCAGGTCTCGCAATTGATTTCCTTTCTCAAATCTCTCTTCGTTGGTGTTGGCGTTGGTGCGTGATTTGTAGAGCCTGTCGCAGTCCTTATCCCAACATGGGGTGTAAGGGCTTCTCCTTCCTCTGGGTATGGAGTGCTTAGCCGCCTGGTGGATCATGGCGCAGAAGGCTGAATATGCCTCGTTCACATTCGACGATGAGTCACAGAGATGAGTTGTCAGGCTGTTGGTAAGCTTGGTGAACTTTGGCCAGTTTGCCTTCCTGAAGTTCCCTCTCTTCTTGTAGAGGCTGGAGAGTGAAGTCCTGGCAATGATGAGATGATAATCGGGCAGTGACCTGATCTAGGGAACCTAGGGAGAACTGTCCTTGAGCAGCCGTTGCAAATGTTGGACGACACAAAAGATAGGTGTGGGCAAGTCCAGGTGTTGTGCCTACTGGAGTAAAAAGTACGAGGATCTTTAGTACCATATAGTAGATGGAGGTCTTGTGCCTCAGCCCATCCATTGGCAAACGAGCCATTCCTGTCGGTGTTTGAGTAGCCCCAAATTGTATTTCTACAATTAAAGTCAGCGCACACAAAAGAATTTCCTGCTATGGTTGTAAAGGGAGGTGAAATCTAGATCTGCAGGTGGGGGTTTATAAATGTTGCAGAACTGAGTGCCACATGCTTCTATGATAGTCCACTGGACATTTGAGTTTACTGGAGAACAATCTAGTGTTTTACCTGGATTCCCTGCTTGGCGTAGGTGGCAATGCCATGCTTCTTGTGGGGGATGAAGTTAACAAGGTCGAAGCCTTCGATAAAGAGCTTTTCTTCAGACTCGCAATGAGTCTCTTGTAGTAGGATGGTGTTGACTCCATGCTCTTTAGCGATGTGTTGGATTATGGCACGTTTTGCGGGAGTTAGATCTTCAACGTTCAGCTGCAAAATGCAGACCGCGGTAGTAGCCATAGTTGGTGGCTCGCACTGAAAAGGGCGCAAGTTTCCTTGGTCTGAAGGATGCAGGGGTAAAGATGTACTGCATGCACTGACATGGTTGGAGTTGGCTTCCAGAATGCTACTTTAGTTGTGCCAGGCACGTAACAGAGTCACCACGAGAAGGTAGCAGCGCGATCCCTAAAAATTGAAATGGGCCAAAATTACAAAGAATTATTACGTCACCCTAACATAATTTCTAAGGGACATACAATTGGGTATCGAAATTACCGTTAACTTATTCTGGAAAGTCTTGCGATTGTATATTTGTGATCCTACACCACAAAACGACCAATAAGTACAATACTAATTGGATTTGGTTGAAACTTTCCATACCTTTAGAACAGATATATTTCTTTGTTTCTCTAGATTTGGAATATCAGACAATGCATAATTTATGACCTATACGAGAAAATCGATGTAAAGTACGATCCCAGCAAGCTGACACACTAAGTTTGAAAGTCAAGGAAAAACTGGTCATTTTGAATGAGAGGAAAATCATATTTCAACATGGCATTTTACCCTGAAATTTTGTTAGATGGTAGATTAATAAATGAACTTTCAGAAAATACGAACAAACTTAAAAACAAACTTTCCATCGCAAGCCACCTTTTTCAACTGTTTACTCTAAAACTCCCATTGCGACTTACTGGTCGTTTTGTGGTGAAGGGTCACATTTAATGCCTTTTGTTTTGGTACAATTTTGTATGATTTAGGTACCCTGGGCGTCGATTGCTACGTTTGTTCCGGTGGGGCCTGTAATGATCCTTTCTTCCGGATTGGTCCAGGCGTATCGAGTAGCTGTCCCAGCTCTTTTCTCAGCTTGAACAACTTCTGTCAGGTAAGAACACTACTTTTTTAATATCAAGAACACCTCAATTATTAAAGAATATTTTGAGTTCTGGTTGCGATAAAAAATGAATTCAGACAAAATTCCACGCAATTATTTCCATCATAACTTTATATGTATTATGTAACTAGCATCTGCCCAATGATTCTGAAAAAAAGATGTGTGACTATTGAGTAATAAGCAAAATATACAACGATTTGGTCACTTTATAGATAAACATGCTGGAATACAGCCATTTACCTTGAAATTACGTTGTTATAGCAAATAGTGAATTCAGTATTTCTTCGGTTCATTTTTTTCTGAACTCCAGTAAAACATTGGACGGAAATAAAAAAGGGATTAGATAAGTTGATAATTTTCAGAAGCTCATTTGCCCCGCGAATTTTCAAAATAAAAATTGGAGTCTATTATTGCCCCTTAATAAAATTAATTATATAAATTCCTAATTAGAACGTATGCCAGATTTATGCTGTTAAAATCAGCGACATATGCCGGGCATCTGAACTAAAATTCAGGGGGTTTTCCCAAGTATATGTTATTCTTCTAGATTGTGATATAGTTGTGAATTCTAATTAATTTACTTATTTCTTAGCCCAAATAACGACAGTTCTTTTAGCCCCCCCCCCCCAAAAAAAAAAAAAAAAAAAACACACACACAAACATACACACGAACATAGTTGTAGCCATTCCATCGACCAAAATTTTGAGGTTTGATGGACAGGACAATACAACAAAAACAATAACGACAATGAATCGTACTAATGAATGAATTGTACTAACCATGTATACAATGCCCTTGCACATGATGCGTCATTTCACTGATGGAGGACGCCATCAGGGACTAGCGCACTCTTTGAAGCGGCATCTGAAAGTGACATTGTAAAGCCCGGCTCACACGAGGGGAGCGTTTCATCAAACGTTTTGTCAGTGATTTTTACCGACAAATTTGCTCTCAGCCAATCAGATGCAAGGATTTCAGTAGCTTATAACAGTTGTCGGTAAAAATCACTGACAAAACGATTGATGAAACGCTCCCCAGATATTAAAAGTATTACTTGCACTGTTAATTTTGCAGTCACTTTTAAACGATATGATTGTTTCATGACGCGCAAAATTCACTGGCGCGGTCCTAACCCAGTCCTAATGTCAACAAATGACGCCTCGTGTGAACTTGGCTTAAAAATAATGAAGGTAAAAACGAATTGTGCAAATATTGCGTTTAGATACCGGCGTATGTGGGATAATTGCTCCCATGTGCGTTATTAGCACAGCGAATGACGCCATCGCAATGATGCCTCATGTTGCACGTGCATAACATGATAATCTTAATCCCTGCTCACACTGTGCGCCATTTCGATTGCGTTAGTACCTGCGCTTATTGACCCTGAGAAGGCAAGTAGCCCTTACGACAGTTATTAAAAGTATTGTTAGCACTGTGCATTTTGCAATCACTTTTTAAACGATATCACTCATTCATGACGCGCAAAAGACCCAACAAGTCACTGATGCTGTCCTAATGTCAGCAAATGGCGCCTCGTGTGAACCGAGATTCACCGATTCCCTGATGACTTCACTCTTGCTCATTACTTTCTGTACAGAAAACAGTTGATAGTTCGGGATCCGTGTCGCGATCCTGTGAAGCAGTCTGTATCGACGGCTGTTTATTGGGCACTTGTACGTACTGCTGCCGTTCCGACCGCTGCAATGGAGGCACTAACATAGCAACAAGCTTCGTTGCTATGGGCGTGGCCCTGATGGCGGCCATCATTTTCTCCAGGCAATAGGCTGTAAGAAACCATATGTGTCCTACGAGAAAATACGACGAATATAAGAGAAAGGTGTTAACAGTGTTGTAAAAAGGGGTAAATGTTTTTAGTCTTTCTAACAGCAAACACGTGACTTTGGTAAACCTTACTAATAATATATTGGTTTAAGAAAATGTACTTGTCTCACGATATAAGTATTCTTGGTATGTCTTTTTTGTGGGGGGGGGGGGGTCAAGGTCTATATTATAACTGATAAGTGATAAGTAGATTTATAGACCGTTTAGGGTCTTTTTAAATTGAATATGTTTGAGTTATACTTTATCTTTGATTATTCTTTTCGTTTCTCTAGGCGTCGCAGCCTTAATGATCTCTTGACAATATGCTTCATGATTTATCCTATACTAGGCTGGGGAATCATCTTGTAACCATATGAGTCCAACTAGAAAATGCAGCGAAATAGATTAAATTGATTAAAAGCAATTTTTTTCTTTTTTTTTTCTTTTTTTTAAATATATCTATCAAAGCCTCAGTCTTTCCACCTACTTCAACTCATTACATTATGAAATTAAAAATTTATAAATTGTTTATGTGTTTCTTTATGATTTTTGTTATGTTTTGTTTGTTTTTAGGGTTTTGTTTTTGGCTGAATCCGAAGTTCAACTCAAATGATTTTTTTTTAATTAAAAAGGTGCTTATCCAACAAAGCCTAATTTCCGTACAAAAATGAGTTTCTTCAACTCGTTATGAATTAAGATAAGTACAGTCAATGTCTCCTTTTGTTTCTACATGTGTTTTATTCTCTGTGATTTATTTGTTGTTGCTTGTTTGTCTTAAAATTAAGCTAAAAGAAATTCATAAAGTATGAAAAAATGTACTAATAGATAGGCTAAATTGATGCTAATGAATAGAGGTGAAATCTTTTTACAAGATAATCCATTTTACACAATATGATTACTGTTTTGTTTTAACGTTTATCCTTCCCAAAGTGTCTTCGGTCTTTTTGTCTTTCAATTATAGGAGAATTCTAATCTGACATACAGTTAGCAATGTTCTATCGTTGATTTCTTTTAAAAAAAAAACAATTTGTAAAGTCCAGAATAGGACTTCTAACGAAATGTGTGTAATGACACGCCGTTTTTAATGAGCATGGTATATGGCAAAACCTCCAGTTTTAATCATTCAAACAAAACAATAACAAATGTAAGAAAGTTCGTGTATGTCACCATCCCTTCAGAGTTTTTGATAATGTTTTGATGTTGGCAACTTGAATAAAACATCATTGTCTTTTTTTAGAACCATATTCCCATTAAAAAAATATAAAAAGAAAGAAATAAAGCTAAAAGTATACATTGAAAGGTTTGTTGCCTTGGTAACCATTTATTAAACAATATCAAATGTAATATATTAATATGAATTGGGGGTAATTTGGATGAAAATTTTGCGTGAGTATTGAAACTGTTTGAATATTATGTATATGGGTTTGTTATATTACCCGACAGCTGAACGTTAATGTTTATATCTTTGATACATATTAACGTAATATTGGAAATGGGTTATTGTTTACAATGCATATTGTAACCCCCTGCATTTTCTGTAAATTTTATAGTGTTTTGCTCTATGCACGTTGAGCAGACACGCATCTGGAGAAAATACCGAAGCGCGCCATTTAAAACACAACCGCAACAACAGCAGTTCATAGCACATATCAAATGAAATCAAATCGATTTCGAGAAATAAAAACAACGGTACTGGATTATCATTAGGAACATACAGAATTATACAAAAGATACTTCAATGCTTCAGTACAAATACTTAATCAAGACAGGATGGAAATCATTGCAATAATGATATCAACAATAATATAATAATAAAAGTGACACAATGGCAATAAAAGTTTTTTTTTCTGTATAAATGTCAGTAATGGTACTAATGGTAAAAGATAAGTTAAACAGTAGCTATTTGAATATGTAGACACATTAGTCATGTGTAGTGAATGTCATTAAATTTTCATTTATAAACGTATTTCACTTCTCTGTGTGTTAATTGTACGCTACTGTAAATGTTTCTCAGAGGGCAATGTCTATTCCAATTCCAAATTTCAGTCGTGGACCCAGAACTAAACCTGACAACCAAAAGTAAAAATCGTATATCAGTATCTTTTCGGGGGAATATTTATCACCCGGCAAAAAAATAAAAAATGTTTAAAAAATAATACCGAAATGAAATCAATCTTTCGAACCTCATGTACTGTGAAGTGAAAAAAAAAGATATATGCATTCCTGATTATTAAAGGCCAAGTCCACACTAATATCAAATTGATTTGAATAAATAGAGTAAAACTAAACAAGCACAACAGTGAAAATTTCACTGAAATCGGATGTAAAATAAGAAAGTTACGGCATTTTGAAGTTTTTCATTATTTCATGAAACAGTGATATGCATAACATGGGCGGTATGCAAATGAGTGAACCGATGATGTCACACACTCACTTTTCCTTATGTATTTTATTATATGAAATTTCAAATATTTCAATTTTTATGGATGTGATAATAAAGAAGCTCTCCCTTGTATCAAAATAAGTTACAATAATGATGATTTTACATGTTCCATAAGGAGTCAAACCTTGTTTTACATTATTGAAGCAAAAAATTGAAATACATGATATTTCATATATTAAAATACATAAGGAAACGAATCATTTTCTTTTTTTTTTCTTCTTCTCCTTTTTCTTTTTCTTTTTATTTTTCTTCTTCTTCTTCTTCTTCTTCTTCTTCTTCTTCTTGTTCTTCTTCTAGTCCTTTTTTTAAAACAGATTTTCAGACTCGTGTCCCCCAGAGAATCAGGGATATGCCAATGATTATCCTTTATGTTTTTGAAAATAATATAATATAAAAATGTTACATTATTAAGAAGTGTTGAATATACGAACCGGTCTGAGGAGTATTCAATGCATTGTTTTTTCAAGAGAGAGAGAGAAAGAGGGGGGGGGGGGGGTGGGAGCAAAGAAAATGAATGAGAGCAGAAATTTTGGGTGGAGAAAGAGGGATTAGAAAGAGGTCTCCAGAGAGGGCTCGTTATGGGGGGGGGGATAAAAGCACATCAAAAGCCACGCCTCTTCCCCCCTTTGGCGAACGAGTTCAAAGAACGGATAAGTCTCATAAATATTTCTGGCCCCAGAACGCCTTTCCTCCTTTGAATGAAGAAAAAATTTGAATACAAAATATGTGTGAAATATAAGTTTTTAATTCATATCTGGCCCCGAGAAATCCAACAAATAATTCAATACGCCCTCAGACACTTTAATAGAAAATGATAAATTTCTCTCCCTTCGCCTTTTTTCTTATTGGTGGGGTAGTTTTTCTACAGATGTAGGGCTACATATCTTTCCCTGTGGTGATTAGAATTCCTTGTTAACTATCCAAGACCCCACTCACACTCACTTCGTTAGAGCGGTCTACCTAAGACCCGTTCCTCAAGAACGGTTCTAAGGTGAGTGTGAATGCAAAAGTGGTCCAGGAAGCGGTCTTCTGGACCGGTCCAGAAGACCATCTCGGGAGGTCTTGAGGAATGGGTCTTAATAAGAACGGTTCTTAACCGCTCTAACGGGCAGTGTGTATGCGAAAGCGATCCCAAAGTGTACTTAACCGGAAGTTAGTGTCTGTGTGTATATATTGCACGAGAAATCACGTGTGACTTCCTTGATTTTCCTATAAGTGCAGGCCATCGCTGCATGATAGAATGATGAAAAAAAAGAAACATAAGAAAAGATAGAAAGAAGAATGAATAGAATGATTTAAAAAAACAAGGAAAGATAAATAGAGAAAAAGTTAGAATGATGAAAACAAAGAAAAACAAAATAACACAAGGAAAGATAGAAAGAGAAAATGATAGAATGATAAAAAAACAAAGAAAAACATAAAAAATGTAAAGAAAAAAAGACGAAAGAATGATAAAAGCAAAGAAAAACATAATGAAAGATAGAAAGAGAAAATGATAGAATGATAAAAACAAAGAAAACAAAAAAAATGTAAAGAAAGAAAAGACGATAGTATGATGAAAATAAGGAAAGATATAAAGAGAAAATGAAATGAACAATAAAACAAAGTATAACATAAGGAAAAGGTAACAAGAGAAGATGATAGAATGATGAATACAAAGGAAAACACAAATAAAGGTGGAAAAAAAGGCAAGATGATAGAATGATATGCACACGGAGAAAAAAGGAAAGTGTAAAAAAAAATAAGCCTTGGAAAGAAATAAAGATAAATGCATCAGGCAGGCAGTATACGGTTTGATTTCCACAGGGGCCGCGGAGCGTTTTTGAAAGTGTGTGTGTGGGGGGGGGGGGGCTGATCTGATTTCACTCATTAATGACAATCTTCGAGCCTTTTTTTCCGATAATTTTTTAACGTGTCTACTCAAAAAAGTTGGGGGCTGCAGCCCCCAGCCCCCCCCCCCCTGCTCTGCAGCCCATGTTCCGCGCGAAAAATTTAACCCGCTGATCTGTGCTGCCATAGCAACAAGACCACTTTGACTTGTTGATCAATTTTGAGACATAAACATGCGCGGGGTGTGAATGCAATCAAACCGTTCTTCAAGAACCGCTCCTTTAGACCGGTCTAACTAAGACCAGTCTAACAGGGAATGTGAATGGGGTCCAAGTGAGTGTCAAAATGGATTTTCAAAATGGATTTTCAAAATGGCGGTCTTTCACGGGTGTACATGGTGTAGCGCGACGGTTGCCTATCCATGCAAACACATGAAGGTGCGTGGGATTTCTAACGCACGCCTGCTCGACGAGATGGATAAAATAGAAAGTGAGTGTGTGCTTAGAGTTTCACTTCCACTATCAATTGACGCACCTTTGATCAGATATATAAAGAGTTCATTCCATGCAGCGATTTCACAGACGGGAAATAGAACTCTTATTGATACGAGTCAGGTCTCCTCATTCATTCAACATTCGATTCTTCTTCTGTCAACGTGCTTTTTCAGGCTCTGAAGACAACCACACTGTAGTACCTTTGGTAAGTCGCAATCGAGTTGAAGATTAAACCTTACATTTTGGTTTTTTTGTAATAATAACAAAGTAAAGTAAAAGCAAGGAAGAAAACGGGACATGTTATTAACTTTCAACTGAAATCAACTGTGTTTACTGTTCAAGCGCTTGTTTGAACGTTTGTCTGTTGATCGTACTAACGTTAATGAATGTTTCACTATCTTTTAATCTAATCAGAAGGCATTTATTTCTCTGATAAAAGATTAAGATTTTATATTATCATATTCTTTTATGTTTTGATTTCATTAATCTGCGTGTATATACCAGACAAAAGAAAAAAACAAACAAACAAACAAAACTTGACACTTTTGTAATTCCCTATTGTTTTAAGAGGGAGTTGTAAATATGGACGCATTCGATATCAACTTGTCAAGTACCTTTTCATGCTTCTTTTGATACCATATTCATTGAGTGATATTTTATGGTTGGCTGCATAGGGGTCGATTTAGGCAACTGAGTCAAAACCATGCACTTGCGCCAACTCCAAACCAGTTGTTTTTCCCGATATTGGAATCCATGAACCAGTTGTTTTCCCGATATTGGAATCCATGAACTGACCAATTTAGGCCTTGAATGTTAACGAAAGCACGGATTTTACATTTTACCAAGGGATCATTGAAGAATCGAATCGCTCCTATCAATGATGATTTAGGGCCGAAACTCTTTCCTGGAGGTTCTTCCTGACATATAACCTTAATATGTAGCTGACGTCTTGTAAGACCTCCATGTTCCCTTATTTTTCTTGTACACAGCAAAAACGCTATTTAAATTTTCGCTGTTTAAAATTGTGTTGTTTAAATTCTAAGCAATATTGTTTAAAAGACGGACCCTGTATTTTAAACAACCGCTGTTTAAGAGTAATGATATTGTAGAATAATCTTTTAAACAACGTTGTTTAAAAAGATTGAAAATTCGTACTAGACGGGTTTCCTTCTCCGCCATACACGGCAGGCCGGCTTCATCATGGCGGACTAAGACTAAACATACTGTAATCTGATTGAGATTATACTCAAGACATATTTGTGCTGCCATGCCATCTATAATGTCTATAATGTCTAGATCTAAGCCAATTAATTATGATTTAGACCTGCAACTTTGCAAGTCGCCCTTCCAGCGCAGCGCAGTGCAGTTTAAATTGCACACAGTGAACGCGCGCGTGGGTCCTGTCTTATACCATGTATACTGTATGTGCAACTAACTCAAACTGCAAAGTTCCAGATCTACATCATAATTTATTTTGTGGATGTGGTCTAGATCTAGACATCATGTAGATTTCACGGCAGCACAAATATGTCTTGAGTATAAACTCGATGAGATTACAATATATTTAGTCTAAATGCTTACCTCTGAACGTATCAGTCAGCTCTGGCATTTGGAATTTACTTGTGTACAACAGCCTCAAACAACCGTGTATGTTTAAACACATCTGTACAGTGTTTTAAACAATTATTTTGAACAACAACTTTGAATGTACTTTTTTAAACAACAGTTGTGCGAAAAGTTTTAAACAACTGTGTTTGTTTAAACAATTTAATTTAAACAGCCTAGCTGTTTAATAGCTGTTGTTTTAAAAAATTATTTAAAATTTTAAACAAGAGGCTGTTTAAAGTTTAAACAATCTTGGTTGTTTAACATTTTAAACAATAGTTGTTAGAGTGACCGGCTTAAAAAGCGTTGTTTGAAAATTTTGAAGAGTTGTTTAAAATATTTGTACTGTGTACTTTTTATCATGGCTAAAGCTTGGTTTTAAGTATGAACCTCATGATGATACCCAATCAAAAAATAACCCATGAAATTTAACCTGCACATGATTTGATGAACAATAAAAGCAATATTCTTGATGGTCCACACCTAACTCACTTTCTTAATGGGCACAAGTGGGTTTTCACCCATTTACCTTAATTGACCTCTTTGCAGTCAACAATGAAATATCATCCCATGAATATTATTGTTCCAAAAGAAGCGGGGATGAAAACCGTACACGTATATATCACATAGTATTACGTCCATTTTAAAATTCGATATCAAAACCATAAGCATTTATAAAACTGTCACTTTTTCTAACTCACACTATACATGTATACAGTATTGGTCAAAGTTATTAGAACGCCTGATAAATTGAACAAATGTAATGCTAGTCTATAAATTTTATATTATTGTCTTTATTACCACGACTTCTGGTTGGTAAAATAAACAAATTGGTATTGCCAGATTAATAAGAAAAAAAAAAAAATCCCGGACCATCATGATGTCCAGTATAAGCAAGATTTTAGTCAAATTTTCTTCAACACTCCCCCCCCCCCCCCCACCACCACCACCACCACCACATACAGTCATTATATTGAAGGATAGTTGACTTTTTGACGCTAGTGGGGAAAAAGAGAAGGCATACTTAAGTTTAACCTACAAACGTTATGTACAGCGATGTCTGCATTTTTCAAAACTGCAAAATAAAGCAGACCACAGGGGGATATTTGCAATAAAACTGAAGTAAGGAGCACCTTCCATTGTAAGCACATTTTCAAAGTATATCTATTTAAGGGCTTATTAAGCAGAAACAATATCACAATATAGCAAATCTTCTAAGGAGGGGCACATGTTCAGCGCTCCATGGATAGTTATTAATTCCGGAAAATCTGGGGGTGCACGCCCCTGCCATCCCCTGCGATTGGCATCGGTCCATGTTTTATGTAAATTCAGAAATTATGATCGGATTCATAACATCCAACAATGAGAATTGTGTGTATAATTTGTTTTTATCTTATATTTCTTTTACGTCATGTTTGCATTTATTACTAATCATGCTAATGTTATTACACTTTTATTACACACCATTTTAAATGTTGGCTTCTCTTTGATAAACAAATAACTGCTTTCTTAAGGTTCACAGTTTGATCAAAGTAAGCTTTTTGTTTAAGGGTGTCGTTTTTTCTGAGACCCACTGTTCACCAGCTCTTATATGTACTGCACAATCAATCTTTCCCTATTATTTTCTTTCAAAATGTAATGGCGTAACAAGAATATCTATATTTGAAAGGCCTACATAAACCAACACGAGATAGATGTAAATGCAAGGGGGGGGGCGGAACCTGGAGAATTCTAAATCAACAACTGAAGAGCTTGATTTAAAAAAAAAAATGATAATTGATTTTTAAAGATAAATATACGCATCTCGGACATGAATCACTATCACATTAAAGAATTTGTTTCAATAATAATAATAAAAAAAACAACAACCTTTCATTCCAAATGGAGCTGAATCCACTATGTTCATGTAGGATTTGCTCATTTTACCACATTCCCTAAAGCAGTGTATTAAGCTTTTTTATACATCTAGTGCGGCTACCAGTCTAGATCATCAGCGTTCAGCGCAATATATTTCGCTCTGATTCGGTTGATAAGATTAACTGAGTTTTAATATTGTTATGAATATATTTGAATTCAGCTCCGTCTTTAGAAAAGACAAGAACTTAAAGAAAAATAAATGAGAAAAAAAAAAATCAACAAATTAACAGCAAAAAAAGATGTATGATGTACTCTACTAGCAATATTAATGTGTTTCTTCTTGAATTTAGATTATTAACCCATTACCTACGGGAACCGGACGGTTCCTGTGTTAAGCCTATGGGAATGAGATAATTCAGTCGTCAACGGGTTAAAGGTGTTTAAATGTGCAGAAAAGGTTTAATCATTCCAACAGGGGATAAATCCATAGAAATTGAAATTATGAAATAATTTCATAAAATTAAAATTCATTGCTAGTTCTTTTTTAAACACGATTTAATTAATCTAAGACCATTACCATTCCATATATATCAAAATAATTTAAGCATGGACAAAGGAAAGTGGTAAAAAATATATTAATTGACTAAAAAATGCTAAATGTGGATGAAACTCCTTTTGGAATGAAAGTCTTCAAATAATGAATACTTGGATCCTATTCACCTGTAAACAGAGTAACTAAGTCATGTGTGAATGATGTAGGAACCTTACTATTGTATTGTATTATATTGCTATTTCAATTATTCGCAAGCACTCAGTCCAGTGCACTTCACCTCAAGTGAGTATCAATTTACCTTACACGTAAGTTAACCCTTCCCGTAAGCAATGGCTTAAAATGTAATGTATAATTATACAGAAATAGTAAAACATCTGTCTGACAAGTGGCATATAGCAGGAAACGTATACAATCGACTTTTTCCACATTTGTATTTTATTATCTATTGTAGTTGGGCAAGGAAAAACTAAATGCGAACATTTTCGAAAAAAGGTATGTATGGACGATTGTTCATATACTTCCTTCTATGCTGCGTGGGTATAGGATTATGGATGTAACATTTTATGTACGGATATAAATTTATGGTTATTAAATTGTATGTATAGGTATAGGATTATGGTTTAACCTTCGATGTTGAAAGGCATGGACATAGGAATATGGTTGTAACCTTTTAAATCTACGGGCATTGGTATAGGATTACAGTTATAACTTTATATATTACGGATATTGGCATAAAATTATGGCTATTACTTAATGTGCTAAAGACTCGATGGCCAAATTGAAATAACTTAGAATAAACTTACATTAAAATGAATAATCATTTAAGGCCAAAGTATAGGATTGCAGTTTACCTTACACGCTAAAGACATATGTATAGCATAATGGTTATAACATTTCATGCATGTTGAAGGCGTGGGTAAAGGATTTAAAGTCGTAACCTTTAAGTTAAGTGCGTTGTATAGGATTTTAAAAAAAAAACACCAAAAAAAATGATGATTAACTTTTTTTTATTTTGCTTGTTAGAGAAATTTGGAGTGTTAAGACACCCCAAAATGCTGATTACCTTCTTTTTCTTTTACATGTCAGAAAAATGTCAGAATCTTGTGCACCCTCCCCCACGAAATTCTGGATTCGCCACTGCCTACCGTGGGCTGTATGCAGTGGCGTATCCAGGATTTTGTAAGAGGGGCAATCTAAATGAAGGGCTGTCAACTTTGGGGATTGATTTTTATGGGGTCCAGTTTTCGTTCATAATTCTCTGACAAGCAAAAAACAAATAAATGAATAAATAATTTTTTTTTTAAAAGTTATCACTTTGAAAAAGGACATCTGTCCCCCCCCCCCTCTCGCGGCCCTCCAAAAAGTCGATCAGTAGGGGGGGGGGCGAAAAAAAGATTCCCCAGGGGTCCAAAAGTGTGGGAGATTTATCAGATTTTGTGGGGTCCAGAATTCTTCGACAAGCAAAAAAAACAACAAAACAAAACAAAAATGGAAAGCCAAATCATAATGATCATGTCTGAAACACTTTGAAGAGATAATTTTTCATTTTCCCCTATACCCTGTCACAAGTACTCGGGAGTAAAACAGAGTCATGATTAAAATCGAACGAAGTATCTGGACAAGCTTGGCCACCGGCATATTCTCATTTGCAGCGAATGCCTTTCCTTTGTAGGTGTAGTAATGTAGTAAATTTGTGTAAACAGAAAAAAAAATGAAACATAGTCCGAAATTTAAACATGAAAACAATAAGCATAATCATTTTTGCCTAGATTTGGTAGATTTTCTGTTATTTATAAAATGGCGAAGCGTACGTGACTTTGGCTCAGTAGAAATAGTAAGATAAGAAAAGAAAATCATTTTGTATCCAAATGCATAGAAATACCATCGAGCTACTGTTTATATTTCTTTTCCATCCCCGACGTTTTATATTTCAGAATTCAACTAGTTGACGCTAAAATGATGGCCATGACGTCATATATTGTTACTCTTACGTTGCTCTCGTTGGCTACAGGTAAGTCCTCCCTTAATATTTTCATTATTTTGTTTAAAGTTTTCATTAGTTCCAAATTCATTATATTATCATGTCTATTACAATATGTTGCGGCTGTAACAAACTGATTTGCATGTGGGATTCTAAAGATGGCAGTTGTTTAGATAGGCCGATTACCTTGTCATTAAGAGGGTCATCTGTCTTCATGAAAATGTAAAAATATTAGTTGTCAAGATTCATAAAATAGTGTCATATTATGATTAATAGTGTACCTAAACATCTGGTTTCTTCGTGATGTTGATATTTGATCAAATATCTTTTTTTTTTAATAATGACTTTCTTAAAGAGACAAAATGTATGAAAATAGTTTCTAAAAAGTTCACTCTAACCAACTTGAACTGAAGTCGTTAATGTCTGACAAGTTAATGTTATATTTCAAAAATACTTTGTTACTAATGTGTTCCTGATGTCATTTTTATGTTTGCCAAATGTTTTTGTCTTGATACGTTTATGAACATAAAGGTACCCTGGCTATCGAGTGTTACACTTGTTCCGGTGGGGCTTGCAATGACCCTTTCTTCCCAGTTGGTTCAGGTGTATTAAGCACATGTCCCAGCCTTCTTGGTATCTCCCTCAACAAGTATTGTGTGGTAAGAGGAATATCAGTTACACTCACTAGCGTACCAAAAGGGGGGGGGGGGGGGGGGGGCAAAGAGGGCAGACTTGTTTTTGGCAGAGATTTTTTTTTTTTTTAAACACACATGCACACGCTGGTATCAATATGCATTTAGCACTTCATTTATTTGATGTACGATAAAAGAGCAATGTAGATAAAATACCTTGCTCAAGGGCATAAGTGCCGTGCCGGGGATCGAACGCCCGATCCTCGCATCTCCAGTGAAGCGCCTTAAACCACTGGACCACGGCACCTCCAATTATGGAGGAAAAATGGACCCCATAAAATCTGATACCCCCCCCCCCCCCCCCCCCCCCCCCACCCCACTGAGCGACATTCGGAGGGCTGGCGGAAAAAGAAATCGCCACGCCCCCCCCCCCCCAAAAAAAAAAAAAATAATAAATAAATAAATAAATAAGTAAATAAAAAAAAATAAAAAATAAAATAATAATAATAAAATAAAAAATAACAAAAATATTTTTTTTTACTGACTTAGGACTGCGTCAGCGAATGGCGCCGTCTTTGCCCTGCCGGAATGTTAAAACGCTCGAATTTAACAGTGCGAAGATGATTTCACACTGTGAACACACTGTGGGACACTGTGTTCTTTCCGGCAGGGTGACGCCCCATGTAAGCGTTGCACTGTACACAAAAAGTAAATATGTAAAAAGTGCAAATGTTGCCTTTAATTTCTGACGTATTGGCTAAATGTCTTAATGGATTTGATTAGAGCAAGTAATAACGCAACCTTGAAGAGAAGGTTATGTTCTGGGACAGGTGAATAATAACTTGTGATCATTCTCATTCATTTTTTTTTTTTTTTTTTTTTAAGTTTGAAAGAACATTATAGTAGAAATGTCCCCTGCAAAGGTTTGCTTTCCAAAAGCCGGCATAATTGAAATATAACGATAAATAGCTGAAGTTTTCTGGCCGACACTTCATTGCACATGTGTGTGCAGTTCCATATATCCATTTGTGTGTGCTGTCCATGTGCTTTTCATAGAGGTTTGGTCAAATTCTTATCATGTTGAGGATTCCAAAACCTGAGAGTATACACCAATATTTATGTAGACATGCTCGACCTTTCCCAACTGCTCTCTTGCTTTTTTTCCGTTTAGAAAGCAGTAACTGAAAATGGATTTGTGACGCGTTCCTGTGCACCACTATGTGCCGAAGCCTGTGCTTTTGGCACTTGTACGTACTGCTGCAATTCCGACCACTGCAATGGAGGCACTACCATAGCAACCAGCTTAGTCGCTATGAGCATGGGCCTGATGGCAGCATTCATTTTCTCCTGGCAATAAGCTGTCGGACGTGCACCTTGTGATGTGGGCTTAAATACTCCGAATATAAGTGGAATGTGTTGAAAGTATTTTTTAAAAGAAATATACTTTATATTAAATTTCTTAACTCTATAATAACATAAAGATGACTTTCTTAAACCGTATTAATAAATATACACGAATTTAGTCATTTCAAGTTCTTAAATAATATGTAGATTTATTGACTGTTTATTGGTCGTTCTAAGTTGAATGTATTTTCTCCAGACAATATTCTGCACTACGTTATGAATGACGTCATCTAATGGGAAACGTACGTGTCTCACCACAAATACAGCAAAACAAAGTCAAACAGAAAGATAGTTATCAGAGCGTTAGTCTTTCCAGCGAAAAGTATGTTTCTTTATCTCGTTACTTTATGTACTTAAAAATGTTTATAGTTTGCTTTATATTTTGTTTCTACTATAGCCGTTTGTTTGTTTGTTTTTCTTTCTTTCTTTGTTTGTTGTTGTGTGTGTGTGTGTGTTTTTTTTTTGTTTGTTTGTTTGTTTGTTGTTGTTGTGTTGTTGTTGTATTTTTTATTTTTTATTTTTTATTTTTTATTTTGGGGGGGGGGGGCCTGAACCCGGAAGTTAATGTCTAATCACAAAGGCATAAAAAGCAGAAATTCGCGTATCAAAGCCTGCAAGAAAACTAAAACAGCATCTCGTACTAACATACAAGGAAAAGCCAACCCTCCAAAACTATCCCGGATACAAGCCACACGCGGAAGTTTGATTCTGATCTCCCTCTTGGTGTTTGTTTTGTTTTTAGTTCTTTTTTTTTTTTTTTTTTTTTTATTTCCCCTCTCTTATTTCCTTCCCTGATTTCATCTCTCTTCCTTTATCGACTTGTCCCTCCCTCTCTGCTTCTTCATTTAGGTGAGAATTTGTGTGTTTATTTATTAAGTTAGTAAGTTAACGTATTCTATAATTATGTAAAAAAAAGCACACACAAAAAAAAAACCGCCCCAAAACTTACAAAGAGATTTTTGAATCATGTATAATTATAATTATAATGATTTTGATTAGGAACATGCCATCGACAAGCTCCGCTTCTTTGCTGGTTCCCTTTCGTTACCTTTCCGATTATTATTATCAATTGAAATGTGCACCTCTCTCTGTTATAACATTTATTTTAGAAAACATTATGTAAAACCAAGTTCATATGCGTTATGTTTGAATGATGAGTTTCTTCTACAATGTAAATACTTTATATGATTTATGGATTGGTATCGAAAAGTAAATGAATCTTGGATCTTTAATCTTGAATCTAACGAAAGTACAATTTTCAATTCGTTGCCTTTTTTTTGGGGGGGGGGGGTAAAGAGCTTATATCTCTCTTTTTAAAATCTTATTTTGTTTTTTGTTTGTTTGTTTGTTTGATTGTTTTGACTGAGCCTTGAAATTAAACTCAAAGAAGATCAGGAAAGCATATAAAAATGTAGCAATAGATAAACGTTGTCTGAATCGGTGGCTGGGTACAGATGTAAAAGCTTTTTATAAGAGAATATATTTTATACAGCATACTTAATATGCCTTCACATTTGGTGTATTTTACTGAAAATAATTCTACCCTGAACAATTGGTATTGTTCTCTCGGTGTTCTGGTAACAAAGAATTTTTTAATTACAGTGAAGGACTTGTATCGGAATGTATCTAATGGCATGATTTTAATGAACATAGTAACAGTAAAATGTTCATTCTATTCATTTTCTTAAACATCAACAAAATGTAAGAAAAATCATAAATGAAACATACCCCTCTGGGCACACTTTTCGATTTGGTTTTGATATTCTCGACGCGAGTGAAACATCGTCGCCTTTTAAAAACTATATTCCGCACATTTTGATTACAAATAAATAAATATATCAAAGGGTTTGTCACTGATTATTAAACGAAACAAATGTAATATTTTAGATAACTTTTTGTGGTAATTTCGATAAAAATTTATGTGAACATTGACACTCTATTTTCAATATTGGTTTATATACCCATACAGTCGAACGGTAATTTGTATATCTTTGATACGAAAGAACGCACTATTAGAAGTTGGTAGTAAGTGGAGTCATTTTAAGAAAAATAAGGCATGAACCTCACACAAATTGTGCAACAGAAAATCGAACACATGCTCATTACCAATAAATATCTTCTCAATAACATATAGAAAGTCCTAAGGAATCCAAGTGGTGAAAAGTAGTTTTTTAGAGATTTTTCTCGACCATTTTTGTACAACTTTTCCTCAATCGTCACGGATGGACCCGTCTTTACCATCTTCCGAAAGGAAGAAGGTGAATAGCATTATGATTTCTATAGCGCGTTCGTAAATCGCGCTTTTACCCTACAGCCTTTACTATAGTGTTTTCTCGGATAATAAATTAATATAAGCCATGGTGAATATTGAAGTCCAGTCATTAAGGGAGCAGGAGGGGGGGGGGGAGGGGGAGGAGGGGGTATTTCGAGAAGAAATTTGGGGAGGATCAAGTGCCAAGGAGCAAAGAAAATGAGGAAGGGGTGGGGATGGCCGGGAACGGTCATGACATCTTCCTTGGAGCCCCTCTCTCCCTGCCTTTCTTTTCGATCTTTTCTTCTTCTGCCTTCTTTATGGATCAAACTATGAAAGAGGACACTGCACATTGCGAAAACGATAAGTGATGGGCCTGTAATTGGATATTTAGTGATAATTTGAAAAGATATCGTGAGTCTTTTATCGCTCTTTTTATATAAAATCCATTACTGGTGTTGATATGTTATCAGTTGAGCAAAAATATGATATATTATTATCGAAATTGATCCTGGATACCACCCGATACAGAATCCATCCACAATGACCAATGACATATGTTGGAAAAAAGGTACAATGGACAAGGGACTAATTTACAACACATCCAAGGTGTGTTAGGTTTGAGTCCAGTGGGCACTGAACGCTGTGTTACCCGTTTTACCCTGGTGTCATATTATATAGACTTCCATACCAGCCGCATGATTGTGAAAAAAATTACATGTTTAAACACTAGGGGCCGGGAGCAAGCAGTGCGGCCTAGCTGGCCAGCGGAAATGCGTACGCAAGTCAGCCCGCGTTAGCGGCATGGTTAACTTAACCGGCAGTGCTACGATCGATACCTAGATCAGCATTTTGTCAAGGCTTTTCGGTGCTAAATGATCGTGCTCTTTATTACCGTAGAAATAGGACGGGAGCCGGAGAGCCTTGATAATACAAGTCAGAACTGCAGAAGAGCGAGTAGCATTTTGTGAATGGCGCTCCATTACGATTTTAGTACGTACAGGAACCATCCAAAAAGTGGACAGCTAGTTAGCTGGCCAGGCTCTTGGCAACTTGGATCGAGGAACCGATCGACCGCCCACCCGCTCCCGACGGCCTCCCGCCCCTCAGCTAGCCCAGGGTCCAGCTCTACAGCTAGGTCCAAGGAGCCATGACTGCATCACCCATGATGATTGATGGGTGTGGGGCTTCTCACAGTCTCAGGCCAGGGTCAGCAGCACCTCTGCATTTATTCTAAGGTATGTATAGAAACTAAAGATTGATTAAATTTTAATAAATGGGTTAATCGTGAAATAGACCACTCATCTGCCATAGAGGTCTATGGCATAAGTAATCTGCATTCATTTCATTACTGAGTGACACTCGTGACACTAGTCACCGTTCACTGCCCTGGATCTGGATCTCATTTAGATCTATCTAGATCTAACTTAGGTCTAGTAGTTGCCTATAACCTGGCTTAATTAATGTTAATGGTAAAACTTTAGACTGCAAATGGGTCCAGCAATTAATGTCAAGGCTCTGCTTGCCAAATCATGCTCTTTAAGACCCTCCGGGCTCAAATATGAGGTGGAAAACCGTGCCCGTTTTTAAGCGCATTTTATAACACGCGACTTGATGAGCAATGATGAGTGCGTGACATGTTAAGCTTAGGCCTTTTTTGCGTCATTGCCATTTATTTTGTCCACAAAAATGCGCTTAAAACCCCCCGCGGAAAACCCCCACGGTTTTCCACCTCATGTGAACAAGCTTTTCTTGTAGAAATAGCATGGGAGAGCTTTGTTGATCATTGATAAAATACTAGCACTAGCCAGAAAAGTTGAGTTTGTAGCCTTTCGTAAAGGCATTCCGCTACAATTTGTTTAGTACAGTGTACAAGAACTATTCAAATAGTGGTCAGCTACATGTAGTTTGCTGGTCGGGCACTGGGATCGAGGAACGGACTCACAGGCTCCCTACGCCGCCCCATCCAGGGTAAAGCTCGGTGCATCATCACAGATGATCATGCAGGCGTGGGGCTGGCTTTCCACAGGCCTGTAGTTTAGAACTCTTCATCTAGGTGTGTTTAACTTAAAGTTACAGTGTTGTGGAGGTTAGATGGCGATATTTGCAATGCTCAATCACAGCCAGGACAGTTATGAGGCTTTGGCTAAATTTCGGCCAAACCCGGAGCAGTCATTCTTCACCACACGTGTGATGTTCGATGATGTACATGTAATATGCATATTTTGAGTTTTAAAAAACAAAACATTGCATTATTTAGCTGATCTGAGCTGGGAGATATGAAAGAGACAAAAGTACAGAGAGCCAAACGTGAAAATGATGTCATTTTGATACTTTCGTTGGAACCTTTATAGGCATAAGAGGCGGGGGGGGGGGGGGGGGGGGGGGGGGGCTCCAGCCCGCTCAGTGGGGCTATAATACTAGTACAGGTCGATAGCGCACCGCGACAAAATACATTCTGCTTCATTGAACCAGCATTTGTCATTCGTTTTTTAGATTTAAGTTTGGAAACATTTGAAAACAATCGTCCACGTATTTTCTTATCAAATCATTTCGGCATTGCCATTGTCGTATTTGAGGAAACCACTCATTCGTTAGCATGCAAAAAAATGCAGCCCGTCCACAAACTCTCCCAGAAAAATCCTGGGAGTGTGTAATCAAACCTCCCAGGATAATCCTTGTGGAATGCAGCAATTCATAATTAGTTGCCAAAAACTCCCAGCATAAACCTGGGAGGCCAGCAATCGTATTCAGCATGTACATGTACATACATGTAAGGCTGCTTCCACATCGCACCATTGGAGAGATAGTACAGCGAACTGTCTTCAGGGTTTAAAGGGCCTATACGTTTACGTATACTATACGTTACTGCTGCTGCCGCTGCTGCTGCTGCTGTTGCTACTACTACTACTGCTACTACTAAAGTTGCTACTACTACTACTACTAGTACTACTACTGCTACTACTACTACTGCTGCACTACTACTACTACTACTACTACTACTGCTACTACTACTGCTACTACTAAAGTTGCTACTACTACTACTACTAGTACTACTACTGCTACTACTACTACTGCTACTACTGCTACTACTACTACTACTACTACTGCTACTACTACTACTGCTACTACTGCTACTACTACTACTACTACTACTGCTACTACTACTGCTGCTACTACTGCTGCTGCTACTACTACTACTACTGCTGCTGCTGCTACTACTGCTGCTACTACTGCTGCACTACTACTACTACTACTACTACTACTACTACTGCTACTACTACTGCTACTACTAAAGTTGCTACTACTACTACTACTAGTACTACTACTGCTACTACTACTACTACTACTACTGCTACTACTACTACTGCTACTACTGCTACTACTACTACTACTACTACTGCTACTACTACTGCTGCTACTACTGCTGTAGTCTAGATTCTATCCGTTTTTTATATTTGGTTTATTCCCTAACGCTGCTCTTTCTCTACACGCAATGACACAGAGCGCGACTCTCCACTAATCGCGCGATCCCCACAATTTCACCCGTCGAAAAAAAACGTCTAGAAGCGTTTGCCATGATGCGGGGTCAAAAGTTCACGCTAATATATTCTGACGTAATGCCTGGTCGCACGCTGTAATGAATATGCATAAGTAAGATCGTCGATTCAGTGTGTGTGTGTGTGTGTGTGTGTGTGTGTGCAAGGAGTTATCACAGAACTTTGATTTGATAACTCTTTGGTGTGTGTGTTGGTGAACTTTCTGTGGTATCTGCACTGATTCCAAAAATGACCCTACTCATGTCACGGTTATCCCTCTGCCTTTGGACAGGCAGCGGAAAAGCTTTGACCACTTATTGACCAAAAATAACCATTTTGGTTACACATTGTTTTATTGAATCAGAGCAAAGAAGGATTTGGTAGGCCCCAAAAATAACAATTTGTGTCCCTTTCCCCCCGAAATGTGATTTAATTTTTTTAATCAGCATCATTAAAGGGGTGGGTCTCGATATCCAAAATTGATGTGAAAATGTGTGTAGGTTCCAAAACAATAAAATTATTCATTGTACTTCAATCGTTTTGACCATTTCGATTATTATGCCCACTTTGATCCACTATGACTACATGATTGTATTTGCAAATTTTTATGAGAAACTAAAAATTAGTGAGCAGCAACGGACTTCCTCTCCAAAAGAACAATTTTGGTGGGGAAGATTATTTTGACAAACTTAATTACCCAGAAGTATCTAAGTATACTTTTGCTCTGATTCCAAGAATGTCAGTCGAATAGGCCTTACTCAGGACATTCTGGTCGTTATGGTCAATTTTTCACTCGGAATAACCATTACACCACTCCTTCTATGTCCGAAATCAATTATTGGATGTATCTATTCCGTTCTGAAAATGTCGGTAATATGACTATTTTGCTTATTTTCTGTTAGAAACTTGAAACTTATGAAATCTAAAGCTTGTTTTGAAATTTAAAATGTCTGATAGGGAAGCCAATTTATCTAACATTTGCAAGTAAAAGTATAAGACAAGATCATGTTGTTCTGATATTGATAGAAAAAGAATAATGAGAAGTCAACACAAATATCTATCTCCCACTCTAATAAATGGAGCATT
>CM046843.1:3385275-3680275 GCA_025618425.1 Heliocidaris tuberculata
GTGTGGACTTGGCCTTTAAGGGTTGGGGGATGTATGTGTCCGTCTGCAAGAAGCATATTTGTGTTTGTCATTCATTTTTGTTCATAGTAGGTCCTATTTCTAGCCATTCATTCAAAGTGAAGATGAAAATGATACAAAGTTAAGGAACCCATCTAACATTTCAACAAAGCAGATGGTTAGTTTGGGCCAACCCTCCCCCTCCCCCACTCCACCAGGTCCCTCCCTCATCAGGCAGGGTCATCCCACCTTTTAAAAGCATGGAAATGACATGTTGCATTGGACATCATATAAAGATGGTAAATGTTACATCAATTTAATAATTATTTTAACCACATTACAGGCCTTCATCAGGGGCTGGGAATATTTATGTGTGCTTTATCCCCTTCATCTTGTATAATAGACCTACCTGTAATTGGGTCTATTACAATTGTGCACACAGTATCTAAAATTTACATTAATTAGGGAGTCGTGTCATTGCCTATGTGTGGTAAGTAGGCTAAGTACAACATGCATGATCTTAAAATTTATATTTCAGTTCAAAATAGGCTGAATTTTGGCAGCGTTCTTTAATTAATGAATAGTCTATTCTACTAGACCTTACAAGATGTGAACAAATATATTCATAAATGTAGGCCTAGTCCTATATTCCAAATCCTCCAAGAGACTGCTAATGATTAAATATTCACTCTTGTATCATTTTATCTTCCCCCTCAGTTTGTGCATGAATAACTACAGGTATGTCCCTCTATTCTACGAGCATCGTGCCATTTCTTGTATTGGCCCTTTGGGGCAGGCCGGGGCAAATCCGCACAGAGGCTGCTCAGAGATTGTACAGAAATCGTGCAATTTCAGTGCAGTTGCCGTGCAGTCTCCGCAGCATCCGCATGGAAATCGTATGGAGCCCATCTGAAATTGAAAAATGTCTCGAGGTGGCTGCACGGCCCACTTATACATGTACAAGCTTATCTGCAGATAACCTTGTACTCCAGACTAGCTTTTACGGGTGAATAGGCTTCAGTAGCTTTTGTGTGTATTAGCGGGCCTTTTTCCAGTCTAGATCATTCATACATGAGAGGAAAATAATTATTTAAAATTTCACTTACAATTCTGAATCCCCAAATTTGTGGCATAGTAAGAGTTGAAGAGTCCCTGAATCAGGTAATCTAGCAAATTTAAGAAAATTAAATCTTGCTTATTTAGAGCAATTTTGTTATCTGTTTTTGACTACTGCAACAGTGAATGTTGGACACAGTCCCACATAGGCAAGGGCCTATGAGTGGCATGGCCATGCATGGCGCGGGAGCTGTGGGGTTGCTGTGGGATGACTGTCCAAAATCACGGATACTGCATGGGCAGCGAGCGGCCACCTTGCGATAGCTGTGCGGTGGCCGTGCGAATGTCCCACGAGTCTACAATCTAGTTTCGATTTTTATTTGCCCCCATTTTCACTGAAAAATTGTGTGTTTGCTGCATGATCAGCGCGAGGCCACTCACGGGACCATCACTACACTGTATATGGGGCTGTGTCAATTTCGGCCTGTCACGACCTCCAAGTTGAAGAGGTAAAAACACCAATATAATCCGCAAAATTTTGAGAAAATACTTTCTTCTACATTTTAGAATTATAGAATATCTAATTTTATGCCAGATCCTTCGAACGAGTGGTTTCCTCAACGATATCAACCACAATATACATGTACATGTAAGTAGCCATTCTCTTATAATGGTGAGTGAGCTAGACATGCATGTGGAACGTCGTAGCAAGCAATGTGCCCTAGCTCTGCTCTCGTAGACAGGGCTGATTCTACTGTGCAGTGCACTGCTGTTGGCCTGCACGGGGATGGCACCGATCTTACAAAATAGATGAAATGAAAATTAACAAGGCCATTAATTAGGGGGAGGGTATGGGAGGGAGTTTTATCATTGTCTTTGCTCATTCTTCTTCCCTCTCTCACTTTCCTCTTTTTTGTGTGTCTTTTCTGTCTTATTCCCCCTTGTTTAACCAATTGATTGAGGGGATAGCATGTGCCCTGTAGCTATTCAACTGTGTGTTGTTGTTGTTTTTTTTAGAAACATACCATTGATCTATGATGTATTCTGACAAGATAAACTTCACATACACTGCTCTCTTACTCAATAATTGTCATCTCTGTTGTTCATTTTTGCAATTTAATGTATGTGTGTATTGATATTATCCAAAATTTATCAAGACCTTCTCATTTCATTTGGGATGAAAGATGGATAGATGAAGAAATAAAATGGAAAAGCTACATGGAAGTCTGTCCAGCTTACCATATACTCATTCTTTCTCATGATGGGTGACATCACTTGCCTTATCATTAATAAACAGGCCTGCCAATAGCAACACTAACCCTAACCCTATCTTTAATCAAATAAAACATTCTGCAAGTGTCACCAGAGCAAAGGTCAAAGCAAAATCAGTATCAGAAATTTTCAAATGACTTCCTACAACAGGCAACCATGCCTTCAAAACTGCAGCTACCTTGCCCCCACCGTCACTTAATGACTTTCCAACGCAAATCAGTGACAAGCTGGAAATACCACCATGGTGTAGAGAAGATCAAGTCTAACATTTTGTTGCGATTTGCAATCTCATCAGATCAGTTAGGAATGTGCAAGTTGCATTATAAGATTTCAAACCAAATCCTGGCCTATATAGTAAAACATTGTCAAAGCATACTTGCAATCACAGGACAGATAAAAAAACATCCTGAAAATTTCAGATGATCAAGGTAGTAGTGATCTGGGCCCCGTCTTATAAAGAGTTGCGATTGATTTGAATCGATCGCAACTTGAAATCAATCGCAACTCCTATCTCTTAAGTACAAAGTTTTAATTTGTGATCGATTTGAATCAATCGCAACTCTTTATAAGACGTGGCCCTGATCTACTACTAGTACCAGTACTGCCAGGTCTATAGTTTGTAAAAGTCAATTTGTATTCTTCTTCTTCTTATATTGATTTCCTCCGCTTGGCGAAGAACTGTGCTTGCATGAGCACAGGAGATCACAAATCCATAGCACTGTCAGAGTTTATTTATTTTTGTTGGGTTTTTTTTTGTACGAGTTCATTTTCTTCACCTTTACCCAAGATTGCTGTCGTCTCAGCAGTCGGGCTTCCAGTTCTGGCTCTTCTTGACTATTCTCATTGCTGGCTCGGGGTCATCCTTTCTTTTCCTTTTCTTGTATATTATTCCGTGTGTCTCTGGCTCTCTTACTGTGCTCTCAGTAGCTTGCTCTACATGTATGGGGAGCTGAATCATTGGTTTGCCCATACATGTACCCGGTCAAGTCTGGTCTTGAATGTGTTCACCGAGGGAGCAGTGACCACTTCCTCGGGCAGTGAATTCCACTCATTAATTATTCATTGGCTGAAGGCTTCCTGTCTTTCCTTGGTCTTGCATCTGTTTTTGGTGAGTTTTAGGCTATGACCCCTTGTACTGGAAGTAGAGTATTCAAAGAAGGCATTACTCAGGATTCTGTCGAGACCATGAATGATCTTGTATACTTGGATCATGTCACCTCTACGTCTTTGTGCATTTTGGTGCATTATTTCTGCAACTGAGATGTTGACAGCAACCATCAATAACACAACCCCAAATATAAAAAGGTCTTTTAACCCTTTCAAGACAATTGACCACATTTTGTGGTTTGGCTCAATAACTTTTGATCCAGAGCTCTAAAAAATATACCAGATGCATGAGTAGAAAGAGCAAAATTTTCTGCACACACTATGTCCATTTTTATTGCATGACCATATTGCGTTTGATGCCAGGAATTTTAAAAAGGAGAATTAACTTTGAGATCCTTAAATTGGCAACACATCGAGAGGTTCAAAATCATTGTTTTTTCATCAAAATTGGCAATTTTTAAAACTTTACGGCAAATTCCTAACCATGTATATTTTTTTCAAAGACATTACAAGTTATTCGAACTATGTAGCACTAAAAGAAAATATTATTGTTGCCAATTTGAAGAACAAAATGTGATCACTTTAACCCTTAAATAATTCCTGTCCTGAAAGGGTTAAAGGGAAGTCTAGCCTTAGTATCAAGTTGTTCCAAAGGAAAAGGGGAATAAATCAAGAAAAGCAGATTTTTGTTTCTCCTTTTTAAATCAGTCAAGTTATAAGAAAGCCATGATTTTGTTATAAAGTTGCAATCATTAGACACTCATGATTTTCAAATTGACAAATAAATAATAGCACCTTAATGTTCCAACATTCAGTAAGGTTGAAATGTCATTTTCCGACTTTATGACCTGATATGACTTTTTTTGGAGAACCTACATGTACATGTAGAAGAACATGCTATCTCGAAAATATTTTTAGTACAGTTCCAAGGGAAAAAACGTGCTTCGTAGAAAATTGGAAATCAATAGTCAATAATATTTGTGTAGAACAAATGTCTCCAAGTACATCATGGTAGGATGATGAATTTTTTTATTCATTCATTTAAAACATATTTATTACAGTCTTCTTTATACAGTGTGGCACTTTCAATGAAGAATATTGCTCTTCCAAGAGGCCCTGTCTGTACAATTAAAAACATATTAAAACATTAAACATGTATGCAAAGTAGAATCTAAAAGGAAAAAAACAATAAGGAACTAAGGTGTAGAATAAAAATCAAGGAAAACTGTTGAAACATACTTGCATACACAAGAAAAACTACAAGTTAAATGAACAAAGATGAGGGAAAGTGGCTTCTCAAAGGGCATTTAAAATATGTACCCGGTAAGTGTTGGCATTGCCTCTTAAAAGGACAGCTCCTGTGTGGACGGTATGGTAGTGATGACCACTTTTTAAACTACTTGTATTTCTTTTTTCAAATGATTTTGTTCGAACTTTCACCAATCTGTTTCTCTGATTTTTCTTGATTTATCCGGATTAACTTGTTAGAAAATTAGATTGCCCTTTAAATTCAACAACATCATTCTTTACAATATGCATGCCATGTGCAGAAGCATGCAATTGTTTAGGGTAAATACACCAACTGTACATGTACTTTTTTCTTTCTGTTTTACTCTAAACAGGCATGAAATGCATAATGAAAAGCTTATTTTATCATTCAAAGCTTACTCTTTACAAAAGTAATGAGAGTCCAGTGAAAGTCATTACTCAGGTCAAAATCCAACAGCAAAAAATGATTGCTGTTTTGTATAAAATTTATGAAAAAAATTATAGTAGTAAACTCTTTAGCATATTGCACAAATTTTTCACCTGATAGCTACATGTATGTAGTGTATATAGTTATATACATGTACTTGTGGTGAATATTAATTGGAAGTGTGATATAATATCAACCTTAGACATCATTATTCATATTCTGTTATGATATATTTTTCTAAAAAAATTTACTCTCTCTCTCTTTGTACAAAAAGTACACAAGCTAATAAGGTGAGAGCCTCTTTTCCAAAAATTGTTAAATTCCTTATGTAATGTTTTTACAAATAGAGCTATATAGATGTAGAAATACCGGCCTGAAAACAATCAGATAGCAGACATTCTGTGATATGTGTACAGGCCCAAAATAGCTAGGACTTTTCAGAGGTTTAATTGAGGTACACCTTGTTTAGGGGGTCTGTTCGAGGGGGTTAAACTTATTTAGGGGGAAATTTCTTGAGAAAAAGTGAAAAACCTCAAAAAGGGTGTGATTTTGACCAATGGATAAAACTTGTTTAGGGGGGTTTCGGAAAACCTGTGGTCACGTGTGTGTACAGCAATATATTTGACTGCCCCCTCCCCCTCCCCCGGGAAAATATGTTGTCCTCATTGTGAATGCTTTTTCAAAAAGCTATATTTCAGAATGGCAGTAATCCCTAGATTTGTTCTACATTAAGTACATGTAGGCAATACTTTTTTGAAAAAGTTGAAGATGGATATGTAGGAGTTGCATAGAATGTCACCTAGGGTGAACTTCCTTAATCTCATGTGGAGCATTCTGAAACACACACACTGGAAGAATGGATGTCCTACCCCCTTCTTTGGCAACGTAATTATTAGATTTTATGGGTTATTTTAAAGAAATGTACCTACAGGTAGCTTGAATTAGACTAGTCACTCTCATAGACTTCAATGTTTTTAACTGATGCCAATTTACAGAATTTGGGTCAATAACGAAGAAGGTCCATTGTCCTCCAATATCAGTTTTCTTCCTTCCTGCCTGCTCATTGCAAACATTCTGAAATCTTAACATTAGCTTTAATAGTTATGACACAAAGCCTGATTCTTTCAAACCAACATTTATTTTCTTCCATCAATTTTGACAATATTCATCATCTGTTCAAATTGTACAGTTAGTAGTATGGATATAAACGAGAACTTGCAAAAAAATTACAAGAAAGAAGGCGCGATCCCAACATGTAGTGGGTACGCCTGAATACACATTACACAAACACAATATAAATTAATACAAGAATGGAAGAAAGGAACAGACAATTAAAGAGAGGGAGTGAAGTAGAGAGAAAGAAGGGAAGATGGGAGTAGAGAGAGAGAGGAAGAGGACGAGGACTGCGACATAGTAACAATTGAGTTGTATGGCATGCATTAATAATACAATGGCAAGATATACAGTGGAGAGTACAATGTGGAAATATTCACTGTCATCCTTACAAAATGATACTGGGAACAGGTTCGGATAGTAATTGAACATAATAATCAAGTCAAGGCATTGGAAAGGATATCCATCACATGGATATAAAGATTGTTTGATGCAATTCAAACCCAACACTTATTTCAAATAGGCATTTCTTTCAATGAATAACATTTAAAAGAATGTTCATGACCAAAATGTTCCTTTATGAGCTTATTCTCTTTAAGTCCAATATTCTAGTATGTATATAACCTTTGAAATGATATGTTAAAAATATTTCTAGTATAATATAGCGCACTTATACTGTTGTCCCTAAAATGCATCAAATTCACTTTTTATGCCTCCGCCCACCGTAGGTGGTGCCGGAGGCATTTATGTTTTCGGGTTGTCCTTCCGTCCGTTCGTCCGTCCGTCCGCCCTGCTTTCTTGTTCTAGCGATAACTCAAGAACCACATGAGGTATGAACTTCAAACTTGGTGCTAGTATGTATCACCATAGGAAGACGATCTGATTAGATTTGGGGGTATGCAGGTCAAAGGTCAAGGTCACAGAGGCCATTTTTCTGAAATTTCAGTTGTTAGCCTCGTTCTAGCGATAACTCAAGAACCACAAGAGGTATGAACTTCAAACTTGTTGATTAGATTTGGGGGTATGTAGGTCAAAGGTCAAGGTCACAGAGGCCATTTTCTGAAATTTCAGTTGTTAGACTAGTTCTAGCATAACTCAAGAACCATTTGAGGTATGAACTACAAACTTAGTGGTAGTATGTATCACCATAGGAAGATGATCTGAATAGATTTTGTGATACGTAGGTCAAAGGTCAAAGGTCATAGAGGTCAATTCTGAAATTGCAGGTTTTAGCCTTAACGTGATACATGTATCCCAAGAACCATTTGATCCATTAACTTCAAACTTGGAACTAGTATGCATCACCATAATGAGACGAACTGATTAGCTTTTTGTTCACGTAGGTCAAAGGTGACAGGTCATAGAGGTCATTATACAGATGTATGTGAAATTAATGTGTTTTTTACCTTTTTTATCACAATATCTCAACTATTTTGTATTCATGAGTAGGAGGAGATAAAGTGATCAGACTTTTGGGTTATAAGGTGTATTAAGGTCTAATGTCAAAGAGGTCAATTAACATGTAATTAGAGGTTTTTTATTCTGGTTTACCTTTGTTATCACCATATCTCAACTATTTTGTATTCATGACTAGGAGGAGATACACTGTACATGTAAAGTGATCAGACTTTTGGGTTATAAGGTGTAAAGTCAAAGAGGTCAATTAACATGTAATTAGAGGCTTTTTATTCTGGTTTTATCTACATGTATTTTACCAGTCTCTATAATGATATCTGTAGAATTTGCATCTTGACTACTTTTTAGTGGTAAAAAAACATTTTTCAGTACTGCCCTCTAAATTTATGGGCGTGGTCCCGAAGAAATCATTACATTTATAAATAGGACATATTCTAAGCTTTTAAATGGTATGAAATGCTTCTTAGTAGAATATATTTTTAGAAATTAACATTTATTAACATTTTGTCCCCATTTTCATGGCATGGCATATAAATACAATTGCTCAACATTTCACTTTGCTTGATATCATTACTAAACCTAAAAGTATGATAATGGCAGCTGTATAATCCTGTCATGGATATTTTTTCAAGCATGCAATGACTGTATAAGTATAAAAAGATAGGGTGATTAATTGATTAGACGAATCAGTAACATGAACACAGTTTTAAAGAAATCAACATGAATGTTAGATATATTTCTGATCTGGCAAAGGCGGAGGCATACATTTCGACTGCGCGCAGTCGAGAATTCATCTGGTTTAGTTTTATGGTTGAATGATTAACATATCAAAATAAAGGAGAACATAAAAGCCTTTAAATGCTATACTTTGGCTTCGTCAATTTTTTTTCTGATTGGAGCTTAACATGTGTTTCATTCTTTTTACCCATTCTATATCAAAGATCAAATTCATGAGTGTTTCCTGTCAAGTGATCACCTTTAGAGTGCAGTGTACATTAACAGAAAAAGTGTGGACAGCCATATAAAAACTACCCCAAATTAAACAGCAAATCATCAGTCCCAATGTTCTAAATCTTGCTTTGGATATGGTCATGAAATGAGACCAAATTAGCAACAGTGCATTGTACCATTTGAATGGATTGTGCAGACTATGTGATGCAGCTCATGAAACTTGAATCATGCATACATTTTGGTCTATACAAAGTTGGGAATAAGCTGAACTTTTGTATTTTTTGTAGTACATTCAATCCTTTGGTCCTGCTGAGTTTTTGTTTTGTGTTGAATAAGAGAAATAACACTGATTTTCCTTGAGAGACATATTCACTTTCCAAAAATGTGATTATGTTACAGTTATTTAATAATAGCTGATACCCATGCAATTCTGAAATACGGTAAATGAATATCCAACTGTATAGAACACTGCCGCTATTTCTAAGTTGAAATTGGCTTATGCATATAAATTTGTCAGTAATAATTGTTCAAACAAACAGCATTATCATCAACAATGTCACTTATACACCTGTATATACATGTAGACCTCTAATCATAAGATATTGATTCATCACCTTTTTATAATTTTCATAATTATTTTTCTTATGTGATTGGGTATGTCTGATAGAATGATCATAGGAAGATCAACATTATTGCACAGCTTGATACTCACTATAATTTGAAACATTTCTTTATCTTTGAAATGCCTCTTGCAAAAGTTGATGTAAAGATATTTTTATATCTTTCACCCCTGTGAAATTGATTTCTTGGGAGTTTTTTTCATAGCAGAAGTGATTTGAAGTATTTTTCAATAATGAGGTGTAGCAATCTACTTACATGCTATAAGAATATGTTCTTCCTGTGCTGAATTGAAAGTGTATCATCTTCATTTGTAAATACAAGTGAAAATTCACGTGTGATTAGTGTGATTTGTTAGAATATTAATATTTTTAATAAATCCTAAAATGCACAATTTTATTTTCCAGATGGGCATGCAGGTAGACACGTAGTGACTATCAACACAAATGAACAAGATGACTGCCAAGCTGAAGAAGGTACTGCAGGTGTACTCCATGTTTGTAGATCAAGATCATCCAGTACATCAACACTTACAGCAAAGCCATGAGGTACATGTATGTACAGAAATAAAACTTTCCTCATCCACATTGAAATTGAAGAGAATTGCATGCAATTTAATATATTCAGTGCAAACAGAGAATTTGATAAAGCAATGTGAACTTTTCCACATGTTAGTAAGCCAATACAGTGTACCTAATTGAGGTACACACAATAATTCAGATTGATTATATAATGAGGACCTTGGGACCATGAAAATTACCTTGTTATATCAGGGTTTAAAAACAAAATGACATAAAGACTTCGGACCAGCAAAATTGTTATATCAGAGCTCTTTATACCGAGTTTCCACTATAATATCAACGCAAATTCAAGGAATGTCTCATTACTAGCAACATTTATATTTCTTTTTCATGATGATATGTAGTTTTGGCTTCATCTATATTCCTTGCTAAAGCTCTTAAGACTTTTTATTGTTTCATTCAAAAGGGACCAATTTAAATTGATAAAGGATTTTAGACTACAGTAAAGGGCTGGTCACATTTGTCTGATAACGATAATGATAACGAAGTTTTCAATTAAAGGTACATGTACAAAGTACACCCTACATGTACTATATTGTGAGTACGCGTGAATTTGCTCGTTTCTATTGATAGTATGGCAGCTTTTGGGTGTAATTTTAATGAAAAATCTCTTTATTGTTATCCTTATCGGACAAATGTTACCAGCCCTTAACACATGCATATGCTTGTACCACATTTGCTGCATCAGCAGAAAATTGGTCTGAGGAGATTTTTAAAATACTTTTGAAAACCTTAGTGCTCAGTTATCTGTAGCAAAAAGTCATTAAATATAGTATCATTGACAGAAAACAAATTACTCTTCACCATGAAATGAATTTCAATTCCACATTGGCTATGAATTTTTCATTACAAGCAATCAAAGTTGGGTATGTAGATGCACTGTACATACATGTACAGTAAGATTTTAAAGATAAGTTTTTATTTGACAAATGTTTTAGTCCATTATTACTTTTTGGTATGTAAACCTTTTTCTGAACATGACAACATTTTCCCTGTAAAGGGTGAGGAACTTGTCTGCCTTGTTAAACATATTTACCGCAAAGATCAAGAAATTATGTTGAAAATGTCTTCATACAATAATTTAATTTTGTAGGAAATGTGTCTATGGATCTATGTGTTAACTGTGAACTTATAATTATTTTATTCAGTGATACCTTTTGACCATTGACATTTGAATTAAATACAAACATTAATTGCCATGTTGTGAGTACAAAACAGAAAAGGAAATGGGAATGTTATGCTTAAAAATGTTATTTAGTGGTACTGAGGATTTTGCCTGTTTTTTGTATATATATATATATATATAAAGTAGGTAGAACCATAAATTGCCATGAAATGTAATTTAGATGTTAGATATTGAATTTTTACTTACACTTTGTTAGTTTATTTGGACAGCACCCTAAATTTCAGGCAGTATTACAGAAATATTCTCCCAGTATATGCTAAATGTACGTTTTTATTGTACAAACGATGACAAGGAATGTGTCACACCCAAAGAGAATCACATACCAATAGCATAGTTTGGAGTCTGCCAGCTTGAAACATGTGTTGCAAACAAAATAATCCATCCAAAAGAAAAGAACTAGGAAAGAGCTGTGACAGGTTACAAACTGTATTTGCAAGTTACAACATAAAAGAAAAACAAATAAGTCAGAGGTATTTCATATTCATTGTAATGAATCCACATCATTCTTAATACTGCAAGCAAATAAAATCTCTGTTTTTGTTCTCATTCAACAGATTCCATACCAGCTGATCCCATCAATTACAAGGAAAAAGGCAACCACACAATCTCCTGAAATGAGAATGAGGAGGTCTGCAGACATGCAATCCAGAAGCTGTGAGGGGAAAGGGACCAAAGAATGGAGTATCTAGCAGAACAGATTGAGGTTGTCCTTGGGAGGAAACCCATTATAGCAGAGGCCTTTCTTAGTTCTATTTCTGGTGCATAGGGAGCTAAACCTGACAACCTCTCTGTCATTTGACTTAGATGGCCTAAGTAACTTTAAGGGGTCAGATTTTATGGACCAGATGGGGTCAGAGGCGTCGATTCGTTCGAAAAAGACAAAGCATTGGGGGGGGGGGGGGAAACATTGTTTGTGAACAATGCTCTGCCCCCCCCCCCCCCCCAATGAATCGACGCCTCTGGATGGGGTGACTGTTTCAGAACAGACTACAGCGAAAAGCAGACTTGTGCTGGCATTCTAAAAATATATGACAGGTTTTGAGGAGCAACAATTGACTTTTCGCTGAAATTGGTGCTGCTGTGGCAAAAAACTTTGTTTTGAAAATGCAGTAGACAAGTCAGGTGAGAGTGTGGAGATGTCAGTGATCTTGAAATTATGAGAAAAACATGCTTGATCTTAGCTTAAAGCTGGGCAAGAGATATGTTCTAACCAGAGAGGACTCTAGAGGAAAAGATGGAGACAGTGAAAGGAGAGAAAAAGGAAGATAGAGGGGGAGAGGGGGGGGGGGGGGGAGAGGAGGAGGTGAAGAAGCAAAGTAGAAGAAGTGTACAAGTAGTGAGGTATTGTTTTAAGCATGGATGTACTTCTAGTGATGACAACTGACTATGGAAAAGAGCCGATGATACTCTTTGCCATATAATGATAGACAGAATCTGATTAGATAGAGATCTGTTTTGATAATCTGTAGGTTACGGTGAAATCACATGAGTGAATTCATCATGGTTTGAATTCAAGTTACCTAAGGACAGTCTTCATGTCCCTTTAGTCATTATCAAATCTTTATGAAACTGTTTGCAAGCTTAATTATTATTTTTTTATCAATTTCAATGAGTAAAGGCAAGCTTCTAAATAATCAATGCAAGAAATGTACATAAAGTTTTGGAGTATCTCATATAAAGCAAAGAATTTTATTTGGAGTTAGTGCAGACTGTCTTAAAGTATAAAAATACGAAACTGGCTAGATTCTTTGGAACAAACCAAAGTTTGTATGTTACATCTATGAAAATGCTTTCTACACAAGTTTTCTCATGATTTTCCCCTCATAATAATGTACTTGTCATAATCCAATATCTTTGTAAGATGCCATAAACTTCGATGTAGTTAACTTCATTCCATATATATAGGAAAGAATTTCTTTTTACAAATAAATTTGTAAACAAATCTATCCTTATGTATGGCAAATGAAGTTATCGCTGTACAATATGTAGAAATACAGAATCCAAATTTAAGTGATTAGTAAAATCGGGGACAAGATTAAAGTGAGTGTGGGGGGGGGGGATGGTCAACATGATTAAAGTTAAAATTTCTACAGTAGAAAACATATTACATGTACATGTATCACTGAGCATTTTTATACTCTTGTGATGCCTTGTGTCAGAGTTTTTTTTAATAATTAAGATAAAACTAAAGGTCATTAAAAAATGGAGACATTAATTTGAAACTGTACATTGGCTATTAATAAGTTCATGGTGAATATTGACTTGTATACGTATGAAGATACACTTTCAATCCAGGACATGTATTGATGTGTTTCATGTGTCACTATGTGATTCTGTGAAGCTTCCTTTTTAAGTCTGATTAACATTAGATGATCTCTCAAGATACTCATTTTCTCCCTGGCAAGTGACAACAATCTGTTGGTTGTATTACAGATCTTGGGATACCTTGCTCATTGTTGTTATTGGGAAAATATGGGCTGCTTAATTTGTTTCATCAATTGTAAGGGATTGAAATTGTGTCAAAGGTTGATTGTCTGCTTTTCATTTTTTTCAACCAATCAAGGTTGATAGTGCTTGTATGATAATACTTCATCTGTATTGTCACAATTGTTTAATTGTGTTGTCCAATGTGTTCACTATGTAATATGCAGTTTTTCTTCTAATGGATTTCCACAGTTTGCAGGTTTATTGATGACATTGCTACTCAGGTACATTGGAAAGTTTAAAGGAAAACTACTACCTCAAAGTGTGTAAAAGCAGCAAAAACCTATTTCATTCCTGAAAGCCAGTGCATAACAGAGCATACATTTATATGCAATATTCAGCTTGTTTGAGTGAAAGAAACATAATCCTATAGCTGCGCACTCTTGAAGTCAGTGATAGGACCATTTGAGTAGCTATAACAGTTACTCTATTTTGAGTTGTAGACTTATGCACACAAGCAGTCAACACTGCACAGATGTGTCTTTTTAGAGTAACATGTATAATCATAATTGTACAGGCTGAACCTCATATAACCACCATTTGAAATAAATATTTTTCAGTCTGAAATATCTTGAAATCAAAGAGAGTGAATTGGATGTCTTTTTGTCATAAAATGCAGGTGTTCCATACTAAATTCTTAGGGAATAAGTAATACCCGCACACATGTAGCTGTATCCACAAATTCCAAACTGATAGAACTCTATTTTTTGGCACTTTTTTACCAACTCTGTGCACTATTTTCTAGCAATGCTAATTTCTGTCATTTATCTACATTCATGTGTATTTCAGGTTATTAATTTTCCTGTGATGAAAAGAACAATTTATTGAGCAATTAATAATAAGATTCACAGATTAAACAAACATGATATACAGTGCGAGTCAGAAAAAATGTCCCACTTTTTCAAATTGAGTATGGTTTTAAAAATGTGGGATTGATAGAATGTTTTTAGCATGTATGGATAGAGCATACATTCCTTTGTTGCTTGGTAAAATCTGTTTCAATTTAGCTGTTACAGTTGAGCGCACAACAGCCATTGTTTGTAAGGGGGTCAAAACCCATTTGCGCCAAGTCTTATGATAAAAGGGCCCTGCCTGAGTTGGAACAACTCAATTATCATTACAAAAGGCTTTCTTGCTCATTGTGCAGTGAATCCAAATCCGGCAAGGTGCTGTTGATGTTGGCGCAAATGGGTTTTCACCCATACACATTAATTTGCTCATATCCAGTAAATTCATTACTGATTCTCCACAAATGTGGTATCAAATAAAAGGGGAAGAGTTAATCTGTCTGACGATGGTACAAGAAATATGATATATTCTATCATATTTGTAATATAAGCATTTTAAAAAGTGGGACATATTTTCTGACTCGCACTGTAGAGGACCTATCACGCTCCCTGTATTTAGTAAGCATTCTCTCCCATTTTTCCACTTTGTATTTCCTATCATCTCCTTGTGATGCTTGTAGTGAGTGTGCAGATATTTGTTTAGGGATAGATGCAACATAAAGAAGGGGTATAGTTGGAACACAATGGTAATATAAATAATTCCATGCCCCCATGTATGTTCTGACATAATGTGACACATGTTTTGCTGTGCTAAAAAGTTTTGTTTGCATTAGTCTGAATACAACATCACCATGCATACGTATACAAGGTGTCAGAACAGGGGGTACTCGTTTTCCGAAGGTTCATAATTCCGAAACACAAATTTCCATAGCAGGGGGTTTATAATTCCGAAAATGAAAAAGGTTTGTTATTCTGAAAATGAAAAAGGTGTCATAATTCCGAAGGTTCATAATTCCGAAAATGCAATAGAGCCCTACATAAATTTTTGGAATTACGAACCTTCGGAAATATGAACCCTTTTTAATTTTCGGAATTGTGAACCCTATTTCATTTTCGGAATTACGAACAGTCGGAGTAACGAACCTTAGGAAAATGAACCTTCGGAAAAACAACATTTAAGCACTTGAACACGAGTCCATCGCTTTTGTACACATACACGATTGTATGGGTAAATGAAATGCCTCTGTTGATTTTTATGATGTTGTATACATTATTTCAAGAAGAAGTTCTACTCTTGTATGAAGATAATACTGAAATATAATCCATTGAATGTTCGAAGTCAAATTTGCTTATTTTGCAAGGTCTATGGAAATATGATATATAGTGAAGTTAAAAAGGGGTACTGTACCATCAAGTAAATATGATTTGAGATATACATTTTGAGGTTTTATACACAAAATAAATCATTGAATAGGAAAAACAAAGAAAATTATGTTTATGCTTTATTTATAGTGTTTAAATGTGTCTGGTTTGCATGATACTATGCCTGGATGTAAATCAGTTTGTGGCTCTGTGGCTTGGATTAAAGGGTGCAGTGGCATTAAAGGGAAAGTCCACCCTGATATCAAGTTGGTTTTAAAAGAAACGGAAAATAAAAGAAAAAGATAAATGGAAGTCACGGAATTGCCAATTTGTCAACTTCAAAAATGCATAACTTTCATATTTCTCATTGGATTTTGTTGTAAAATAGGGGGAAATTGTTTCTCTAATTTTTCTGCTTTAATGAAAATAAACTAAATAGGCCTTCCAGGGTGGACTTCCCCTTTAAGGGTACTGGCATCTCGGGGGGGGGGGGGGGGGGGGCTACTGTACTTGGTGCATGAATACGAAAATACAAGCCTAGGCCGTTAATTAGTGAGGGTGCTGGAGGGGTTGTGGCGTCTTCTTTTCACTTTCCCTTCCCCCTCTGTTAATTTCTTTCCTTCTCTCCTTTTTTTTGGGGGGGGGGGGGTGCCATTTGATGAGGAACCATGTGCCCCCATGCTCCGTTTTCTATGCCACTGAAGTAGCGATCGTGTGTGTGCATGTGCGTTGTGTGTGTTTTCTCAGCAAACATTGCATTTTATATGAAAGAGTATTAATTTTGATCATCAATGAATAGGAAAACAAGCTTGAATAAAAGAGTTAACCTTCATCCATTAAACCATTCGCTCTATGGAAAGAATAATGATAAAGAATAAAAGTCAGTCCATCCTCATTTGTGGTTGTTGTGTTTATGTGCGTAAGGGTTTTGGAGGTGGAGAAGGGGAAGGGGCAGGTGTTTCAGCTAATATCGTAATATGTGGTTCAACATACACATAAGCGGATGTTTTGATAAGTGAACTTAATTGTCCGTGAATTTTATATTTTCATGTTGAAGTTGAATCATCACGAAACAATTGAAACGTGCGTACACCTCCCTGATAGCAGACTGACGTCTTAAAGACGTCTTAAAGACGAAAAGCTATACGTCTTAATGATGTCAGGTAAAGACGTCAAAAAGTCATCAGTTTGCACCCACGTTTGATGTCTTAAAGACATCGTATTTTGATATCATTATTACGTCTTATTGATAAAAAAAGACGTCCATATGACGTCGTTTAGACGTGTTATTTTTACCCAACATACGTCATATGGATGTCTTTATGACGTCTCATAGACGTGTTTATTATCAAAATAAGACGTCATTTGGACGTCTTCAGGATGTCTCTGAGACATGTTTATTATCAAAATAAGACGTCATTTAGATGTCTTCAGGATGTCTTTTAGACGTGTTTATTATCAAAATAAGACGTCATTTAGATGTCTTCAGGATATCTCTGAGACGTGTTTATTATCAAAATAAGACGTCATTTGGATGTCTTCAGGATATCTGCAAGACATGTTTATTATCAAAATAAGACGTCATTTTGATGTCTTCAGGATATCTCTAAGACATGTTTTTTATCAAAATAAGACGTCATTTTGATGTCTTCAGGATATCTCTAAGACATGCTTATTATCAAAATAAGACGTCATTTGGATGTCTTCAGGATATCTCTAAGACATGTTTCTTATCAAAATAAGATGTCATTTGGATGTTTTCAGGATATCTCTGAGACGTGTTTATTATCAAAATAAGACGTCATTTGGATGTCTTCAGGATATCTCTAAGACATGTTTATTATCAAAATAAGACGTCATTTAGATGTCTTCAGGATGTCTCTTAGACATGTTTATTATCAAAATAAGACGTCATTTTGATGTCTTCAGGATTCTTATTAGACGTGTTTATTATCAAAATAAGATGTCATTTGGATGTCTTCAGGACATCTCTGAGACGTGTTTATTATCAAAATAAGACGTCATTTGGATGCCTTCAGGATGTCTCTTAGACGTGTTTATCAAAACAAGACGTCTTCTGGATGTCTTCAGGATGTTTCCGAGACGTATTTTATTACACAAAATAAGACGTAATTTGGATGCCTTCAGGATATCTCTTAGACATGCTTATTATAAAAATAAGACATCATTTAGCATCCTTTGCATGTGTAGTACCTAAATAAGACGTCATTTGGACGTCTTTACGATGTCCTTTAGACAGGTTAATCCTTAAGTCGTCATATCCTTGATCATATTTGGTAATGCCTCTGGCACTTACATGATGTGAGCAGAGGAATAAAAAAGTGTCTTTTGTACATCCTGGAGACATGGTAACAACAAAGAAGACATCAGAGATACCAAATCATAGACGTTTGATGATTCTAGACTTGTTAGCGGATTCAGAAGACAGTAGATGTGTTTTTTTTTTTCTTGCATTGTCATTTCCGACTTCTTCGTGCAAGCACACTGAACAGATGCCGAGGAACCATACACTCAAGGCCCGGATCCAATGGGAGGTGAAGGCATTACTCCCCACACAGGCAACATCTGTATTTCCCATTTCCTGGATCCAGGCCTGCAATCAAACAATAACACAGAGTATACGAATTACATGCAAGAGTAACATCAAGCTGGCATTAGTTTTATACTTCAACCTTTAATAAGTATACATAATAAATATGAAAACAAATACCCATGTTGGCAGCATGCACATATTAAATATACATGTATCAAGAAATACAAGAAGTTGCTTCGATAATTCCTACAGTAAAACAAAGCTTTGCTGGTAACCTTAATGTATTTCGGTTACAATATATATACGTGGTGAACATCTAATAAAATTTTCCTTTTTTTTAAATAAACCCCCCCCCCCCCATGATTTGTCCATACATGTACATCTTATATTTTGCATCCTTTCAAAGCAAAAAGATATATGAAAACAAAAATAGTAACTTAAATTCACGTAAGTGAATCTCCCCGTTGATAAAGCAAAATCAAAATTACCCCATATCCTTTCCAGCCCTAATCATGTTACGGAACTGAGCTCGTGTGACGGACCATATCATGTGATTCAACACACGTACATGAGCAAGAACCACAGAACCACTACTGCAGGTAATAATTTTTACGTTTATATTACCTTATTTTGCTTATATTAGTTTGAACATTTTATTTTTGTTTTTCCTAAGTTCCTTTCAGTTCATTTACGCTTGCCATTAAGTTTGTTTCTTATATTTTGTTGTAGATCCTTGAAAAAGGCTTATTTAGCCGAAAGCTCGGAGAAGAATATGTGGTATACATGTATACAGCTACGTCAGGTCTTGTGCATCTTTCATTATTTGTACTCACAATCTCACAAGACGGCCTTGATCATGCTAATGAGTTTGGCACACGTTTCATTTCTAAAAGCGAGACAGATGGATAGATGGACGGATAACTCCAAACTCCAACTCCAAAACATATTGCCTATGGCACCCAGCAAAAAGGTGGGTGCCTGTTTTGGCATAAAAAACAAAACCAGTGTGTGGTCTCATATTTCTGTTATGGATATGATTTTCCCATGCGACCTTTAGGACAATTTCTTTGCATTTGCAATTATGTTCTGTATTTGAACCCCACAATTGACCTGAACTGAAGATAGAGCAAAATCAATCTCACGGTCATGTCCTCAGCTCAGGCTAGAAAAGAAACTTGTGTTTCTGATCACAAGGAAAGGGTATTGCATAACATCTCAATTTGGAAAGATTTTTGGCACATCATTTTTGGATAGTGCTTAGAGATAAATACATGTTTATGTACATAAAAATATCATGAGCTTCCAATATAAAAGGATAATAAAAAAAAAAAATCCTTTCTCCCCGAATTTTTGTTTCTATTTACAACACTGATCAAATGACACAACTTGTAACATACAAAATCAATTTCTACTCATACTTGATACATTTCAAATAAATATTACTACATGACTACTACTACTGTTAAAATTAGATACAAGTAAATAAAAGTATAAACAAGTGATTAAAAAAGAAAACATCCCAGGAACTGTTTCACAAAGAGTAAAGCTGGACTCGAGTCATGCTTAAATGACAATGCGCAATTATGATTTCCAGTTCAAAATCTCTTTGACTGACTATCCAATATAGATGAAGCATACATCTTCTGACTCTTTTCTGAGCTTGATCTGACTAAAGCAGTGATACAACAAAAAAAAAACTAAAAAAAAAAGAGTCAAATTCAACTCTTGAAGCTATCCCCAGAATGGCTAAGATAGGGTATACATGTACAACTGTATTATAGGCAAGATATTCACTTTTGAGGTATGAAATTCATCAGCTGCAACAGTGTGTGCTATCAGTAATTAAATAACACCAAAAATACAAGTTTATAACAGTATATGACAACATGTATGCAAAACACAATATCAACAGTAAATGTCGAAGATTCCCCCTCTAAAAGTGGGGGGGGGGGGGGTACAATGAAAGACAAAAATATATCTGGCAGCATTAATCATAAAAATACATGTATGTCAGCCTTTATTTTGTTGTATTTTGGGCTATGATATATTTTTCAGCTACAAAGGGAACAGTTATTATCTTATGTATATCATACATATTTGATTCAGTATAACTAATTAGCTTTGCACAACAAGAATTATGAGTTGTTTAAAACTTAAAAGAAAGCCATAAAGATCAACAGTGAGTGCAAAATTTTTCCATCAAAACAATCAGAAATGTTAGGAATGGAATATAATCGTAATCAAAAGTATAGTGCTGTTGTATTGATTTCACAAGACAAGGCTAATCTATACAGGTTGAGTGCTGCATAACATTTGCACCTTCCTGATTTTGCTAAAGGTCAATGATAATTGAAAAAAAAAAAATTTCTGTAAGAAAGTAACACAAAGTTATTGCTATTGATCACTAGTTTGTGTTGATTATACATGCTGCTTTGTCTATTCTGGGGTGACTATCCACCACAGTATAGTAACAATAAAAGTGTTTAACATGGGAAGATATTGGTGGATGCACAGCTATATCATGAATACAACATTGTCAACCACTGTTTTGTCGACAGGTGATGAAGTCAGCTACATGTAGCTATTTGACTTGATATTTTGACCACCAAATTTCTACTCAACAACAACAATAGTATGTTAAAAAATAGACCTCCACTTGCATGTTCTTCTTTCCATCAAAAAAAAAAAACAACTAAAAATTGATGGGCGCAGTACAGATGCTAGATAACCTTGTACCATAGTTTCAAAGGAAATCTGGAGTAAAATCTGTTTGCTGGTGCAGTGAACACCTTTTTGTACAGTATACGAATCTAGGTCAATTTGAAAGTATATCGAGGGTCAGCAAAATGCTCAACTCCCTGACATAGATCATTGTGTATGGCTGTGATGGTACCTTACACACTATGCAGCTGACAGACCTTGTGTCATACTCTTGCCAGACCAGGCAAGTGGCCCGGCGGCCGCAGTGGCATGGCTGTTCAGCCTGGAGTTAATGTTGTGCCTACTATTGAGTGAACACATCATGCTAGCACTAGCTAGGTGATCTTTGTGGCGTACTAGCTATTACGCCACAAAGATCACAAAGCTAGTGCTAGGTCTCCTTCATGCAACTCCAGCCTTGACCATGGACAAAGTTTTCTTGGGTCAGCCCAGAAAACATGCAAACACCACTGATTGACTGCCTTTAACTGTGCCCCTAAAAGTTGCAATCAATATTTGTATATCATGCTCATAAAATGAATATTCTATAGCAAATACATGTATCACATATACATTGACATACAGTTTGATACGGTGCAAACAGTTTAAATAAAAGTATAGCTATAAATACAAATGAGCTGCAGAAAAATGAGATACATATCACTAATAAATTGGCAAAGACTTCCAACAAAGAAAGTGTTGGGAATGGAAGCACCATTGTAAAACTTCATAATTGCAATAGAATTGGCTTGGTTCAAATGAAAATATCTTTGGCAGCAACAGAAAATTAAGAAAATATGTTGTCATTTTCCCTAACTTTTTGTTGAATATTTGTTTACTTATTGAGGTAAAAAATTTACGCTGAAAGTTTTAGTGTTAACCCTTTCAGGACAGGAATTATTTAAAGGCTAAATTGATCACTTTTTTTTCTTCAAATTGGCAACAATAATATTTTTCTGTTAGTGCTACATGGTTCTAATAAAATGTAATGTCTTTGAAAACATTACACATGGTTAGAAACTTTGTCGAAAAGTTGGAAAAATGGCCAATTTTGATAAAAAACAATGATTTTGAATCTCTCAATGTGTTGCCAATTTAAGGATTTTAAAGCTTAATCTCCTTTTTTAAATTCCTGGCATCGAACACAATATGGTCATGTAACAAAAATGGACATAGTGAGTGCAGAAATTTTTGCTCTTTCTACTCATGCATCTGGTATAATTTTTAGAGCTCTTAATCAAAAGTTATTAAGCCAAACCACAAAATGTGGTCAATTGTCTTGAAAGGGTTAACTGATAATGTCAAGACTTATACTGGAAAGTCATTTTCACCATCCTCACCAATGCTACAAGCACTTCATTCACAAAGGAATATTGTAAAATAGCAAAACCCTTATTACACACGCAGCACCTGGACTGTACAAGAATATTTTACAGAGGGGTTTATAGCACAACCATCACCGTCAATCATATAGCCTTCAACATCATTGTATACTGTTGCTCATAATGTTGGAATAATTCTTTTATTTTTTTTTACCTCAGAGTGCTCTATCAATCGATTGTTACAGTATCATTTATTCATTTTTCCAGCTTTAAGTACTCGACTGGGTACGTCCATGTTTCAGATGTACAGAAATAGCCCAATAACTAAGAAGTCCCTGGTTTGAAACAGAGTTGATGACATCTAAGAAGTACCATTTTGTAAGGAATTAAGAGTAATTACCAATGCAGAGTAATTAAAGTGCCATGGTTGCTTTATACGCATACATGTAATAATACATGCTTTAGGATTCATGCGAGACAATACTTATTCAGTTTAGTTTATTGAAATCTGAGGATGTGTACATTCATTTATTGTGAACCCTTCATAATAATTTCATAAATAGATGTACATGTACACATGCCAACAATTTCATTCCAACTTTATGAACAGCAGTGCAATAACACATTAAAAATAAAAGATAACATCATGTGACAATTCCGGTAAAAAAAAAAGGTACATGAACAGAAAAAAGAAAACTAAAAAATAAATTAATAAATAAATAACGCCTTCGGCACACACCTTCAGTGGGTGGAGGTATAAAAAAAGAAAACATATACATAACTAGAGCACTCGGCTGTCCTGATCAATTGGATTCAGCTTCAGCTTCCTCAACAATCATCTCTTCAGGTGATCCTGGTGCTGGTTGCAAATTCCTGGGTCCTGGGAGTGGCTTTGGTAAGCGCTGATATGCATATCTTAAATATCGCTTCATAGCCTCTTCTACATCCTTTAATTTTGTGTCGTGTAATCCAGGATTACTTCGTACAGCATCTGTTGAAAAAATAGATAACTTAAAACTCTAGTCACACTAGAGACAGGATCAGCAAGAATGCTGTTGGAATGAAATTCTGTGGTAATTCTTGTATATTTGAAGTGCATTCATAATAGTGCAACTGCATTCTGAGAACATTTGATCTTCAGGCCGATTATGAGGGCGGCTGAAAAGTTTTGCTTATATACAAATCTTTTGAAGTGCATTCAGAGTAAAGAAATACTGAATGGCATTCAAAGTGTATTCTAACTAGTGCTGTCGTCGACAGGCCTTTTGTCGATACGTTTGTCGACAAACACTGTTTTCTGACGGAAAACGACATGTCGACAGAGATTCGATAAAGTCGACAAAATCAGAGTAGTTAAATCATCCCACCTCCCTGGTTTTTCTAATCGGCACCAATCTATTCATTTGCATTTTAAAATCATTCTTAAACACCTGACATAATTACCATTTGCATATTAGATAAAGAAGTAAAAATTAATGTTTTTTTCTAATTGCCGCAGATTCGTTTGCCTTCAAAATTATTCTTGAACTTCCGATGTAAATATAATATTCGTAAGATAAAGAAGTGAAAAATTATGTTCTTTTAATCACCACCGAAATTATCCTTGAACGTCTGACGTAAAATCTTCCTAAAATAAAGAAGTGAAAATTTATGTTTTTCTAATCGCTGCTAATTTGTTTGCGTTTCAAAACTGCAAGTTGGAATGTTGAATTCGATTATGTCAATCTCGTAGGGGGATTGGCGATCGGAAATACAATCCCGATCAGACATAATCAGATCGGTATCTGCATCCGATCCAATGATCGGTTACAGCCTTATTGCAATGTATGACTCAAATTCCTCAAAATATTACCAACCATCACTCTGTCGACAATCTGTCGTTGTTGGCTAGAATTTAATATGACATGTCGACAGATTTTTTTTCTCAACGACAGCACTAATTCTAACTGCAACCCGACTACATTTTAACTGTTTGTACAGCATTCCAACAGTATTCCCAACATATATATACATATATGTATATAATAATAATAATAATAATTAAACATTCTTATATAGCGCATAACACATAAGCATAATTGCATGTCTCTATGCACTTAGTAAGGAAGAGAGAAAAAGACATGAAAAGATGCACTGGGTTCATAATTATAATTTATCAAATCTCGTAAGACTGGGGTTATTGATTCATGTTTCTTCGTACGTGTAGCAAGTCGGGCTGCAGAATTTTGAAGGGTTGTAGTCTTTGAATTTGAGAAAAAGGGAGACCAGAAAGCAAACTATTACAGAAATCAAAGTGGCACATAACAAAAGCATGGATTAATCGTTCAGTGGTTGATCTATCTAAAAAATTAAGAATTCTTCCTATTTTGTGTAATCCAAATGAAGTTGAGCAAAATCCAAATGAAGCTTATTATGTGCCAAATGATTCTGGTAGATAATGAGTAATTGATCAGTAATTACTTTATAAGCAAGGATTTCTCTAATTAGACGGGTCTTTTCTCCGAGGTATAATTGATTATGACCAATTCACGAGCCTACAATTTTCACCGTGCTGGATTTGCAATTAGATTTCGTTATTTCAAAACGTTTGGCATGTTTAATCTATGTCTGAACCTACTGTGATTACTGGAGTTTGGCTTTAAAATTACGGTCAGTTGCTGTTGTAAAGTCAGTCGGTATCAAGAAGTCATGGGGTCAACAGTTAAGGGATTCTTACAATTTCAATTTCTTCCCAAATGTTGCCCGAAGTAAGAAAAACTAGATAAATCCTTGACCATGCGAAGTCAAGTTAATGCATTCGTCCTTGCCAGATCAGAAATATATCACTTTTAATTATGAGAAAAATATTCGGATAAATTTAGAGTATGAAAACAAACAATTTTCACAAACACAAAGACATCTGTGATCTTAAACAGAGAAATCCGTCTGTTTGGAGGAGAAATAACATTTTCTGACTTTTAAGATTCTTGTCCTATGCAGACGGAGGTCTCCCACAGGCACCGTACGAGGGGTGGCTTGCACGATGCTTAATCACTATCCCTATGGGAGAATTGGGTGAGGTGCCTCATCCGATATGATTACGGCTAAACTAAAGTCAGGAATTGCAAAATAACAGCCTAAATACTGAAAATGATATCTTATAAAAACAGATGGGTTACCATCTTTTTGAAATTTCCAAGATTTGGGTAAAATTTTCAAGTAAAACATGGCAGTGTATGGCTCGCTGATATACTTCCTCAGCAAATGCAAGCGCAAGCCATGTACATGCAAGCACTGTACATGTCGGTGCACACATTCTAGCGCTTGCACTCACCGAGGAAGCAAACTGATGAGCCATACACTACCTTGTATTTACATAAAAATTTCAACCAAATGTCAGAAATTTGAAAAAAGCTGGTATGCCCACTGTATTGAATACATCATTTTCAATATTTAGGCTGCTATTTTCTAATTTCTGACTTCGGCTTAGTTGTAATCGTGTCGGGTGAGGCACCTCACCCGATTCTCTCATAAGGACAGTGGTTAAGCATTGCATGCGAGGCACCCCCATTCGGTCTATGTAGGGCTTTGTCTCATGAAGGTCCCAACAGGGAATCTACCATCCAATTTCTGATTCGAATTGGCAAACCGTTGCACAGTTATACAAATTTTACAAGTGCTCCAGACTGATTCCTAATTACCCTACACTTAATTTGTAGAGATTCCCCTGACTCAGGAATAGTTTTTAAAATGCAACTGCTTTTTAAATTTATATTTTATCCAAATAAAATGCTTTATATTTACCAAATATTACACCAATCACTCCTTTCAGCATGCAGAATTTGATCTAGTCACCTCGCTGACCTTTCCAGTTGTACTTGTTGGCAAGCCTGATTTCCATCAAGGTCTGCAGCTGTCGATTCACAGCTTCCACCACTGTTCCTCCTCCTACTTTACTCATCATGGACATCTGGAGTATGCAATGAAATCTGTGCTATTACTTGCCTTTTCATGCATCACCTTCATAATTTAGATGCACAAGCAATCAAGTATATGAACTGATCAGTTTTAGAAAATCCTCAATGGCATTACTCTTGTTTATCATTCCTGAAAAACATCACAGCAAGGGGTGAATTTCAAAATACTGTTCCCAAATGGCACACAAATATCTATGAAAAAAAAAAAAAAATTGGAGGAAAACATTTTTTGCTGAGCCTGAAAACTGCTTGCTTTAGAATATATCATTCTAATGTATTTTTTGAATTGATATAGAAATTATAAATACATTATTGTTGCCATCAATATGGTTAATGAATATGTTCTGAGTTTAACATGGAAAAATATTCTAGCACTTGTCTTCCTGCACTTAAAAAAAAAAAATCTTTAAATTGCTATATAATCAGTCATTTATGGAATTAAGTAATTTTTTATTTCTTCTTTTGTTAACTTCAAGGGTAACAAGCAGCATACTTGAATTACGCTTGCCAATGGCATAATCGAATTGTATTAAACTAAGACTTAGAATAAAATAAATCTTCACTTCTACTTTTAACAACTACACGTAACATGAACAGGAGGTCAAGTTTCTTTCACTACTTCAATTCAACATTAACACATTTTTTGCTTACAAAATACTTTCTCTTTGACGCATCCTTCAAAGCATCATTTAGTGCGGTCATCTCCTCCACATGATTAAGAGGCAGAGAGGGCATGTCGTTTGGCTCGACCTCCTCCTCCTCTCTCCCTTGCGTGATGATATGGAGAACATGTCGAAGAAGCTTTGAATTTGCTTTCACTTCTTCCTTCAACGCCTCAACCTTAATACACAGGCACTTGAGTTCTGAAAATAAAATCCATTAAAATTTCTGTAATTCATAGGGTTTCTATTATTTGTTAAACTTCTATCCTCCTTCATGTCAGTTTTTATGTTGTATCAATTTTTATGTATTTCTTTTTCAAGTCTTTGGCTCTCATTAGTAAGACAGTGGATGTACATGTACAAACTACAACTACTGGGAACCTCAATGGAGCATACTGCATACAGAATTTTTTGTCAGTTTATCAAAAGTGATTGATGGAGCCTCCCTCCTCCATCATCCCCAGGTGGAATTAAGGTTTAGGGGTAGTGTATCATTTTTGCAGAGTTCAACTGTAACTGCAAGTTTTAAATTAAACAACATTTAATTGGGGATTCTCTGTAATGTTTTGAGGAGAAAACTTCTGTGAAATGATGCAATAAGCAATGCTTCAGTGACAAAAAAAACAACAAAAAAACAAACATATTGTACAATAAGTTGTTGATATTTCACTCTTGGCATATTCTTAGTTTACTAGAAATGTGACTCGCCGACTCAATACCACGAATAATTCGGAAATTTAGGTTTCTTGTTTTTTACAGCACCTAAAAGAAGGGATTCTAAGCTTTAAATGATATATAGCTTGCCTAACAAGGACAGTCTAAATGCTTATAAATTACCCTTTGAAATACGCTAGTCTTTCAAGGTCATGTACAAAACAACGGAGAAAATGGGTTATAAAGAGAAGGGACATAACCGCTTACTCTACTTTAGTCAACTTTCAGTTTCACTTTTCAGCTAACAATTACTAACAAGATAGTAACAGTTAGGTCTAACAGTTAGGAACAATTGCAGAATACCCTACCATAACAGAGTGGACAACACGTACATTTAAAGAACGATGCATTCATACATAACATGTCATATATGCATGTAGTCTAGCCAGAAAATGGTAGGGTATTCTGCAATCATGGCAATTAAGCCGTTAGTTTTCATTAACATTAACGTACTTTGGCTTGCTTTATTACTAGGCCTAAAGTCAGATGATATTTAAAAAAAAATCTCTTTCAATTGTTGATCACTGACACTGTGACTACTTTCGTAGCAGGTCTAACTCTCTAAAGTTAACTTTGTAATAGTCTAACCGTTAACATGGTTAACCAGGTTTCCGTTACAAAAGGCCATAGCCACTCATGCCACTCAGCTCAAGTTTTTTAACCGTCAACCATGTCAACCGTCGACCGTTAAGTTAACGTTAGACATGTTAGAATTAAAAATTAAAGAAATTTTAAAATATTTTTAGACTTACTCAACAAAGACAAACGGTACGGTATGCAAATTCAGTACAGGTTGATGTAGACCGAGTACCGGTAATTGTATAAATTCAATGGGAATGCTGATCTCTAAAGTAAATGTCAGGAAATGGAATTTTGATTAGCTTACTTGAGAAGAACGACTCAATTTGCATACTATTTTGCGTACAGGTGGTTGGAATTCTTTTGATTGACCAAATCACTTTGATAGAGTTGGGATGATCGATGTCTGTACGCTATGATAAAATAATTCTATGGTTATTATTTCTTATCATAATTATGTAATTGATGAATCTGGAGGATTTTGTTATCTTATCATCGACTGAAACAAGAGTATGTATTTCTTTAGAAATATTGGCTGTTTTACAGTTTTACAACTCTGTAGCGGAGTGATATTTTCTTAGGGTGGTTCCGTGGTTGCACCACTTGCAAGGCATTTTAGGTTAGCTAGTTCATTGCATGTTCCGGTTCTGGTGCAAGTCGGAACTGCAATCGAAGCAAGTCTGGAGAAGGGCTGATGTAAGTTCTGTTTTATTTTATTCTCAATTAGGGTTGTAATGAAATGTAATTATTTGAATAGTTGCAGTTTTAGGATAATTGGAAATGAAGACGACTCATTGTAATGTTGGATTTAATCGCTTTTACTTTTGATTCAGGAAAGAAAGTTAATTTGTCTCAAGGTTGAGGTGGTTAGTAGCCTATGAAAAATAAAAATATTGATTTATATTTTACTTTTTGCTAGACATTATCGTTAAGAATAATGTTGAGTGTAGAGAATACTGGATTATTTAACAAGATCCGAAATTTATGACTTTCTTTGAATTGAAGTGTAAAGTTTTAATAGATTGTTCAAAAGACAACATAGAGGGCGTTCGTGTATAAACATTGTATTTCAAAATGGCGGCGCCCATGGTGAGTCATGACCTAAGCGTTATCACGTTATATAGAAGTTAATATGAAGGTTTCTGATTTTGATTCTTACACTAAAACTTTATGCTTACTTCATTAGGAGCATGATCTGAACAGAGCACTTTAATTTTAACTACCGAAAGTTAAATCACTTATTTGATTGTATTGATTGAAACAGTTGCAACTTATGTACACTCTGAGTCTATGTATGGGTATGGCTGTATTCGAGTTATGGGTATGTCCATATTTGAGTTGTGGCTACAATTATGAATTACTTTTTCATGTGCAGTATCAGATGAGTAAACTATGACAATGTATGGTTGTAGAAAACTTAGTAGACAGAAATATGCAATTTAATTGTGAGTTACGCTAGTTGATCACAATTTGGTGGGAATTAATGAACATGATTCCACTTATTCATTTGATTATTCATTATTGCAAAATAAAATAACACTAGTATAGTATCGGTGGTTTGATATCATGATTCATATTCATCTTGTTTGAAAGGAGTAAACTTATTGAGAAATGTAATTTCTGCTTTGTTAATTAGGGAATCCCAAACAATTTCCATGGTTACCTCGTAGTTATGATTGTTTATTGCTTTCCTTATTATAGCTGATCCGATATCTGTTCCATCATGCAGCAATAGAATTTCTGCTGTGCACAGAGTATTGCAGTGCTCGAAGTTGGTATCCTGGATGGTGTTGGTGGTGGGTTACCACCACTAGCCTCTTGACTTTGGGTAGGCATTAGTATTCTTATTGGACAATTTTGTTTAGAGTGTCATTTATATCCTATGCTTGTATATTTTTGACAATTGATTTAGAGATGAAAGATAAAGTAAATATCTAATTGTTTCTAGAGAATGCATGTAATTCAATATATGGATAACTGATAGAAATTAATACATGTACCTTTACAATAGCAATGTTTGAGTTTTATAAGACATTGGTGGAAATTGTATCATATTTAACATTTACAATTTATTATGTACTTGTGTGATGCATATGATACAATGTATTTTGGAATGGTGTTATTCATCATTTGTTCTTTTTCTCTGTTTATTGCAGGGTTTTGGTTTTTGTTCTCGTTTTGTATACTCTACTTCTGTCATGCTTCAATAAAATCTAAGAAGCCAAGATCTGGTGTTCCTGAGCTTTCTTCCAAAGTTCTGTTCCCTAATATGGTACAACCCTGGGTATCTAATCCAACCCACCCCACGACAAAATGGCGACGAAGATGGGATGTCCGGATCATCAGATCATCAGATCATGACAGACCAACCCCAAAGTCAGCGTTTGAGGTCTACCGTCCAGAGGTCAGCGATGAGGTTCTACACATCCAAGATGGGATCAACGTTTCACTTTGGAGAGTGAAAGGTCAACACATGGACTTTTGGTATAAGTTATGGTGGTTTAGTTGATCTTAATTAAGAGCTAAATTAATTTTAATTGTTGTATATTGATTTGCACCACTTTGTACATGTACTGACCTTCTTTCCCCTTTGTAGAGACAATATAGCCCTTGTAACGATGTCACAGTCTGTAGAGGAAATGATGTCAGCCCTTACCCAGGCATTGCAGGGCTTGAGTGTTCAACGTGCTCCTCCACCAGTGAAGTTAAGCAAGTTTAAGGGCCCACCCAAAGTCGCCGGAGACTTATCTTTAGAAGAGTGGCTTGAAGATTTTCACAGTTACACTACCCATTATCAGCTGTCTGGAGAGGCGAAAGCACAGGCGCTCGTCGATCATTTGGCAGGAGTTGCCAAGGAGGAGGTCTTGTGCCGAGATGAGGATGTGCGAAAGGATAGTGATCAAGTCATCAGAGTTTTACAGTCTCTGTTTGCAGCGTCAGAGTCGGTACCTTCTCTAAGTCAATCCTTTTACAACAGACGACAGCAAGAAGGAGAGAGTTTGGCCGACTACAGCCGGGCCTTGATGCGGTTATACGATCGTATGGAGAAAGCTGCTCCTAGTGCAGAAGATAAGGATGCTTTGAAAAGGCTAAAGAACAGTTCACTGAAGGAACGTTTTGTTTGTGGGGCAAAAGAAAAGTGGGTACAACGGGAGTTGAGACGAATTGAACTGTCTACTAAGAGTCAGAGTTTTCTTGACATGAGGTCTGAAGTACTCGAATTTTTCGCTGGTCAAGAACCCAGAAGTTCACCACGAGTCCATGAAGTATACGCAGAACGTGCGGACATGTGTTTCAATTTTCCCAAGCAAGAGAAGGAAAGAGAACAGTCAGATGTCAAAGATGAATTGGCAGACCTCAGAAGGGAAGTGGCTCAAATTGCCAAGAGTGTCCAGGCTCTTGCTGAGTATACTCATACTTCACAGAAGTTCAAAAAGAAGAAACCCAAGTGTTACAACTGTCTTAAAGAAGGGCACACAAAGAAAGACTGTACAGAGGAGGTGGTCTGCTTCAACTGTCATCAGACAGGTCATATGGGCAGAGTGTGTCCAGCGAAGAGTGAAGCTAGTAGTCATCCTACGTCTGAAACTAGTACTCATCCTACATCTCCTACATCTCGTTCTGCACCAACTGCAAACTTGGGGACTGTGGGATCAGCAGAGTTGAAGGAGAAGACTAAACTAGTAGAGAGATTTGTTGCTAAAAGTCCATGCTGTAACATCCTTATTGGAGGAGTAGAGATTGGCTGTGTAGTGGATACAGGAGCAGAAGCATCCATCATACCAGTGTCCTTGTACGAGAACAAGCTGAAGTGTCATGTTGGAGAGCTTCAGAAGAGTGAAGGAATCTTCCTACATGTGATTGGTGTTGGAGGCGTAGAGTTGCCTATTGTAGGTTACGTTGAGTTACCAATCAAGGTGAAAGGAGAGGAATTGATGGGTAATTTTCTAGTAGTGTCAGATCGAGCGTCTACTGTGGAACATATGAGGTACCCCATCCTTCTTGGCTCTAACATATTGCAACGCATAGCAGAATACAAGCCACTGTATGATCGGTTGAAGAAAGATACCAGTAATCAAGAGCAAGCAAGTGAAACTGATGTTCACATCGGGTCTGTTCGGACTGAAGAACTGAAGACTGGACTTCAAGAGATTGCCTCTTGCTTAGTGATGAGAGCAGATGTCGAGGTAAATGCCCAGAAGACGCCAGTACTTAACGACCTGTTGACCAAGAACGATCCAGTATCGAGTGTTCTACCATCATACTCTCATGAAGATTTGAGTACCATGCAGAAGAATGATAAGGTACTGAAAGAAGTATGGAACATGTGGAGTTCCAAGTGGAGGCAAGGTCAAGAGTATGATAAGAATCTTCCAGGACTGAGTGGGTATGTCAAAGAGTGGTCAAAGTTGACTGAACACAGAGGAGTTCTGTATCGAGTAGTAGATGACTCTGTTGTAGGCAAGATTAGACAGCTGCTAGTGCCTACATGTCTGCAACTCATGTTGTTAGAAGCAGCACACGACAAATGGGCACATCAAGGGATCCATAGAACCACAGAGCTTCTCCGCAAGAGATGTTTTTGGCCGGGGTTACACCATGATGTGAGGAAGCACATTAAGAGGTGCTGGAGATGCGTGACTGCAAAAGCCCCTACTCCGAGTGTTCGCCCACCCCTGCGACATCTTCTTGCATTCCGTCCCCAAGAAATCCTTTCAGTTGACTTCTTGAAGTTAGATAGAGGGAGAAATGGATTTGAGGATGTACTAGTTATGACAGATGTCTTCAGTAAGTTTGCCCAGGCTGTTCCATGCCGAGATCAAACAGCGGAAACTGTGGCAAGCACCTTGCGAGACCACTGGTTTGTGCACTATGGAATACCCACCAGAATTCACTCAGACCAAGGACGTTCATTTGAGGGTTTGTTGATACAGGAGCTATGCAAATTGTATGGCATGAAGAAGTCCCACACTACACCCTACCATCCGTCCGGAAATGGACAATGTGAACGCTTCAATAAGACGCTTTGTGGCTTGTTGCGTTCGACCGATCCCAAGGAAAGAAGAAGATGGCCCGAGTTGATCCAACATGTATTGCATATGTACAATTCAACTCCCCACTGTGTAACTGGAGTGACTCCATATCTATTGATGTTTGGCCGAGAGCCTCTACTACCTATTGATCACCTGTTAAGCAATGTAGAACAGGATTGGAGTATAGATTACACAGAGAAGCAAGCAAGATTGGTGAAACGTGCATATGATGTAGTAACATCAAGACTCCAAGCAGCAGCCAAAAAGGAAGAGGAACGACATGTTGGCTATGTTCCAGAGGCTATGATCCGTGTTGGAGATAGAGTGTTACTTAGGAGGCAAGCTTTCACCACGAGACACAAACTAGCGGATAAATTCTATCATACATCCTATGTGGTAGTAAGTAAGAATGCAGAAGATGATGTATATGAAATACGGCCTGCAACTGGTGGTGATACCAAACGAGTAAATAGGAGACACCTAATTCTAGATCCACGAGATGAAGCTGATGATCTAGATGATGTTCTTCCCCAAGATCGACAAGGAGTTGAATATTCAAGTGCCAGTGAGAATGAAGGAGTCGATGAAAGTCTATATGGCTCAGATTATGAAGTTGATGATGGATTTCCATATATTCTGAGGTACGATGAGAACCTGAACAAGACCAGGGTCGAGCCAGCACCACTTCGAAGGTCAACGCGAAGTACCAGAGGAGTTCATAGGAACCCATGTAGACTCCCTACATCGGCTTTGACTGGATTACCCAGTTGAGTAGTATTCTTTTTCTCGTTTTTTTACAACAGATGAAGTTGGATTCATTTTTTTTTTTTGACACAAGAGAAATTGTGAGATGATTTCAGGTTAATAGTTTATATTACTGTTTGGAGATATGTTGTCACTCAAACAGGAAAAAAAAAAAAAGGGTTTGAAGTAAAGTTTTAGAGGATTCAATTTGTAATCGTGTTTCAAATTTCATTTCGTTAAGATTATGAAAAGCATAATTTTGTGAATTTCAGGAAAAAAATATATATTTTCCACAAATTTTGTTCGGAGGTAATACAATGACACAAGCGGGGAAGAAACTGAAGAAAGATATTGAATTAGGAATAGAAAATTCTACAGTTTTGGGTTGCTTCAGAAAATTTTCTATTGCACTGAGTGTAGTATATTGAATTTGGTTCAATTTTATTGTATTCAAGCTACGTACATTTAGTTCATCTGATTAAGATGATTAAAGTTACAGTAAGCGTATTCAAAGAAAACTAGAATATAAAAAATCAGACAAGTGCATCTAATGTATAATACATGTATGTATATATATTGTCGATATATTATTGTTAAAAATAAATCATTCGGGTCGATTGATTTCCAAGCGGGGAAAATGTCAGGAAATGGAATTTTGATTAGCTTACTTGAGAAGAACGACTCAATTTGCATACTATTTTGCGTACAGGTGGTTGGAATTCTTTTGATTGACCAAATCACTTTGATAGAGTTGGGATGATCGATGTCTGTACGCTATGATAAAATAATTCTATGGTTATTATTTCTTATCATAATTATGTAATTGATGAATCTGGAGGATTTTGTTATCTTATCATCGACTGAAACAAGAGTATGTATTTCTTTAGAAATATTGGCTGTTTTACAGTTTTACAACTCTGTAGCGGAGTGATATTTTCTTAGGGTGGTTCCGTGGTTGCACCACTTGCAAGGCATTTTAGGTTAGCTAGTTCATTGCATGTTCCGGTTCTGGTGCAAGTCGGAACTGCAATCGAAGCAAGTCTGGAGAAGGGCTGATGTAAGTTCTGTTTTATTTTATTCTCAATTAGGGTTGTAATGAAATGTAATTATTTGAATAGTTGCAGTTTTAGGATAATTGGAAATGAAGACGACTCATTGTAATGTTGGATTTAATCGCTTTTACTTTTGATTCAGGAAAGAAAGTTAATTTGTCTCAAGGTTGAGGTGGTTAGTAGCCTATGAAAAATAAAAATATTGATTTATATTTTACTTTTTGCTAGACATTATCGTTAAGAATAATGTTGAGTGTAGAGAATACTGGATTATTTAACAAGATCCAAAATTTATGACTTTCTTTGAATTGAAGTGTAAAGTTTTAATAGATTGTTCAAAAGACAACATAGAGGGCGTTCGTGTATAAACATTGTATTTCAAAATGGCGGCGCCCATGGTGAGTCATGACCTAAGCGTTATCACGTTATATAGAAGTTAATATGAAGGTTTCTGATTTTGATTCTTACACTAAAACTTTATGCTTACTTCATTAGGAGCATGATCTGAACAGAGCACTTTAATTTTAACTACCGAAAGTTAAATCACTTATTTGATTGTATTGATTGAAACAGTTGCAACTTATGTACACTCTGAGTCTATGTATGGGTATGGCTGTATTCGAGTTATGGGTATGTCCATATTTGAGTTGTGGCTACAATTATGAATTACTTTTTCATGTGCAGTATCAGATGAGTAAACTATGACAATGTATGGTTGTAGAAAACTTAGTAGACAGAAATATGCAATTTAATTGTGAGTTACGCTAGTTGATCACAATTTGGTGGGAATTAATGAACATGATTCCACTTATTCATTTGATTATTCATTATTGCAAAATAAAATAACACTAGTATAGTATCGGTGGTTTGATATCATGATTCATATTCATCTTGTTTGAAAGGAGTAAACTTATTGAGAAATGTAATTTCTGCTTTGTTAATTAGGGAATCCCAAACAATTTCCATGGTTACCTCGTAGTTATGATTGTTTATTGCTTTCCTTATTATAGCTGATCCGATATCTGTTCCATCATGCAGCAATAGAATTTCTGCTGTGCACAGAGTATTGCAGTGCTCGAAGTTGGTATCCTGGATGGTGTTGGTGGTGGGTTACCACCACTAGCCTCTTGACTTTGGGTAGGCATTAGTATTCTTATTGGACAATTTTGTTTAGAGTGTCATTTATATCCTATGCTTGTATATTTTTGACAATTGATTTAGAGATGAAAGATAAAGTAAATATCTAATTGTTTCTAGAGAATGCATGTAATTCAATATATGGATAACTGATAGAAATTAATACATGTACCTTTACAATAGCAATGTTTGAGTTTTATAAGACATTGGTGGAAATTGTATCATATTTAACATTTACAATTTATTATGTACTTGTGTGATGCATATGATACAATGTATTTTGGAATGGTGTTATTCATCATTTGTTCTTTTTCTCTGTTTATTGCAGGGTTTTGGTTTTTGTTCTCGTTTTGTATACTCTACTTCTGTCATGCTTCAATAAAATCTAAGAAGCCAAGATCTGGTGTTCCTGAGCTTTCTTCCAAAGTTCTGTTCCCTAATATGGTACAACCCTGGGTATCTAATCCAACCCACCCCACGACATAAAAGTAAAGTAAAATTTTCTTCGGCAGGCCTCGGCTGTAGTTTTGTGTAGTCGGAATCAGACACGTACGTGCATTATGCGTGCAATGCATATGCATGTTTCATTCAATTCAGGCTAGGCTGGCAGCGGCCGAACGAACGCGTACCGTTTACATGCAAGCTAGCTAGCTGCTATATGATTTCTGCTTGCTCAGCATGATCGTTGTGCTCGATCATAGCATGCAATGCACACATTTTCAAACTTTTCTCTTTGTTTTGACATGATAGCTAGTGCTTTAAAATACCGTGTAATAATTAATAATAATCGTTTATTATTTTTTAATTTAATTTAAGCGTTAAAAACGAAATGAGGAGGGAGTAAATTACTAAAGATAGAAAAGTAATATAATTCATGTATATTTGACGTCACTCTTTTTGAACAAAACAAAAAAAGTGACCGTACATGTATAAGACGTCTTAAAGATATCGTATTTTGGACGGAAATGCCAATAAAAGGGGCTTTTTGTAAAGGCGTCTTTAATTAAGACGTCTTCGCGATGTCGCTTTTATTTTGGTCCAAAACTGACAAAAAAGTACGACCTGAAGACATCTTAAATATATAATAAAGACCAGTGGCGTAATGAGCCAACTTAAATGATTTGGAGGGGGCAGAACATCGAGCACGCGAGAGAGCGAAAATTTTGACCTTCTTAAAATGAAAATCTAATTTTGTGATAGATTTTTCCACAATATCCAAAAAATGATTTCATATTTTAACCTTTCCCTTTCCTTTTCTTAATTTCTTAATTTTTCTCCTGAATTCTTTTTCCTTGGTCGTGGAACTTTTTTTTTTTTGAGGGGGGGGGGGCAACTGCCCCAATGCATGTGTACGCCAGTGATAGACGTCATATTGCTGTCATTACGAAAATAAACGCTTCACACAGTGACATGATTTACTACTATACTACGGACATCTAGACCTAAAGAACAATGAAAAAGAAAAGAATGGCAAATCTATATATTGACGTTTTAGTTATGTGGTATTTTGGGAAAAAATATCAAAAAGTTGGATCTTTATAGACGTCTTAAAGACGTCGTATTTTGATCAAAAATGGGAAAAAATGGTCTTGTAGACATCTTAAAGATGTCTTGAAAATGTATTTTAGTGGTCGTATAAACGTCTTAAAGACGTCTTAAAGAAGTCGTATTTTGGAGAAAACAAATAAATACAAAAGTGGTCTTAATATAGGCGTCTTATAGATGTCTTATAAACGTTTTGTAGACAGTCTTAAAAGATGTCTTTAAAATGTATTTAAACGGTCGTATCAGACGTCTTATCAACGTCTTAAAGATGTCTTTAAAATGTATTTTAGTGGTCTTCTAGACGTCTTAAATACACCTTAAAGATATCGTATTTTGGTAAAAAATAATGACAAAAGTGGTCTTAATATCTTATAGACGTCTTATAAACGTTTTGTAGACGTCTTAAAAGATGTCTTTGAAATGTATTTAAACGGTCTTATAGACGTCTTAATTACGTCTTAAAGACGTCATATTTTGGACAAAAATGGGAAAAAAGTGGTCTTGTAGACCTCTTGAAGATGTCTTTTAAATGTATTTTAGCGGTCTTATAAACGTCATAAATACGTCTTAAAGATGTCGTATTTTGGAGAAAAAAAATGACACTGAGTAGTCTTAATATATGCGTCTTATAGACGCCTTACTGACATCTTGTAGACGTCTTAAAGACGTCTTAAAGATGTCTTTAAAATGCATTTTAGTGGTCTTCTAGATCTAGACCTAAAGAACAATGAAAAAGAAAATGGCAAATCTATATTGACGTTTTAATTATGTGGTATTTTGGGAAAAAATATCAAAAAGTTGGATCTTATAGACGTCTTAAAGACGTCGTATTTTGATCAAAAATGGGGAAAAATGGTCTTGTAGACATCTTAAAGATGTCTTGAAGATGTATTTTAGTGGTCTTATAAACGTCATAAATACGTCTTAAAGATGTCGTATTCTGGAAAAAATAATGACAAAAGTGGTCTTAATATAGGCGTCATATAGACGTCTAATAAACGTTTTGTAGACGTCTTAAAAGATGTCTTTAAAATGTATTTAAACGGTCGTATAGACGTCTTATTAACGTCTTGTAGACGTCTTAAAGATGTCTTTAAAATGTATTTTAGTGGTCTTCTGGACGTCTTAAATACACCTTAAAGATCGTATTTTGGAAAAAATAATGACAAAAGTGGTCTTAATATAGGCATCTTATAGACGTCTTATAAACGTTTTGTAGACGTCTTAAAAGATGTCTTTAAAATGTATTTAAACGGTCTTATAGACGTCTTAATTACGTCTTAAAGACGTCATATTTTGGACAAAAATGGGAAAAAAGTGGTCTTGTAGACGTCTTGAACTGAGATGTCTTTTAAATGTATTTTAGCGGTCTTATAAACGTCATAAATACGTCTTAAAGATGTCGTATTTTGGGGGAAAAAAATGACAAAGTAGTCTTAATATATGCGTCTTATAGACGCCTTACTGACATCTTGTAGACGTCTTAAAGACGTCTTAAAGATGTCTTTAAAATGCATTTTAGTGGTCTTCTAGATGTCTTAAATACGTCTTAAAGATATCGTATTTTTGTAAAAATAATGATCGACATAAGTGGTCTTAATATAGGCGTCTTATAGACATCTTATAAACGTTTTGTAGACGTCTTAAAAGATGTTTTTTAAATGTATTTTAGCGGTCTTATAGACGTCTGAATTACGTCTTAAAGATGTCGTATTTTGGTTTTAAAAAAATGATAAAGTGGTCTAAATATAGGCGTCTTATAGACGTCTTATCAACGTATTGTAGTCGTCTTAAAGACGTCTTAATGATGTCTTTAAAATGTATTTTAGTGGTCTTCTAGACGTCTTAAATACGTCTTAAAGATATTGTATTTTGGTAAAGAAAAATGAAAAAAGTGGTCTTAATATAAGCGTCTTATAGACGTCTTATTAACGTCTTGTAGATGTCTTAAAGACGTCTTGAAGATGTCTTTAAAATGTATTTTAGCGGTCTTCTAGACGTCTTAGATACGTCTTAAATATGTTGTATTTTGGTTTTAAAAAATGACAAAAGTGGTCTTAATATCTTATAGACGTCTTATAAACGTTTTGTAGACGTCTTAAAAGATGTCTTTGAAATGTATTTAAACGGTCTTATAGACGTCTTAATTACGTCTTAAAGACGTCATATTTTGGACAAAAATGGGAAAAAAGTGGTCTTGTAGACCTCTTGAAGATGTCTTTTAAATGTATTTTAGCGGTCTTATAAACGTCATAAATACGTCTTAAAGATGTCGTATTTTGGAGAAAAAAAATGACACTGAGTAGTCTTAATATATGCGTCTTATAGACGCCTTACTGACATCTTGTAGACGTCTTAAAGACGTCTTAAAGATGTCTTTAAAATGCATTTTAGTGGTCTTCTAGATCTAGACCTAAAGAACAATGAAAAAGAAAATGGCAAATCTATATTGACGTTTTAATTATGTGGTATTTTGGGAAAAAATATCAAAAAGTTGGATCTTATAGACGTCTTAAAGACGTCGTATTTTGATCAAAAATGGGGAAAAATGGTCTTGTAGACATCTTAAAGATGTCTTGAAGATGTATTTTAGTGGTCTTATAAACGTCATAAATACGTCTTAAAGATGTCGTATTCTGGAAAAAAATAATGACAAAAGTGGTCTTAATATAGGCGTCATATAGACGTCTAATAAACGTTTTGTAGACGTCTTAAAAGATGTCTTTAAAATGTATTTAAACGGTCGTATAGACGTCTTATTAACGTCTTGTAGACGTCCTAAAGATGTCTTTAAAATGAATTTTAGTGGTCTTCTGGACGTCTTAAATACACCTTAAAGATCGTATTTTGGAAAAAATAATGACAAAAGTGGTCTTAATATAGGCATCTTATAGACGTCTTATAAACGTTTTGTAGACGTCTTAAAAGATGTCTTTAAAATGTATTTAAACGGTCTTATAGACGTCTTAATTACGTCTTAAAGACGTCATATTTTGGACAAAAATGGGAAAAAAGTGGTCTTGTAGACGTCTTGAACTGAGATGTCTTTTAAATGTATTTTAGCGGTCTTATAAACGTCATAAATACGTCTTAAAGATGTCGTATTTTGGGGGAAAAAAATGACAAAGTAGTCTTAATATATGCGTCTTATAGACGCCTTACTGACATCTTGTAGACGTCTTAAAGACGTCTTAAAGATGTCTTTAAAATGCATTTTAGTGGTCTTCTAGATGTCTTAAATACGTCTTAAAGATATCGTATTTTTGTAAAAATAATGATCGACATAAGTGGTCTTAATATAGGCGTCTTATAGACATCTTATAAACGTTTTGTAGACGTCTTAAAAGATGTTTTTTAAATGTATTTTAGCGGTCTTATAGACGTCTGAATTACGTCTTAAAGATGTCGTATTTTGGTTTTAAAAAAATGATAAAGTGGTCTTAATATAGGCGTCTTATAGACGTCTTATCAACGTATTGTAGTCGTCTTAAAGACGTCTTAATGATGTCTTTAAAATGTATTTTAGTGGTCTTCTAGACGTCTTAAATACGTCTTAAAGATATTGTATTTTGGTAAAGAAAAATGAAAAAAGTGGTCTTAATATAAGCGTCTTATAGACGTCTTATTAACGTCTTGTAGATGTCTTAAAGACGTCTTGAAGATGTCTTTAAAATGTATTTTAGCGGTCTTCTAGACGTCTTAGATACGTCTTAAATATGTTGTATTTTGGTTTTAAAAAATGACAAAAGTGGTCTTAATATAGTCGTCTTATAGACGTCTTATAAACGTCTCAAAGACGTCTTAAAGACGTCTTAAAGATGTCTTTAAACGGTATTTTAGTGGTCTTATACAGTCGTCTTAAAATTGTCTTTAAAATGTCGTAATTTTTTAAAAAATAATGACAAAAGTGGTCTTAATATAGGCGTCTTGAAGACGTCTTATCGACGTCTTCAAGACGTCTTATTCACGTCATATTATTGACATTATTTTGGCTACAAAAATCATCTTTTTACAAGACGTCATTAAGACATCGTAAAGATGTCATGTTTACGACGTATGACGAGTTGGACGAGTTTTGACCAGTTTAAGACGTCTTTAAGATGTCAGTCTGCTATCAGGGCTCTCTCTGTTTATAACATTTATTTTAGAAAACAATATATGAAAAACAAAGTTCATATGCGTTCTGTTTGAATGATGAGTTTCTTTTACAATGTAAATACTTTATATGATTTTACGAATTGGTATCGAAAAATAAATGAATCTTGAATCTTGAATCTTGAACCCAAAATGACCGTCAGAAGTTGGACGTGATCAATGGGAGAACAATCGATCATTTTATGGGAATGTTTTATTTATACTGTGGCTTGCATTTTCCTCCACCGCATATTTTTCCAAACTGATGGAACGTCAAGATGTCAAAAATACCGTAACCTCAATAAATGTGAAAGAAATAAGAAAATAAAAAGAAAGAGATATATATATATACTGATAACACAGCTTGTGTGTGAGATTGTTTAGAAAAGAGACTAGAAATTGGTTTAAAGAGTGAATGTGCACGAAAGTAGAGAGGAAGGACATGGAAAAGAAGTACACAAAAGAATATTAAAATCAACAAATTTTGGAAAACTGTAGAATACCCACAACACAATTAATCCTTACCCTAAACCTAACCCTAACCCTAATCCTAACCCTATATGTGTAACCCTAATGAACTCTAACCCTAACCCTAATCCCGCAACCTCTATCCTAACCCTAACCCTAACCCTAATGAACCCTAACCCTGATCCAGTGGGGTATGTAGACCTTGGACTCAGGAGGGGCCAAACATGTCAGTTTACTGTAATAAATTATGTAGTTGGGTAAGGAAACCATTATTTTGAGGGCCGTGGTTTGCTTTATGGAAGGGGGCATTTGTTCGGTAAATGAAGTAGGCCTAAATGTACAAGATTGAGAATTTATTCTCTTAGACATGAGTCGTTTCCATGTATTCACTACCCTACTAAATACTTTCTTCCCGCTTGGTCGAAAATCTGTCAGGAGGGGCAACTGCCCGATGTCCCTTGAATCCTACTGACCTGCCACTCCTCCTCCCCAAACGCTTGTGCCATAACTCTAACCCTAACTCTGAACCTAGCCACAAACCAACCTCTAGCACTAATCATAATCTTAACCTTAATCTGTAAGTCAGTAGGATTAAAAGTTTAAGTTAGAATATTATCAGGTTTAGAGCTAACTCAAGGGAATAGAATAAAGTTTATGGCTAAGTGTTTGCAGTTTGGTTTCGGGTCAGGTTTTAAGAGTAGATGAATACTTTGGGGAGGGGTCTGGCAAATAATCAGGTTTACAGTATCAAAGTTTATAGGGTTTGTGTTTTTTTGTGTAGGACGTAGACCTCAGTTACGGTGTAAGGGTTAGGTTTTGGGGAAATTTAAGGGTTCGGATTTAATTTTAACTTGATGGTTTTGGTACAAAAGAGACATGAAAAATATTAGAAGTATGCACGAGAAGAATAAAAGAATAGAAACGCTGGAATTAATAAGGTTCTGAATTCTTTTTTTAAAAGGCGTACCGCTGCTCCAAGTGGAAAAAGCCCTCTATTGACTCCTTTGAAATAGGAAAATCCGCAAAGTCATTCATAGTCTGTATATTCAGGCCCCTTCAGAATTTCAACCTTTCCTTAACCTTCTTATTGTGGTATGGACGAATCGTCGCTAAGACAAAGAGAGAGAGAAAAAAAAAATAGATTCTACAGCTCCATCAGTAGAAATGTACAATACATCAAACTTTTAATTACCAAATCATCATACACACAAGGACGAATATTTGGGGGCGGGGATGATGTTGATATACTGAAAATGACAGCTTTGTACGCGAGGCACACAGCAGAGAGAAAGAAAGAGAGAGAAAGAAAGAGAGGGGGGGGGGGGGAGGAGTGCACAGGTAGATATGTTGTGTTTTAAAATGTAATGAAAGTACTTCATAAATCAAGAAGAGACATTAACAAACTTCAACAAAAATTCTCATCGCAAGTTCATGTTTTTCTACATTATATCGCCTTTTTCGTATTCTTCTTCCTATACTTTATAAGGGTGGCTAGGTCGAGATTAAAACAATATTAAAATTGAACACAAATAAGGGAACGCTACAGAGGCATGCCCCGACCCTCCCTTTGAATGCAGCAGAATTGAGCACATAAGGGTTTGGACCTACAGACTATTTTTCCTTGCTCTGATTGGATGAAAAGTTTCTGGACCGTCTCGACACCGGCCGGCAATACGTGTTGTGCAAATTACTCACACAAGTCCTCCTAGATCCTGTATGTTCATGCACTGCTGAGCTGCTTTTCAGCGGTACGGTCCCTGAGCACTCGAAATGTAAAATGCGTGCCAGTATTGGTACACGTACACAGTGGCGAATTTAGGGGGGGGGGGGGGGCACATCCGGCCCGTGCCCCCCCCCCCCTTTTGGAAGAAAAGTATGCATTGTGGCCCCCCTTTTAGAACAAACTTTTTTTTTTTATCTTTGCTGGTCGCCCCTGCACGTACACATAGGTATATGTTTCCGATGTCTGGTCAATTTGCCTAATTTGTAGGAAATATGACTTAATTTTTCTTATTAGTCAAAAGTCTCTCACACTTTCTCTCTTTTCTTGAGTTTAATTTAGGTATTATTTAATAGCTGCTGCTATTGCCTATGGTTTTTCCTTCATACTTTGATTCCTATTTTTGTAATTTTCCTACGAATCAATAATAATATTCCGTAATTTTCTTTTGAATTTTCAAAATCTTCTTTCTGATGATAACCTGATTCTCTGTAATTATTCCATAGTACCGTAATACACAGAAATTTTACTGCCTTTGTCATATCATACATCTCAATTAATCAGATGTATTCTGTTGTAGATTACTCAGAAATGTTAACGGCGGAGAGTACTACTATTGTGTATCTTTTTAATTTTTAATGTTTAATTTTTAATTTTAGTTACAAGTACATATATATGTTTACCTTACCTCATTATTTTGTTTTATGTGTGCACCAACCAATGTGGAGAGCCTCTCAACAGAATTTTAACATTCTTTTAGGTGATCCCCAGGCATTGGCTGGTGCTAAATCATGTAAATCTTTATACTGTGGTTCTGTTCTGCTATCTTTGTGATGTTCTCTATGTACACATCTTTGTTATCATCTTGCCTGGAAATGAAATAAATGAAAAAAAAATAAAATGAATAAATAAATAAAGTCAAAGAAGATAATGGAATCAATAACTTTTTGTTTTGATATGCCGGTACAAGATAAAGGACATAGTTTTTAACATAAAGTATTCGAATTTGAAGTAAAGTTTGAAATATATGAATTCGGCTTTGATAGCCATGCTTGATATTCTGTTTATGTGAGGACAACATATAAAGACAGACCGAATGAGCAAGCTTGTTTCTTTCATTAATCCCTCTTAATGTTGTGGTTTACAGGCCTACTTTGAAGCACTTGACAAATTTTGATGATGTTACTGCATGTTCAATGAAGTGGATAAACCTGAAGATGAGCTTGAGCATTATCAGCTGGCATACACTTGAAATATAAATGGGGTTACAGAATTGTTATCAGAAGAAGCAAAGGGGATGACATACAGTGTGTGTGCATGTATGTCAATAAAAAGGAAACCCATATTCAAGCCCTAATTTCCTCAAAGCAAAGGAAAATTGTAATTGATAATCTCTTCTTTAATTTGATTGGTTGCCCTCGAAATATTATCATCGATGACTGAGAACTGGCCAATTTTACAAAGAGCATATGCAGGGGCGAACTGGCAACGAGGATTTTGGGGAGTGTTCCCAACGGGCCGCACGATATTTTGGCTTGAGAGCCGGTTGATTTGTGGTCTGAGGGCCGGTCAAAATAAGTTAAGTGGGCGTTCACATCAAAATTTTTAATCAAAATTTTAGTCCTAGTCTGCCCCTGCATGTACATGTAGGCCTATTTGTATGGTTTATTTCACCTATTATGATTGTGTTGATTCAATTTCTAATCACCATAAGACCTAAAACCCACAGTCGGTTATAAAATTCCAGTCTATTTTCATATATGATGGTTAGCAATATAAAGAAGATTTTCTTGTACGATGACTATTTTCACAATTTTGCTACAGGAACATGTGTTATACATCCTGGCAAATCTTGGTATGCTGTAGTGTGTCATGAACATTTCTATAAACATTTGAAGCAGTTAAGAAAGATTATGTTACTTTGAAGCACAATTTCTAATTTAAGACAAGTGATGCGCACTAATTTCACAAATAACATTGGAAAAATGCATAAAGAGAATGTGAATACATGTACAGTCCCGAATAATTATGATTCAAATGTTTCCTGAATTAATTAAATTGATCATGCTCATTACAATGAGTTATCAGTGACAGTTGAACTTCCCCAACTGCATTATGCCAAATGCATATTTAGATTGTCATGGCAGAATATTCATTCCTCTCAGTGATAGTGTTTCAATATGCCATATTCATAGTTTTATAGTTTCCATGGAATGAAAACGGTTGTAAATTTGTCTCTAGTTATATTTTTCTATCAAATTTGCTCTGAACAGATGCTATCTCAAAATCACTACAGACTGAGCGTTTACATTTTAGTCAACATTAAATGACAGTGCAGCAGTTTTATGTGGTTGCATGAGATGTCGATATCATGTCGAGTCTTGCAATAATTAAATTTATGTGTTCTTGTAACTATGCAGCAATTTCAAAGGAAGCAGAACCATCACTAAAAATGAATTTTATATAGCCCATCTTTGATCAAGTGGAGAATAATGCTGGTGCCCCCCCCCCCCCCAACACCATTTCCCCTCAATAAAAAAGGCTGGATCCACACTACGCCACTGCCAGATCAGAGTGTGTGTGGAGACGGGGATGTTCACCACTGCTATTGTAAAGGTATGAAAAAGAGATTAAAAATCAAAATTGGAACGGGTGACAAGTACATGTTAAAGCAACATCATCAACTTTTTTGGTTGTGTCCAACAACAGGACACTGAATTACTCATGCACTGACGTAACATGATGATACTAAAAAGGGAAGTCCAACCATCACCGCAAGTTGTTCTGAAGACGAGTAGAACTTTAATTAGAAGTATTGAAGCTACAAATAGGTAAAAAATAGAATGAAATTGGATCACAATTTCAAAAAGAGAAAAGAAGGAATTTTGATATTTGAGATTACAAAAACAGTGGTAGTGTATTTCAGTTTGAACCATTAATGTCATTGTGACGTGATGTAGTCAACTACACATAAAATGACAGATACATGTATAATTTTTTTTCCAAATTCATGGATGAGCTGGGTTTTCCATGCAAGAAGACATATTTATATAACATGCTAGCAATACTATATATGAATACTACCCGCAGGGATAAATGTTATGTGCAAAATGAAAATTGATGACATCTCATCTGGATAAGTGAGTATTTGCCCATCTAAGATTGATCTGTAAGTAACAGTATCAACTTTCCAACATTCATTACTTGTTAACCAACTTTTTTCTGTTTCCTACAATTCAACTTGTTACAAAGAGAGAGATGAGATGATAAAGGAGATACGTCATTGCTTTGGAACAAGTCTTTGTTGTGTCAACTAATATTGTCTTGCTAACCAATAAGAACAATTTTTAAAAATGCATATTAGAGGATTAATCAACACTTTCTCTCATACAAGTACCTCCAAGTTCTTCAAACTATTTATACCATAGAAACTACAAGATTTGGCATACATTTATACACATTTATAGATAAGCTTTTGACTTTTTAATGCATTTCATATCGCATTTGTGAGCAATTACTTTATTTGGTCACATACTTTTTAGTTGGTAAATGTACATTCTAATCTTTAAAACCTTATCAGATCATGTCAAGATGAAAATCTATATTCACCAAGCATCTTTACTGTTGCCATCAATTTTCCCTTAACAAATATTTAATTTCAAATGAATAAACAATTATGTATACCCTAAAATTGGGGGGGGGGGGGGAGTTGAAACTGGGTCAATACAAAGTTAATTATAATAAATATAATCATACACAACCACACTCCACAATGTTCTAACATTTTATCAATGCCCCTATCAAACTGTAAATGATTCCTTCTAGTCGTAACATATCATGTCTGGTACTTTCTGTAGATATTCAAAGGAATAGTCAATGTCATGCAAAATGGTACTTTAAAAATAAATATAATGCAATTTACTAAATTCAACGTTTTGATTCAGTGAATGACTCACACACATATAGATTCAGATCATTGATGACGTGCTATGAACCCTCTCCCCCCCCCCCCCCCCCCCACTAAAAAATGTAAAAACTTAAATGGATACAGAATATCCAAATAAGTACGAATTACCTTCTTTGTTCAATAGTTCTTAACACAACAAACTAGTAATTATAATGCATGCACTGTATCACTGCCAATAAAACCAGGATGAAAAAGAAATTCACAAGAAATATACATTTCAACACTTGACTGTATTTTATGAATACAAAAAAACCCAAAAAAGTATGGATACAGCTTTAAATACATTGTAACATTTGTACATAAAGCATGTAATAATTGGACATTAGAAGTTTACATGTATCACAAAAATAACAAGAAAACAACAATAACTAGAAATTTAATTCGTCACTGAAGACGAATTAGGTGGTCTGTCTTTCACTGTGGCAAAGTGCTTTGTCAGGTGTGATAATATTTCTGCAAGATTATAATCATAATGTTGACGACAATGATCATAAGATATGGTCATATAAGTGATGACAATGACGATAATGATATATTGATAATGATGATCATAATGACAATAATGATGACAATAACCACGATAACCTAAGTGGCATAGCGCCCCTACAGGTTCAGTTTTATGGGCGATTTTTCGAAAAGTGCTTGAAATGGCATGAAACGTTTGCAAAATGAATTTGGGACGATTTGGATCATTTCTAAATTTTGTGCGCGCACGGACGCGCGGACGTACGCGTACGCGCGCGTTTAACGAAATGACCTTGACTGGAATGACAGTGACCTTAACCATGCCAAATATGAAAGAGAAATGACATTTCGTTATGAACATATGACCATAAGTTGATTTTCACAAAATGGCGCCTGGATGACGTCACAATAACCTGATGACCTTGAAAAAGATGTGGGAACTTGACCTTATTAGGACTGATGACTGACGAAAATATGAAGAAAATTGACTGAGCCGATTTGGAGAAATCGGGATAACGAACTGGACGATTTGATATTGCAGGACATGTGGAAGATTATCCCCTTAGCTTTAATACACGACAGGAAATGAGATTCTACACAAACTACTGCACACTACTTTCAATAGACATAACACGCAAAATTAGGCAGTTTTTTACATTGTTTGTGATGGTATATGTTATAATAGTCGAAGAAGATGGTAGAATGAAAGGCAAAAAAAAAAAAAAAAAAAAAAAAAAAAATGGACCCACCGGGAGTCGAACCTGGGTCGCCGGAATGGGAGGCAATTGCTTTACCAATGGACCAAAATATTTCCAATAGACATAACACGTAGACGAAAAACGGGATTCTCAAATGACATTTTGTAGTTTAAAAAAGGGCATGATCCCGACATCTGATCAAAAATTGGAGGGCACACTTGTAAAAGCTTATAGTCTCAGCTATAACATACTCAAATTTGGGAGAAAATCGAGCAGAAATAACAGAGATACTGCTCAAAGAAGACGGGAATGTAGAATCAAGATTTGAGAAAAAGTCATGTCCCATAGAGAATACACGCAAAATGAGAAAAATTGACATACCTCCTTTAATCGCAAAAATACGCCATGATGCCTTTGTCAAAATGAAAAATCATGGTAACTGAGCTTGTAGAGAATTGTCTCAGCTACATCATATCCAAATTTGGGCGAAAAATGACCAATATTAAAGGAGTTATAGTCAAATTTGCATAAATTTGATGACGTCATTTAAAAAAAAACAAAAATTGGAGTTTAGACGCCATTTTGATGACTTTGCAATATAATTGAGGGTCAAATGACCCATGAAATAATATCTATGATTCCTCCTCTACCCAAATATGAAAAAGAAATTGGGGGTCAATGGACTATTTAAAGAGCTAGAGTTAATTTTGTAAAGGCATGTTTTTACGACTTTTTACACTATTTTGCCAATTGACGCGCGCGCGGATTTCAATGTTTGGCGCGCGCGTGTGGCCTTATGGAATGTCAAGAATGACTGTAAATGGTTGGAAATTGTCAAAAATAGTGTCAGAAACACAAATCATGCGTAAAAACGGCGTTTTCCCGCTCTGTACGCGCTGCGCGCACGCATAACGCGCTCGCGGACGCGCACGGACGGAAAATTTTGAAATGCTTAAAATGACCTGAAACGTACTATCATTTAGTCCTGGGATGATTTTGAGCATTTTAAAATTTTGACGCGCGCGTACGCGCGCGTCATGACCTCTGGTTGACTTTTGACGACGTGAGCTGATGACTCATGACCTGAAGTTAATGTCATGTGAATTTGGTTGATTTTTGATAATCGATAATGAAGATATGATTGATAATGTGTTTTTACAAAATGGCGTCTAGATGACGTCATGATGACGTCATGATATTGAAATTGTTGCGGGAGCGAGAACTCATTGATGTTGATATGTGATGATATTTTGATGATGATTGAATTTGAGGTTTTATAGATATCGTGACCACAAAAAATGGAGGAAATAAAAAGAATAATAAAAATAAAAATAAAGAAAATTCGTACGAATCCAAAAGGTGATCTGTCAATCATGACAGACCACCTAATTATAACCATAATACAAAAATAACATGAATTATAAAGACAACAGTGAGTTATTATCAGAGAATCCTGCATGCTATATGGAGGATTGCTGGAAGAATTACTCCTAGGAAAGTTACGAGCTACCACTTGAAAAGATGATAACTTGAGCTAGATATTAGTTGATGTTTTCTCATCAATTAAAGTAGTAAAATGCTAAGCACATCAATATGATTGCGGACAAGTGAACATACTTGAACACATTTTGCACATGTGAATTAAAACCAAGGTGTAAATGTTACATCTCGATGCATAGCATTAGACAACTGGATTGTGATAATAATTTCAATTTGATTTCATGTTTCATAAATTTTGACTGAAAGGGTGTCCTCCCTACATTTCTTACAATGATGTCGAGACTGTACCCTATCAAACACTTTGTAAGACCCGACATACGGCTCCATGTACGTGGCTTATATTTCATTTGGAGCTTAGTTTGTAAGGAAACTTAACATTAAAGCTCACAGACAGTCTCGGTAGCAAAAACAAGGCTGGCAAGAAACTTATCTAACAGAGTCACATACTATTCTCCTTTTATCATAAGACACATGTACGAGATTATTTAACATTCCATTCACGATTTCGAACAAATTTTAGTGTAAATATCTGTAAGAAACGCTTGGTAACGGCTTTTCACTGCCTCACGCTAAGACCATATCCACCCGAAGGTTCCCCGCACAATAAACCCAGCGCTTCGCACTGTGTGCAGCGTATTCTATAACACACAGCAATCCCTATGTGCGTAATGTGTGTGGCCGTTGTTTGAATTTACATCCCCTCTTTTTTGGGCCAGGGATTTTTATTACTTTTCACCTCTCATTCGATAAATATTTCACTTGAGGAGGAAAAAAACTTCACAGCATCTTAGTTATGTTAGTACCGTGCTGTTTATTAAGTAAAATCAAAGAAATCTCACGAAAAGTTTTTGAGAGCTTCCCAAAACTATCTTCTACCTTTAAATCTGAATTTCCAATTAATGTGGATTTGACAAGAATTTCCACATATACATCTACATGTATGACAGAATAATAGTACCCCCCCCCCCCACCAAAAAGTCAATTGCACAAAGTCAATAGAGTGTGTGCATAAAGTGCTGAGTGATCTATGAAGCTAAAATGCAGGAAACAATAGATTAAAGGAAAAAATACAATCTCAAATTTGTGCAGACTTGGTATGTATACCAGTAAGTATACTGCGCAGTAAAAAAAAATCCATGGAATGAAGAACTAATAAGAACAATAGTGAGGATGCTAACAGACACTTAGAAGAAATGTCCTTTTGGGGGAAAACAAATTCATCTGTCATAATCACTGAGGTCATCAATGTAAATCCACCATCACTAAAATGTGTATGAAAATCCTATGGTTGTAAATTCCTTAATCTGTTTATCAAAAATGGAAACCTGACATTATTTTCCTAGCTAACAGTGATGCCATTAGTACAGTACTTTAGCTAAAACAATGACTTTTTGACACTACACTGCTTTAATTAACTGTGACAATTCATACTTAGGAAATTAATAAAAACTTTGATAGTATATTGTAAAGCAATATAAAGAGAGTTGTCAAATTACCACTTTGCAAATTTATAACTCTCATATAGTTATCTCATGTTTTTCCAATTTTCAACAAAATGATTACTCTGCTTCCACTGATAGGAGCTTGTGGGGATGTAATCACCCTGTAATAAAGCACATAAACAACAATGGGACTGAAGTGGAATGATTTTTCATTTGATGATCTACTGAAAAGTAATTTTGACATTTTTCACTGAATGTTCAACACCAGGCCTACAAATAAATAATATAAATGTGTACAAAACCAATGTTACAACAAAAATATAAAATACTAAAGATCAAATGATAAGACATCAAACTGATTGTCCAAACCCACATAGATATAACATCCTGTGCAAATTTGAGTTGTGCTCTACAGCATGTACATGATATACAGCATGTACTTTACAGCATATTTTTGTTAACTCTTAAATATTTTCCTGGTAGAAACAACCTAATCAATGCATGATGAGCAATTCAAATTTCTTTGCACAAGTTCCTAACAAAACAGAATTCCATTAGAAAAACACAAGATTATGATACAATATTGGTGCATGAGTACAGAAACACTGGCACTCATTTTGTGAAAAACTTGTAGATTGTACACCATTTTAAATTCTGAACATATGACGTAATTTTCATCACACTTTGCCTTCACAATGCTTGAGATAATAATTCTTTTAAAAGTTACTCAAACTCCCAGTCCCAATTTCTTTGAATAAGTCATTACTTATTATGCAATGGTTATACATTCATATGGCTTAAAGGCCAAGTCCACACTAATATCAAGTTGATTTGAATAGATAGAGTAAAATTAAACAAGCATAACAGTGAAAATTTCACTGAAATCGGATATAAAATAAGAAAGTTACAGCATTTTGAAGTTTTGCATTATTTCATGAAACGGTGATATGCATAACATGGGCGGTATGCAAATGAGTGAACCGATGATGTCACACACTCACTTTTCCTTATGTATTTTATTATATGAAATTTCAAATATTTCAATTTTTATGGATGTGATAATAAAGAATCTCTCCCTTGTATCAAAATAAGTTACAATAATGATGATTTTACATGTTCCATAAGGAGTCAAACCATGTTTTACTTTATTGAAGCAAAAAATTGAAATATATGATATTTCATATAATAAAATACATAAGGAAAAGTGAGTGTGTGGCATCATCAGTTCACTCATTTGCATACCGCCCATGTTATGCATATCACTGTTGCAAGAAATAATGCAAAACTTCAAAATGCCGTAACTTTCTTATTTTACATCCGATTTCAATAAAATTTTCACTGTAATGCTTGTTTAATTTTACTCTATTTATTCAAATCAACTTGATATTAGTGTGGACTTGGCCTTTAACTCTTATAACAGACATTGATGGATATATGTAAAATGTGAACACCTGGATGGGAAAAAAAATCATAAAATTACATCTCAATTAAAGCTGTAAATGCAGAAGGTCCTCTACTGGTCATTAAAGTCTTCATTTCAAAATGTTTGATACGTTTTCTATTCAAATATGTTGGATACAGGGCTATGACAAGGAATATGGGGCAGATTATTCATTCTGAATCAGGTAATACACTTTTTGCCTTATTTTATTATATTCACTTTGACATTTCAATTAAAATCAGAAGTTATCACATCTTCAATACAAACTTGAATGCGACAAAATAGCGCCACATCCAACAGCTTTATAGAACTGCAGCATACAAATTACTTGATGGAACTGATGCCACTTGGGTACCTCATGTCTGTCCAGACCTGCAAAGAGAAATAAGAAATGGCAGAATGGATGGTAAAAATAGAAATAAATTCAAATCAAAACATTCGAAGATGACATTTAGTATTTTGGAAAATACCTGAAGCTAAAAGCTCATCATTGTCTTTGCTAAGATGGGTCACCCACCACTTTTTATAGAAGTTACTTAAATCTGCCCTTCCAATAAATGAAAATTATACTGGCATCATAACCTACAATAGTGATTTCAGAGATTGCCTTCTTGGGCTTTATAAAGAGACTTGTGACACCAGAATTTTGTCTAATGCACATTTGCTCAGTACATCAAGGCACATGTAGGGTTTATGCAACAAACCCTACTAAAGAATTCTGCACTATGCAAAGCTGCTTACTAGCCATATGTACATGAGCAATTGAATCAGTTTACAAAATACATGTAGCATGAGTTGAAAAGTAAGCATTGTTTGTATTTTGGTAAAATCTCAAAACAGACAAACCCCTTAGGCAATGGGAGTTAGCAGACTCATGATCAGAGTTTAGCAGGTTATCATTCACATTATGATAAACTAACAATGAGTGTACATTAAAAGTATATAGGTATGAAATTGTTTTTAAAAATATTTGGAGTTGGCATATAACTGTACATAAAAAAATTGTTAATAATGAAAATATGCCAATATACATGCATATTTGCAAAGATGGCTTATCAATGCACTGCAGCAAACCTTTATGTTTTAATATTGTGGAAAATTGTAATTATTTCAGAGTTCGAGAATTCGCTACCCATGGTGACGAAATGTGATAGTTAATACTTGTAGACATTATCACATTTTTTATCCTCAAACAAGCATAGAACACAAATGGAATGGAATAAAATTCCTTAAAAGTTACAAGCTCATTTTGACTGAGGATCAATAAATGAGCAAGGTCTGAATTAAGTTTTCACATGTCACTCAGTACATTTACATGTATCATTGTAGACCTGTCAGACAAAAGAAAACAAGTTCCATCTGAGGGTAAATTTCATTTGGCTTCCTACAGTATAAATCACAAAATATTTGAGAGTTATTAGGACTCTCTTAATATCAAGGCCAGACATGGACGCCCTCTTTCTTCCGTGATGTGTATTATATCTTACGTTCATAATGATGAAAGAGAGCAAAATTTCCATTTTCAATTATGATCATCTGGGCATAGGTCCAGGGGCTGGCTCCAGTATAGGAAATCATAACAAAACTTTCACTTCAAGATTTAATGAAAACAAACATAGAGCTTTTTTATGAAAAGGAGACACCAATTAAAACAAACAACAAACAAAGGAAATACATATGAGTCATGTCAACAAAAATAAAACAAAACATAACTACATGTACCTGATACTGTTGCATGGGATCAGTCCTGTTTGCTGAGAAATAAGCTTGGAAGTCTTTAACTAGTTGACAGCAAACCTCTTTCCCCAGTTTTATATTACATCACTCCAAAGTAGACTGTAATTAATACAAAGGAGCAAGAAAAAAATAATTACAATGAAGTACATGAATGAACATATCAAGAAACAAAATAAAATGACTTTACTTTTCCCCCAAGTGTACACTTCATTGAAATAATCATAGACAAACTTTTAAAGGGAAAGTCCACCCTGGTATTTTGTTGATTTGAATAAAAGGAAAGGAGAGAAACAGAATAGTGAAAGTTTGAGACAAATCTGATAAGAAATAAGAAAGTTATGAATTTTTGAAGTTGTAATCAATCAAACACAAATTGGCAACTCCGTGACGTATCTTGCGAGCTCCTCTCCAATTTGCTCAGTACAGAAAGTGTCATAAATTTTCATTTTCTTAGTTTCTGATTAAGGAATAGATTTGTTTCATACAGGTTCTGTGTAAAAACATATGAGCAATGATTATATCTAAGGTGCATGTACATGTATGTTTGTATATTTTCTTTAGAGAAAACGGAAATTAATGACTTATGGGTACAGGGCAAATGGGAGAGGAGCTCGCAAGGTACGTCACAGAGTTGCCAATTTGTGTTTGATTGATTACAACTTCAAAAATTCATAACTTTCTTATTTCTTATCGTATTTTGCTCAACCTTCACTGATCCGTTTCTTTAATGTTTCTGCTTCCTTTAAAACCAACTTGTAATCAGGGTGGACTTTCCCTTTTAGCAATGATAATCTTGGAGCGGGTTGATTTATTACGAGATTTATGTAAGAGACCCTTGGTATAGGCCTACTACATGTAATAAAATGTGTAAGTGACCAACAAAGAAATAGCTCAGCTACCTGAAGAGAACCTGCATTAACCTTACCCAATGCACATTGTTTCAATCTTCTTGGGCCACTTTCATCAAATAGCAAGTCAATTCTTTTGAATTGCATTTTTTCTTTAATTTACTATGTATTTTTACACAAACTATCAATATCTCTCATACCACATTATCATACTGAATACACCGAGAGTTATTTTGTTTCTGCCTTGTAAGTCATACGATTACATACACAACTCGTGTACTCGTAAGTCGTAACTCAGTTTGATACTCATTTTACACAAAATAAGTGGAATTCAATACCACAGGCCTCATACTGTACCAACACTTTGTCATTTTCTTTTTTATTCTTTTCGTCTTTTAATATCAGTAATTGTTTCTGTGACTTTTCAAGTATTTTGATTGTTTTATTATGTATCAACTCTTCTGTGTACATGTATGTGCATGTAAACAAAGCAAATTTCCATTGTTTATTAATATATTATGGACAATAAAACATTGAAATGAATTGAATTGAACTTTTTCCATTTCTAAATCTTTTTTCGCTGCATTGTGTTTAATTATATTTATCATGCAATACTGTGTTTGCATGAATATTCAAATAAAAATATTCAAATAAAAAAAATTCAACAAAAAAAATTCAACAATTTACAAAGATATGCAAAAGATAACAACAGTTTCACACACACAAATTGTGTTTTAGTGCAATTACAATGATGATGTGCTATTTGATTTTGGATTGACATGCAGGAATAGACCGCTTCTGTAATGTATACAAATTTATACCGGTGTGTTGGCTCAGTAGAGCGTCCGCCTCACAACCGGGAGGTCGTGGGTTCGAACCCCGGCCGCGTCATACCAAAAGACGTTAAAAGATGGGAGTTGCTGCTACCTTGTTTGGCGTTCAACAATAAGGGATAGAGCAACGTCGATCTGGCGCTGCTCAGTGGCTGCCGGGCTCACGATCGATTGGGCAAAAAGAATTTCCATTTCGGTTTAACTTAATAAAATTTGGAGTGGACTTTAAACGATTATTATTATTATTAAATTTATGCACATAAATTCTCTGAGCACCTAGTGACGAGCTATTCCATTCACCTGCTTTTTATAAATGAGCCTCAATGCTTGGAATACAGTTTGCATACATTATTTGTTGCTATGTCCGGCAAGCCTCCGGCAAGCTTTCAGGTTGTCAAGAACAACCTTTGTTTGAAAGGTATGTATAAAATTTGCATACATTACCGAAGCGGTCTATTGCAGGACCTCACAATGGATGGTCTGATTTTCAGCAAACTAGGTCTCAAAGTAACTCGAAGGTCTGTCAGAATCTGCAACTGTCACCGACTTGGCACAGAGGAGAAGAATGACTTCTTGAAATGAAAATGAGTTTTTGTCTTTCTTCTTCTCATAGAGCAGATTGCTATACATTTAATGAGATTTGGGGAGCACTAATCGCTGGTTACAATAGTACAAAAAACAGCCTGAAATTTGCTTTCATTAAGGTGATATTGGAGGAAACATAATGACTTTTGGATCATCCTTTTATCCCTGTGCTACAATTCCAAAATTTTGTGGTTTGGCTCAATAACTTTCGATTTAGAGCCTTACAAAAATACCCTACATGAGTGAAAACAGCAAAAGTTTCTACACACACTGTGTCCATTTTGGTTGCTTCGTCATGTTGGTTTGATGCCCGGAACTTTAAGAGAAAAAAAATTAATTTTTAAAATCCTTATAGAGAGATTCAGAATGACCGTTTCATTACAATTATCAGCAACTTTTTAACTTTTAGCATGATCAATTTACATGTTTATTGTTTTCAGATACACAACAATGTCTAAGAAAAAAGTAGGGATAAAATGACAGTCATAGTGTAATAAATTGAGGGAGAATAATGTAGGTATTAGTTTAGTGCTTACCAGGTAATAAATTCCTGGCCTGAAAGGGTTACTGTTGAACACAAGCTTTTTTCCCCCGGAATTTTACAGACTATCATTTCTGTCATAATTACATCTGCTCTGACTTGTGAGTAGACTAGTGAAATGATAAGCACTGTTAAAACTAATCCAGTGGTGTATCTAGGGATTATGGCACCCGGGGCAAACAACGAAGTTGCACCCCCCCCCCCCCCCCCCTCCAACTTCCCCACTGATCTAAGTTCTTGTAAAAGCGAGGGAGCAAAGCGAACGAGCGATATATTTTTTTTTTCTTGCATTTTTAACCCCTCAAAATGAAATTTCTGATGCATTTTACCCAGCAAAATTCCAAATTGAGCACTGCATTCGAGGGGCAGAATTTCGAATTTTGAACATTGATAAACGGTTTTCTATTCCCTTTTGTCTCAAATGGGGAGCAAAATTAACAAAACCCCTTCAGAAATAGACAAGGAATTCAGCAAGACATTAATGGATAGTTGAGATTTCAACTTTTGCAAAATTCATGCTATACACTTTATCCTGTATTGGGGCCGCAATATTAACAAGAGGCTGATTAAACTTACATAATAGAGAGCAAAGCAACAAGAATTACATTTTATTTTTAAATTTCTGAACCATTTAAAAACCCTATTTTAAAATGATATCCTTCACTGGGGCGTGAAATTACGAGATCCTGGAGCATCATATGCGAGGGAGGAAAGCAACCGAGTTTTAGAAAATTTTGCATTTTAATACCTAAAAAAATGTGTTTCTAATGCATTTACCCTGCAGATTAGGGGCGCATAATTCTTAATGATCATGATTTTTCTTCATTTCCTTCTCTTTTTCTTTCTAACTTTTAGCAGTTTTTGCACCCCTTCAAGTGCCGCCCGGGGCAAACTTGTCAGAGTTGGGTTCCAAGTTCACATTTTTTATGTTATCCTTTATTTTCTTCATACTCCTTAAACATTAAGCCATAGCTTGCCAGATATTTTATCACCCTGCAATGCAAAAAGCAACCATTTTCCCAGAATTTTGCTGATTATTATTGTGAGTTTACCTCTTCAAGTTGATCACCGCAGATATTGACACAGCTCCACATAAGGATGGTTCCCTGTGCAGGATGAAAAAAAAAAGTTGTTTATCAACCCTCAACTGCGTAGATGTAGTCAGTAGAGCCAGGGCATCATTTCATCAAACCGTCGTAAGTACAGGTTTGCCGACATCCCATTGAAACGTATATTGTTAATCTTAATACAGTTCAATTTAATGGGATGTCAGCGAACTTGTACCTATGACGGTTTGATGAAATGCTGCCCAGACCTACATGCAGTCTCAATGAAACAGTCGTCAATGTACACGTAACAGGGTTGGCAATTTCCCGGGAAATACTGGGAAATACTGGGAAATATCGGAAAATACTGGGAAATACCTGCGCAATACCTGGGCAATACCTGAAAGTGTACCAGCAGATGTATTAACAATCATTCAAAGCTTTCATGTGACTAAAATTCCATCTTTTGATTGGACTTCAAATGTTCGAAGTTGATGGTTTTCAATTACTCATTGGTTTCTTAGAACATACATGTACATGTACATGTACATTGCTTGTTGTATGTAAAACAGTGCTGTTTTATTCACATTTTAAAGACACAAAATTCAAGACACATCGCACCACTTTCTTCTGTTGACTACCCGTAGGTTGATAATATGCTGGTAGTGCATATGAGGGTGAAGTACCGGGTGCACATTATTTTGAATTGTCGTGTTGTTTTTAAATGTTCTAAATCAACAGATAAAATATGAATTACGGTAATGTACAACAGTGTGAGTCATAGAGTCAAGCTACTTTTCATACAGGCACCATCCAAAATATGCCTCATGAATTTTTAAAAGTTTGAAAATTGAATGCCCATCATTGACAAGCAAGCAAGCACGCACTGTATATGGGGTTAGGGACCCTCATAGTACCACATCCCACTGGTCCTATACCTATTCGTTTAATGAAAATGGATCCTAACCCCAATGGGACACAGGATAAATTGAGGCTGCAAACAGTGGGTCATGTGACCCTCTGTTCTAATAGGACATAATAGTATATATATAGGACTGATGCCTAAGAACTACAGAAGTGCCCTCTTGGAGTAGTGTTGCATAGAATGGAATTGGTGTGAGTTTATCTTCACATTCATATGTTCTACCTACAATGGCCCACTTAAAGGGAAAGTTCACCCCGAAGATTACTTGAGTTTAGAAAATGCAGAAAAAATAAAGAAAGATATTGGCGAAAGTTTGGACAAAATCCGTTAAAGAATAACGGAGTTATGGACTTTTGAAATTTTGATTTTGTGACGTCACATGCGAGCAGCTCCTCCATTATGTAATGTGATAAATATTCCATAAAATACAGTTTTCTCAGAAAATTTAGAATATTTTCGTCTGTGCATTTGATATATTGTCAGAAATGTTATTCAATACTAGATTCTGAAAAGAAACAATATTAATTTATCGTGGAACGTAAAAAAAAATGCGAATATATGGAATATTTATTACATGACCAATGGGCAGCTGCTCGCATGTGACGTCACGAATCCAAAACTTTAAATACTCATAACTCTTTTATTATTTGACCGATTTTCATCAAACCTTCGCCAATATTTTTCTTTATTTTTTCTGCATTTTTTAGACTCAAGTAATCTTCAGGGTGAACTTTCCCTTTAAATCTCTTGATTGGTCAGGTAATAGGTGATCTTTTAAACTGAATTAGACATAATTGATTCAATTTGATTTCTGTTTGATGAAATGTGAGTGCTTACAAGATGTAGACAATAATGATAATTGATAAATCACATACTGAAAGGTAATAAGGTTAAGTTCAAATATACCTCTTTAATAATGCCAGGCTTTTAACACTTTACATGTTAATTATTTGAATGCCATTGCATTTCAACATTCTTCATGAAGGGAATGTGTTAGAAGTTTAATTGATTTGATTAAAAAAAACCAACTGTATATCTCACTATAACAGGGCTGTCAACCCTCCCGCTTTTGGCGGGAGTCTCACGCCACCACGCTCATTCTCCCACCGTCCCACCAGCATCGTGGCAGGAGTCTCCTGCCACGATGCCCTTCCTCCCACCAAACGTGTAAAATTAGAGTAAAAAGACACCTGAAAACACTGATGACCATTTCTTTTTTTGCTTGTCCAAGAATTTTGGACTAAAAAGAAAGCAAAAAACACAGAGGCCAGTGCCAGTGCCCCCCCACTTTTTCAAGTACCCCAATTGTGCCCCTTTTTACCCATGAAAAGTGCCCCCTTTATCTTCGCAATAAGTGCCGTTTTTACCTTCTGATAAGTGCCCCTTTAACCTCAGACATTACTGCCCCTAATGAAATCTAATAATTGCCCCTTTTTTCGTCTAATTAAAGCCCATTTCCCGTTCTAATAGTGCAATTTTTCCTTCTGATAAGTGCCTTTTTCACTTCTGATAAGTGCCCCTTTTCCTTCGTATAACTGCGCCCCTTCTTCTTTCTGATAAATGCCCTTTTTACCTTTTGATAAGTGCCCCCTTTAACTTCAGACATTATTGCCCCTTTTGAAATCTGTGCCTTTGTTTTTCGTCTGATTAGTGCCCATTTTCCGTTCTAATAGTAAAATTTTCCCTTTTTATAAGTGCCCCTTTTCACCTCTGATAAGTGACCATTTTTCTTCGTATGACTGCCCCTTCCTCTTTCTACTAAGTGCCCTTTTCACCTACTGATAAGTGGCCCTTTTAAGCTAAGATAAGTGTCCCCTTTGAAATCCGACAAGTGTCCATTTTCCTCTGATTGGTGCCCATTTTCCGTTCTAAGAGTGCAATTTTTTCTGATAAGTGCCCTTTCCACCTCTAATAAATGCCCCTTTTACTTTTGATCAGTGCCCCTTTTCTTTCTAATAGTATTATATTCCCTTTTGATAAGTGCCCTCCCTATATACCTATATATATTCAATATATTGTACCTATATGCTCCGATGTCGCTTACAAACTGTGCCCTAAAGTCCACAAAAGAGCCATATACCTAGCTCCAAATCAGAGAGGCTTCATAATAATAGATCCCCCTACTGATCTCAGCACAATGAGAGGCAGTGGAGCAGGGGGCAGGAGGGGCACAATTCCCTAAAGCATACAAGAATGAGCAGTGCCCCTAAATCATAACAGGAAGGACATTTTTTCTAAAAATTTTCCAAAGCTCGCTCGCATTTACCATTGCCTTCTTATCATATTAGGAAAATCGCTGCTATTCAAAATATCTTCAATATTTTGCTCGCTCGCAAATGAATAACCATTACTCAACTGCAAAGTAGTTTTTTTATCTACACTGTATAACCATGTTAAGACATAAACAATGTGTCGAAAATGATCCTCGATAGTGTATTAATCAGAATGTAGCGGTATACTACATGTAATGTTTCAAAGAGGCTTTTTCCGCCTTGTTTTCACCCTTTATAGGTGCCCCTTTTTGTTGGTGCCCCCCCCCCCCCACTTTGAAAGACGCTCCGCCGCCCCTGATAAATGGTATGGCTATATGTATGTAATCATGGTTGAGGAAACCACTCGTTTGTTGGCACACAAAAATAAAGACAAGTCAGAGTCTATGGACAGGGAAAGAGAAAGCTAATGCGTGTAACGCAATGTCAATGAAGCGCTTCTGTGCAGAGTGAACGGTGGTTTCCTCAACCACGATGTGTAACTTTACTCTAGTTAGTTTAGGATCCCAGGCCTACTCTAACATAGCTTTCATGGCTGAATAGGCAGCCTTCAATAGCTATTGTGTGTAGAAGTAGATCTACTACCTGACTACATATTAAAAAATTACTAGCGGGGATTGGTCCAGGATAGGCAGGAAAGATCATTATTAATATTAAATAATAAACAGATAAATACAGGACAGTCTCAGGAGAAGAAAATAATTATTTAAAATTTCACTTTGAACTTTGAAACCCCAAATGTGTAGAAAAGTGGGCATGAGGATTGAAGAGTCCCTGAAGCAGGTAATCAAGAAAATAGAAGTAAACTGAATCTTGCTTAGACTCTTAAACTTAAAGCTAGAGTAATTTTGGTGTCTGGTTTACGCTAGTGCAGAAGTGAATTCATCACACAGTCCCACATATCCACACACAGTCACAGGTTTGGTCCGTTTGGTCCCATGTAAAATAAAACCCAGGATTACCCCGTACGGTACATGTCTGATTGTCAAATCTAGGTGCACATTTAAAACATTGATTACACAAATAAACTCACCTCATAACAAGAGCTTATCTTAATGATGTCCACTGTTCTTCGCACCATGCACCAGGCCCAAAGTCTAAAGATTCATCGCCAGGCGGCCGGCCGTGCTAGTTGCCACCGTACCGCCGCCCGCTATACAGACACTGCATGCACAGTTTAGTAGCTGGCCATCGCATCCACCGGCGGCCGGCCGGCGGGGCGCGGGCGGACCGAGCGTGGGCTGGATGGAGCATGCGATTTAGCGCTGTAAGCCTTTATTTCGCAGGCCTCATTGGCATTCACATGGGCCCATGGCTGCGTGGGAGCAGCCTTATGCACACATGCTGAATACGGTTGCTGGCCTCCCAGGTTTATCCAGGTTTATCCTCCTGGGAGTTTTTGGCAACTAATGAGCCAAAATGTGGAATTTATCAGCAGCAGCATGCAGCACGACGTCGTCACGATCAAACGTCTAGTCTCGATCTGCGGTAGTGATTGCCCCTTTTTTTAGTCATCGATATTCGTCACAAAAATTAAACGTAGGGCTATACCCCACCCCACCCTCACTTTAATCTCATTTGGGTAAAAATGTTAGGGTCTATTTAAACTTTAAATAACGTTTTTACCAAAATATTAGTTCTAAAATGAATACATTTTTAAAAGGTAATTTAAAATTTGAATTGATTAAAAATTTAAAAAAAAAAAAAAAAATCTATTTATGATAAAGATTTGGAAAAATAAAAGTGACAAGATAGCCTACATGTAATGCATATACATGTACATTTCTCTTTATAGAGAAAGGGAATATTTCATTGGTCTGTGGTCCAAATGCATGATCATTAGAAAGCGGCTCTCGGGCGTCGTGAAATGAATTTGAATGGGGGGGGGCGGCTAATGGCCCTGACCATTGAAATCAGCGGACGATAGGCCTACCGGTAGGTCCCCCTCCAACCCTAGCACGTGCACAACTTGCCAAAATTCTGTTAGTGTACAAAAATCGACAGAGCGTAATGTCGTACAACCAAATAAACACAACACACTTATTAAGAAGTCCGAAAAGTAAGACTAATATAAAAGAATTATTATTCTTTTTTTTTTCTATTGAAACTTTTCAAAACTTGATAAGGTGGCAGAAGGAAGAGTGTGTGCAGGGTTATCACTATAGTACTTTCAACTTGTGTGTGATGGATTGACTTGGCGACTGCAGCAGGAAATTGCCGGCTATACTAGGCGCCGGGGGGAGAGGGGGGGGGGGGGGACTTGAGAAAAGGGTCTCTTTTATAAGACTATTACTGAAAATAATTAAAGTCAATTATATATTGCTGTCAACAATCTCATAAAAGTAAAATAATATCAATAAATATGATCAGGAATTGAACAAATATAAGTGGATATATCCTATAATTAAGTAATGTAGTTAGGTATCATGTCTACAGTATGTGTATTTGTTTTGGATTTTGTAAATTGATTTTGGTAAATTGGCTATTTTGATGAGTCATTCTTGCCGCACTACGTAATGAGTCTAACATGCGATCAATGATTCATTGTCCATAAAATGTAACTTTGATAATTGTATTTTTCAAAATATCTTGAAGGATAATCTTCTATCAATTTATTTGAGGTAGATCTATTTCAATAAAATGTTCAATAACAATATATATATTTATAAGAAATTTATGAACAATTCACATTGATAGCAGAAGGTTGTTCTACTTTAATTCAAACCATATTCCGCAAAAAACAACTTACTACATGTCAAATTGGCAATTACTTCGCTCATTTTAGTGCATATAAATTAATGCCCAATGGCATTGGGATGCTGGGCAACACATGTTGGCTGTGTTATAATAGCATTCATTGTTCATTGAACCTTTTTTCCCAAGGTATCCAATGTCCTATTGGGAACGCTAAACGAATCGCCTGTGGATACATAAACATAAACAGGAATACCAATTCATAACGGTGGTCTGTAAATAGTCACCTGATTAAAAAACTATAATTTCACAGCACACTTTGGGCATGTTGGTGCTACTTCACGTCTCTGTTGACATTGGTAAAATACTTTTCAGATAACCCTAACAAATTTTCTTATTTGATTTTTTTTTTATATTTCCTTCGAATTTGATAAGATTAGTTATCATAAATTGGTATTATTCTATTAATGGCATGGATGAAAGATGACAATGGTAATGACAACAAGGTACAACATTTGATATTATATAATGAGAACAAAAACTTGGATGTCATAAAATTGTGAAATATGCTACAGAGTTAGCATACGGAAGAAGACGATTACGACAAGATTAAGTTTTTGGAGTTAACAAAGATATATAAGAAAGAATAAACATTATACTGTAAAATAATGTTAAATCAACATTTAAAAGGGCTTAAGAGTAATATTATTTTCAAATGTTGGATCTCACTATTTATTTTGCTTGCATTAAAAAAAAAAAACAAAGAAAGACAGCTTGTATTATCGCGTCTTTGCGTTCGCCGAACGTGCACGCATAAAAAAAACGCACACGCATAGAAAACTGTTCTCGCGGAACTCAACTCCAGTTGAGTTCCGCGCGTCGATCGTTTACGCTGTCCTTTATTTTCTTCAAACTCCTTAACCGCTAACCTGCCGGGTAAAGTTATTTGGGGTTAATTTTATACATTCTAACTGTATGCAAATTATTTTTTTTTTGGCCTCAGAGACCCTTTAATATAATGTTATATGAACTTGTTTATATTACATGTGTGTTTGTTATGTAAAACACCAAAACACATTATGTGGAAGTAAATAAAACTTTGAACCTTGAACTTTGAACCTTGGCGGCGCTTTTCCTCCGGGATTTCCAAACGATTCTTAGAATGTACATGTTAATGCCTAACTTTGGCAATAAGAACATAGTAATGTTGATTTCCGAATGGCAAACCACATAGACAGGAACAAAATTACATCCAATTGTCATTCCTATTTCAGGCCCGTAACTAAAATTTTACAGGGGGTGCAGACATTACATGAGGTGAACCTTATCGAGGGGGCAGAGTGCCCGAACGGGTGGAATCCTCCCCACCCTAGGAGGGTAATTTTTATCATTTTCGCTATCTGAAAATCAAGTTTTAGTTGCATTTAGGTACAACTTTGAAGATCAAAAAATTGTGTGTATGTGCGGGTTTGCGTGTGTGTATCATACGGTCCTCTAGTCGGTAACGCGGAGGGGGGGGGGGGGGTGGTAGGGGGTATTAGGTTGGGGAATGCTCAATGCTCACGCATTCCTCACCCCCCCCCCCCCTTAATACGGGCCTGGATTTACGGGTTAACTCGCTAGTTATGAGAACCGCTAGTCATAATGACCGCTATTCATAAAGACCGCTATCCATAACGCGTGACTAAATGGACAGCTGTCCTTTATAAATAGCGGTCCTTATAAATAACGAGCAGACCCCGGATTTGCATATCATACTTTATTTTAAGGCGTATTCACCTTTAACCTTTTCAGGACAGAAATTATTTCATGGCTAAATTGATCACATTTTGTTCTTAAATTGGCAACAATCAAATTTTTCTTTTAGTTCTACATGGTTCTAATTAGGTGTAATGTCTTTGAAAACACTATACATGGTTAGAAATTTTGTCGAAACGTTGAAAAAATTGCAATTTTTTATTTAAAAAACATAATTTTGAACCTCTCAGTGTGTTGCCAATTTAAAGATTTTAAAGCTTATTCTCATTTTTAAAATTCCTTGCATCAAATGCAATATGGTCATGCAACAAAAATGGACACAGTGTGTGCAGAAATTTTTGCTCTTTCTACTCATGCATCTGGTATATTTTTTAGAGCTCTGAATCAAAAGTTATTGAGCCAAACCACAAAATGTGGTCAATTGTCTTGAAAGGGTTAAAGGGCAATTCAACCTTAGTAATAATGTGATTTGTGTGAAAGCAGCAAAATCAGAGAAGCAGATTGGTGATAGTTTGAACGAAATCGGACAAACAATAAGAAAGTTATGATTTTTTTCAAAAATTGTAATTACTGTACGGAAATTTCAAATTGGCCGTATCGGTACGTTCACTGTGATGTAGCGGCGGTCAACTTTCCCATTCACTCCAACACACAAAATTAATAAAATGTCAATTTTTCAAAATGTATAACTCAGTAGGATCTTTGTTTTTTTGTTTCTTTGTCAAGCGGATTCTAGTCGCTAGCGGGGTTGGGGTTGGGGGTTAGGGGTGTGCACACACCCCTCGCACCCCCCCCCCCCAATTTTTTGGTGCAGGGGGTAGGCGTCCGGATACGGATTTGAGACAGTTTCTTTCACAATGTAATCGCATGACTAGAACTAAACTTTATATTCAAAGGAGAATGAAACCCTGGGGAAATATCCATTTTAATGAAAGGAGAGGATAGAGAGAAGCAATTAAAAAAAAAAAAGTTCCATCAAAATCGGTTACGAAATGAGAAAGTTATGAAAGTTTGAAAGTCTCAATATACTTCCTATGACGATCCTCAAATTGGCAATGTTGCTTCAAAATTGCAGGTTTAGTAGTACAACTCTCGATATGTTTTAGACACAAAATTTCATATTTTCTCCATTATCTCTAAAGATGCTGCTTGTCTTTTTGTGAACTCAACATATGTTGTGCCAAATACATTTTCCCATTATATATACATTGAGCTAAGAAGGTGACAAGCTGCACCTTGAGAGATAATGGGGAAAATATGAAATTTTGTGTACAAAACATATGGAGAGTTGTACTACCATGTTTATAGTCTCTTCTTTTGGCTCCATTTTCGACCTCTCCCCCCCCCCCCCCCCCCCCCCTCTCTCTCTCTCTCTCTCTCTCTCTCTCTCGAGCGCACGCGCTCTCATTCTTCATTCTTAACATTCAGAATTTTCTTTTCCCTTTTTTCCCCTTCTATTTCCAGTCTCTCTCTCTCTCTCTCTCTCTCTTTCTCTCTCTCTTTATTTTCTTTCTTTCTCTCTCTCTTTATTCTCTCTCTCTCTTCTCTTTCCCTGTCTCTCTCTCGTCCGTTTACACTCACAGCCTCCTCCTCGTCTCTGTCATAAAACAAGGGGGTTCAAAGTTCTTGGAAAACACTATGAACGTATTTAGATAACCGAAAGATTACATCGAACGCATACATTTATTCAAATATCGATAAGAAGAGTAACAAAACATGCACATTATGTTATGTATGTACCCTCCATTGCCAAAAGTATTGCAACATAAACACACTTGTATTATACAGGAGGCAATTTATGACATGTACTGAAGCGATGTTATATTGAATTTCTAGTACATGATTTAAGATCTTATTATCAGGTAAATTTTTATTATTTGTCATGTGAAGTTCATCATGATTCACTGATTTAGAACAAAACACGGCTATAACAAAGAATGTCCATTTACCGAAAAAAACGAATTTCACTATGTTGCAATACTTTTGGCAAGGGGGGGGGGGGGTGTATATATATATATATATATATATATATATATATATATATATATAAGGTAAATAAGTATCACAAAGTCCTGTTTGCAAAAGGATTACAAATTTACTTCCAGAACATTCTACTTCCATAGACCTAAGGAAAAAAAAAATTGTATTTACACTGTATTTCATTTCATTGTTTTTTGGTTTTTCTCATTAATATGCATTCTTATCAATTTGAAATTAAGTTGACCCCGCTGATGTCAATGTAGCATGTATTACTGTGTAAGGAGATAACTCTATACAAATTATTCAGGTGCCTTAGTTTATACAAAAGGACCTTTTTGACGCAGTGCACACAGTAAAACAAACCATAGAAAAATAGTGCTATTAAAGTAATGCAATAAAAAAGAGAGTCCCTTTTAAATGTCTAATCCAACCTTCAAAACCGATTCTCAAATAAGATGTAGATTGTAAACAAATTCAAAATTTATTAACCGAAATGTAGCTCAGTAAATTATATTGCAGTAACGGAGGGAAAAACACATGTCGTGGTATAGTGGTTCATTCACTTGACTCTCAATCCAAGGGTTGAGGGTTCGAATCTCAGCTGGGCACTAACGTCTTTTGGCAAGACATAAATCCACATTTGCCACTCTCCACCCAGGTGTTAAATGGGTACCTGGCAGGATTTATCCTTGAAATGCACTGTGCGCTGATTACGGCTGCCGGAGCCAAAGCCAGGGTAATTATATCCAAACCCTTTGGAAGCGCATATAGGGACGTTATATCATAATGTGATATGCGCCATACAAGAACGGTTTATTATTATTAATATTTCCCTGGTAAATTCATTCCCATGTTTTTATGACCGTGATGGGACGACTGTAATCGGTTGTGCTAATATGTATACAATAATATTTCCATTATGTATATTCATGTTACCGAGTATCATTACTACATTTTTCACCATATCTCTTTACTTATTAAGTTTGATAGACTGCGTTTATCTTTTCTTCAAAATTCCTTTCTACATATCTTACATATAACTTGTATTCATTTCAGTATTGCTTATATTTCGTCTTGACATCAATATATGTGTCTATAATCAATCAAATATGTGTTTATAAATACAATAGAACAAGAATACAAAAAACATACTTTCACCTACAGCATCCATGCGTTTCAGTATTACATATATTTTCCCCTTAATGCCAGATACCTGTTCCCTTCTCTTATGAAACATAATACAATATAATACAAACACATGCTGAATAAAGTAACAATCCAGTGATATTATGCCTAGATCTCTATTAAACTTGGTTTTTTACTGTAATTCATACAAGATTGGTCGAATGTGCCTAATACTTGGGCCTTCTTGTAATATATATATATATATATATATATATATATATATATATATATATATATATATATAACAAGATATAGATACACAAAATTTATGTTTGAAAAGATACTGAAACTGAACTTAAAGTGACTGATATATACTGCCCTCTACGATTACCCTGTGTTTTGTTGTTGTGATGCAGCCTTGTTAGCTTGATACTTCAGGAACTGTCGGAATCCGCGACGCCCTTGCTGTAGGTGGAAAGCAGAATGGAGAATCGATATAACAACTTTCAAGTAAGAATTGGAAAAATGAAAATTACAATGATGATGATAACAGTAATAATAATAATAATCATAATAATGATAATACAGGTTTTCCCGGTTAAATTCGCAAAATTAGCTTTCAAATTCATTTCAAACGCTCGTATTCAGTCGATTTGCTCATCCCGTTTACTCCTTTGGTTCAAATTAGTTTTCAGGCGTTCAAATTCATTTCCCAGGGTCGAAAAATGTGTTTCGAACATCCAAATTAATTTATCGTCGTTTAATTTAAAAAGGCCAAAGCGTCATTCAAATTCATTTACAACGACTCGGGTGTGGAATCTTGCTAGTTTTACTCACCTTTTCATTAACAGGCAGTCAAGTTAGCAGTATGTTCATTTATTTCCAAACAGGTACAAGAAGTACAGAAAATAGCCAGGCTTTGCCCTTTTTTATGAATATAACTTCTCCATTTTTTTTTTATTTTTTTTTTTTTGTCATTTAAGCATTCTGTTTTCAAATGTAATTTGTTGTTGCAAAATGATGAAGTCATCTAATGACAGCAGGGGAGAGCGGGGTGAAGCGGGACAAGAATCCTGATTTGGCACTCTTTGCTTTGTAATTTCAAAAATATTCATTGCAGCCTCTTCATGTTTTCATGGTAAATAATATCATTAATAAGTTTCAAAACAAGGTATTTGACACAATCCCTATATTTTTAGTTTTTATGCAAATAATCATTAAAAATGAGGTACTTTAACGAGGTAGAGTAATATCATTTTTAATCATTAACATTTCATCCTGATTTATTACACTGCAAGAACATAATTGTTTCTAAATCTTATCCTGTAAAAACAATAATATTTGAAACTTCGAAGGGAAGGAGTGCGTTGTTAAATCCATAGCTTAAATCGCGAACATGCTTGTCTGTAGATGAAATCGAATTCCCAAATGTTTGCGTTCCGAAGCTCCTGTGAATTTGAATGCTCATTGGAAAAAATTCTAATTTGATTGTTCATTCTATCAAAATGCATTATGAACGTATGCGATCGCTTGCCCTAAAAATCAAATTGAATGCTCATTTTAGACATTTTTTTTTTAAATGTAGATCTTTAATAACGAGCATTCAAATTCAATTCAAATCGAGCGACTGTTCATCAATTTGGCGGTTGTTTTGATGAATTTGACGGGAAAACCTATAATAATAATAATCATGATCATCATCTTCACCATCATAATATATATTAAATAAATATATATTAGTATTGTTAATAATGATGATGATGATAGTAATAATAATAATAATAATAATAATAATAATAACAATGATAATAATTATAATATTACTAACAATAATCATAATAATAGATGCGTACACAAGCCTGTTACAAAAACGACATTGTATTCAGCAAAATATTACACATTTACTTATAAAACGGGGAAAATATGCCTGCACTAAAATTCCTAAATTATACAAATACCATGAAGTATAATTAGAATTCTATTAATAATAATGAAGTACAAGTCGAGGAGGGTTAGCATATTCCCAGGTGCTAGGCAGTGAGAACACACAAAAGAAATTCAAAGCAATTTGAAATTCAAATGAGGTATGTGCCCTTATAAATAGGGCCCGTGTGCTGTAGTAGTCATCTTTTCAAAGGGTGAAGAACAGGTGTTGAAATAAACAATGAATCCCCTTTCTTCTTAGGAAATTGTCATCAATTTCCATAAATGATTAAGTTCTTGGTTGTGAAGCGTACCTTCATGGATACTATGCACAGACTGAAATTCTTCCAAGGATATTTCCATGAACATTCAGTTACACTGGTAAACATCATCTACTGCGCATATTACTTTAATGGGTTAAAGAATACAGGTGTTAAAGATCAGGCAATATTGCTTCACTTCAGTATCACTTTTTACTCTATAATGTTTTAGTATTTGAAAGAGAAATGGAAAGCATATTCCATTTACCAAGCATGGCTTTCTTTAAGCCTGAATTATACTAATTAAGATGTGCAACCTTGACATAACAAGCCACGAGACGGGTTTCGTGATTACAAGTCATTTTTACACGAACAGTAGTATAGGGAGGGGATATTCAGAGAAGATTCTTGAAGGGAGGGAACCCTCCTCGACTTGTACTTCATTATTATTAATAGAATTCTAATTATACTTCATGGTATTTGTATAATTTAGGAATTCTATTACATAACATTCGTACAAGTCTTCAGAGGGTTAGCATATCGTTCAAAGCCAAATCACGGAAACCTTCGCGTAAAAGTTTTATGAAAGACCAAGAAATGTAACTTTCAATCATAATTATGACTGTTTTAACAAACACATATACTCAAAGCCATAAAGCTTCCCCAAAAAGCAAGGAGATAAAGATTTTCTCACTGAAATGCAATAACATACCTTTATGAACAATATATTGTACCATAAAGGAAACATAATGGAGCTTAATATAAAAGCATACATAAAATAAATTATTTTGCTACAAGGCCCACATGGATTTCTTAGATATCATATCGATCACGAAAGTGCCACTTAATTTTTGTGGCACAATGATGTTGAAGCTATGAGCAAGCTAAATAACTGAGGAGCTTTCCGTCTAGCATGAATTCATGAAGATGGACTTCTTTGAATGGTGAAAAACAAAAATTGTCATTCTTTATTGTCATTGTTATCGACATGGGCCTCATGAGACATAAATTTGCGTGGTCGATATTCTTCATGATTAATACTGAATAAGGTTCACTGTTGGCTAGGTAGAAAAATACCTCACACCTCGTTCTCAATAGGAAGGGCTTGGAGCATTTGATAGAGATGAGGGTAACATTAAAACTCGATCATTGATACTACAAACATTGAGTGTAAAAACAGAAGTCGAAACGTGATACAATACACCTGAAGTTTAAGTTGTTATTTTCATAATAAATATCTCATAACCTAGAAATACTGCTTGACTGATTGAATGAATTGGCTTATAATGTAAACAATTACTGAGTCATGTGACACAAATATTACATGCACACCAAATGCACGTTTTGACTAAAATGAGCTTAATCTGATGTTCAAACCAGACAACTGGCGTGGCAAGTTGATGTGAAACCGTTCACGTATCCACACTGATACCTTATCTTATGTGATGGTTAATATCCCTTTCATTTAACTAATTTCAAAAAAGAGTTTTTTCCCAACAGATAAATGAGAGTGGTCGGCTATATACAGTCATGATTAAAGGACTGACTTTACCCAAATTCTGATTGAAATGTTTGAGAATTTTTCTTATACGGAAGGACTAAGGTGTGTGTGTGTATATACACCCAGCATGGTTATTACGTGCTGTCTCGTCACGAGATAACAATTAAGGAATGATAACAATGAAGACTTCTTTTTTTTTCTTTTTTTTTAAACAACACCAGCTATCGTTCATTCATAGTGCCAATACAAAAGCTTTGACATGTGCTTATGGATCTGTCCAGTCTGTATTTATATTGAACTGCACATTGTACCAAGATTTAGAAGCTGCTTTAGGCTTGTCTCGAAACAAACTGTAAAAGGATTGTGAGATTACATTGTGATCCTGAAAACTAATTTAGGAATGTCAATTACAAATAAAATGATAGGTCATTAATTAAACACTTCGTATAGCCAATGCTGTGCTTGCCACAACGCAAGCCTTATTAAGTGAGACTAACTGTCTTCAGACTGTACTGCGCAGGACTCTAACTAGTATGAGGACAAAACTGAAGGAAAACATACACTTTCAATTAACTTCATTCAAAACATGAAAATTCATTTTAATGCGGGAAAACGCAATTTCAAACACTTTGTGTAATAGCAGACTAGTAGATGATTCATTCATGAATGGCAGGTTATATCATGCTTAAATCACAAGCACATTTCCCGACATATGATGTAGTGTCTGGAATCACACCTATCTTGATTGGACAGATAGCCCAATACCGCACTAAAAGCAGTGTGACTGTAGAGAAAACAAAGTTCCAAAGATGAAAAAGGGAAATTCCATCATCAGTGGAAAATAATGTGGGCATCAGCTCAACTTCATGACTTGTCAGAATTCTTATGAATAATATGAATTATCAACAAGCACTGAATTCCAATGCTTTGACATTCAAATTAACACCAACACATCTCAAGAAATGAATTGTAAAAGAATTCCTGCAAAGTGCATCCATTATTTTGTTCTTTGCATTACATGCAGGTTAATTGAATGTTTCTCAACAGCGGCTTGAATAAAAACAGTGATTAATAAGCACTGCTAGCCGACATTTCATTGATATAAATCACTGGTATGTTTAACACTGAAGTGCTTTACTTTCGGTTAATTCGAAAAGATAATGAGATATCTTGCAAAAATGTTGAACGATGTGATGCTAAGTCCGAGGGACTTGCAAGCGCACCCATTTGAAGACGAAATTATTTAGGATTGTCACTTATCTTGCAATAAAGAAAGCTTATCTGATTCACGTTCTTGAATGCCCTAAAAAGGCGTGCATTCTAACGGAAATTAACAAGATATACAAAAGTTCGAGATGTGATATACTTCTAATCAAATGAACATCACAAAATCATATCCTAGATTCTTTAATCACCTTTATTACGAATAGAGGTATAATTGATACATGTAGTTCCATAACTAAAGCTCTCGGCTGCATTAAGGCAAATTGCCAAAGGGCAAATAAATTGAAAACAAGGTTTCTTCGAAACTGGCGGTAATTCTTTGAAGCATCTTGCTTCTCTGACATATTTCAGGTCCTGCTTCTGCTTGGTACTGCAGTCGAACTCAACTTATGGACATTGTTGTTGTATATAGGCGCAATCATGGCTAGCTGAAGATTTATCATGTTCCTCCTGAGCTTTTGACTCTGTACATATATGTAGGAAAGCAGCAAGATTTTCCTACTCAGAGATCCTGATCTCCTGAAATATTTATGATTTATAAACATAGAAAGGTGGAGAAGAATAAATGCAAGAAACAATTTCTAAGTTCAGTAACTGACTCATTATTATTATAATTATAATAATGGAGGGGGAACTGATTTCCCTATATCGATCGCCTTTCCCTTTTTCCAGGAGAAAAATAATGAAGAAAAAACTGCTCAAAGAGCTAGGTTGATAAGAATGTACAAAATGACATTCATGGTGTCTAATCAGACATCAGAAGACGAAATAATTCCTCTCTACAGGTTCGAGTGTTACTTTGATGTTATTGTTGTGCTAAAATAAGAGTGAAAATGGGAGGCGAATGAAAATTCAGCTGCCGGAGGATGGTAATGTACTAGGCTGATCCCACTAAAGCGGGTGATGCTATAATAGCTGCCATAAAAACAGTAATATTGGCAACAAGAATCGTGGCCATTTCGGCCTACTTGACAACGTGATTTCCAAACATAAAAAGGCTTGAATCTAAGCTATACAGGACCATTACCAACTGAATTCAGACGACACTGAAGTGTACGTAAAAATACCGTAAAAACACTCGTACGTGTAAAAAGGATAATTGCATTAATTTTCTATAGTTATGCCAAAGGGTTTGACTCAGAATTACATTCTTGAGACTCCTATGTTTTGCAACAATTACATCCTCCTTGAACAAAGATAGAAAGAGTAATTTTCTCCTGTTGCCAAAAAGACTCAGACTCTCATAGTATATAACTATGAGGTATGGGGGAGCTGCCTTTCTTGGTAAAAGCTCCTCCCAGATCTTTGTTGATGCTCTCAATCCTCCTGAACTTAGAAGTGGAGGGAAAGTTATACATAAGTCTAGGTCAACAACAGCCTAGCTTCTATACTGTGCTCTCACATGAGTCACATAATTTTCTTCCAAAAGGAAAAAAACACTAACTAAAGATTATGTCCACTCAGGGATCATAAATGTATAGATGTTCGAGCTTGAGATTATTGCAGCAACCAGGCCATATCCTAAGCATCAGTAAAATTTTCAGGAAGAAATTCACCTTCCTCCTGGTTAAATATACAACTCAGCAAAGCTGAAGGCGCCGCATGCTTCGCATGTCGGCTATATAAACGCAATATGTAGAAAACAAGTCCACGAAACTACCACTCAGGGAAATAGACCGCATACTTCGTATGTCGGCTATACACAATTTGTGGAAAAACACGTCCACAAAATGGAAAACTTGCTTGACGACTACTTAGAGAAGCAGGCCGCATACTTCGAATGTCGGCTATACACATTTTGTGGAAAACACGTCCAGAAAATGGAAAACTTGCTCGAAGACTTCTCAGGGAAGCAGGCCGCATACTACGTATGTCGGCTATACACAATTTGTGGAACACGTCCTACAAATTGAAATACTGAACCAAAGCTGGTTCAGCAAGGCTGCTACACCAGACTTCAAGAACCTCAGCTCTCCGGGCTGCTGGTGGTTGCTGCAACTGTAAGCCGGTATAGGTAGACGGGTACTCTGCTGTCCTGAAGTTAATGCTGGACTACTGCTCACTGCCGTGACACACAGGAAAAGATGACTACTATAGCACACGGGCCCTATTTATAAGGGCACATTCCTCATTTGAATTTCAAATTGCTTTGAATTTCTTTTGTGTGTTCTCACTGCCTAGCACCTGGGAATATGCTAACCCTCTGAAGACTTGTACGAGTGTTATGTAATAGAATCACCCATACTTACACTGTACTTGAGTCGTGGGGGGGGGGGGGTTCCACCTTAGTTGCCTTATTCAACTAACCTCGGCTACCTCGCCATTATTAACAATCAAACAAAGGTATTGCTACTACAGCAACTGGATGGAATTTGTCGAGTACAGGATGAAGTTCTGCTTGAAGCAGACGATCGTGACGTCAGTAGCGGTGCATATAGATAGGATTTTGGATTTGGCCGCCTGGGGCGTTGTGAAATACAATCTGAGCATGAGCAGATAAAGGTCATCTGTGACAAATTCTAAAACCCACTGACACTAATACTTGATATGTGCTCATGAATGTCATGTAATCATTATTCAATTATTCACCAATGGTGCATCCATGAAACCCAGGTGGAAGTATGCTTTCCAAAAGGCGAAACAAAAGCTACTCATGAGGCACATATATCACTTTGAGAGTGATTATTCTAAAGTGCACAAAGTTGGACATCTCCATGTTTAAAATATCTGTGGATATTTGGGGTCATTTGGGACATGTGCTAACTACGAACTGGTCCATTCTTCACGTCTTGAGAAAGTTTGTTGCCCAGAGATGCCTATGATTTTGTTTAATTTGTGATACGAGCCCAATAATGTAAGTAGAAATTTACGGCGTTATCTTGAAATTAATTAGTTATATTGTCTTTATAGCCAGATGGTATGATGAAACGTGAAATTTATGTAACTAATATGACGAGACAAAGTATTGGCATGAATGAGTTGTTCAAGTGAAAGACTGCAGACGTTTACAGTGTAGCATTCAAACCTCGCGGTCTGTCAGGTTTCATGGGAAGCTCATGAATATGTACAAGTTTCTCCCTTGCGCAGTTCAAGAGCACGGGCGTAGCGCATTTTGTTTATATAAGCCCCACCAACGTATACGACGTATGGATACGAGAGCATTCAGACACAAATATACGTCGTATGAATAAAGGATCATTTTACCATCGTTTCGATACACGACGTATCAATATAAGAGTATTCAGACACATAAAAACGTCCTATATCCATGTGTCCTATATCCAAACGTCGTATATCCATACGAAAACTCTCTAGTTTGAAAGAGGGGTATGTTACGTAAGTTTTTTAGTGAAAGTGCACAGTCGTGCGTGATAATGTAAAGTTACATGAATGAGGCCTTCGGGCACTCGATGAATGCATTAATAGATAACAAAAACGTAATAAGATCATGTTCTTGTGCAAGATGCGTAATTATTAGAGGCATGTACAACATGTAGTTTATTTGGGCAATTACGAAAGTTTATGCATAAAATTAGGGCACATATGACCTAGTATAACTGATATGACCTTGAGGGATGTCATAGTCACTGATTTATAATTGTATTATTATTCTGCCACTTTTTGGTAATCTATGTATATATTTTTTCTGGTCAGTATATTTACATGTTAAAAAAATACGTTTGTCATTATTTCGAGGGATCCACATACTACAAGCTTTGCTTTTCAGTGGATCCCTCCATTTCCTCAGGTTTAACTTAAAAAAAAAAATACTATTATACTGGATGTCTATGTATACTTTCTATTTTATAACTTTGTAAAATGTATTTTGTTATTGAATATTGAATTGTATATTTGATTTCTTGTTAAAATCACTGTTCTGTTGGAAATGAAAATAAAACTGAAACTGAAACTGAAAAAGATAGTCATTGTGGCATTATAAAGGCAGATTCATGGTGAAGAAAACATTCTTTTGTTTTGTTTTGTTTTGGTGTGATGACAGATGACATAGGAAATTCAGGGTACATTTAATTTGATACATGACATGCTATTTTCAAGTCAGTTTATGCAATCATGATTAATTATCATTGTTTGTTCTTTTTTTATTTATTTATTTATAATGGTTTATTAAAACTTTGCAAAGTTGTAGCCCGAAGGCTAAAATAAATTGCAATAATAGGATACATAATTAACAACAATACATTATGCATATAAATCCATATGATAGAACTAAAACAAAATAACACGTATTCAAAATTGGGTACTTAAAAATGTTATATAGGTAACTGATAATAAATACACATATTAACATAATACAATAAGAATGAATTTATAAGGAACTATATACACAGACATCAAAAGAAATAATGAACTATGGGGAAATTATGAACAAACATAAGAAACATATACCGAACCTCAAAGGAAGGAAACACACTCTGACATAAAGAAATGAAGGGAGTACCAGGCAACAACAAAATAACATCCAAATTAATCTTAATGAAATTGAATTGAAGCAAATAATAGGGCTTACGGTATCAATTTGCAGAATGAACCTTGCCTGCTTGCTTGATTGCAACCAGTAACTGCAGTGGTGCATAGTATCTTTCTTGAGTCTTGGGCATCTGGGGTGTCACGCTATATCAGACGCCACAGAATTGTTTAACTCGTTTTGGCGCTACAGCCCAAGAAACCTAAAAAGTCGGTCTCGCGGGACTTCTAGAAGGTCATCTGACTGTTCACAAGACCGAGAGCCCTCGAGACCGAAATGTTGGCCTCATGTGCTGTCTGACAGCTTTTCTTGGGTTTACGAGACGGACGTTCTTGATCATGTGAGCTGTCGGCCTGCAGTGATTCCTTATCTGCTTGGACATCATCTGACTGTCCACGATATCGACAGCTCTCGAGACCACAGGCCTTCTGACAGCTTTTCTTCGGGTTCAGGAGACCGAAGTTGTTGGTTGTATAAGCTTTGTCGGTCCATAGAAATTCCTCTTGCTTCCTCTTAGGGAAGAACATGAACGGGATGCACTCTTTAACTTTTAGATTCAACCCGTCCACGACTAGTCCTACACATGTACAACATGTGCGTTTTACCAAAAAAAGACGTTTGTATTCTTTTCTTCTTTTCTTCTTCTTCTTCTTATCATTATTATCATTGTTTTTATCATTATTTTTTATTATTATTATTATTATTATAGTCATTATTATTAATATCATTATTATCCCCACCATTAAAGGGGAATGAAAGGCAACACACATTAGCCTATAATCATGTAAATAATTGTCAGCCTATTACAAATATCTTGAAATTACTCCTATTTAATTATTTAAGAAGGAGAACAATGTCTCAAAAAATGGCAGTTTCCTTACTAGACATTATCCCATGGGGGCTGCCAATTTCTTTACAAAGTAGTGTCAGAGCAGTGCTAATTGTGAGATTGTGAGATACCCACTGACCTGTATACTAGCTACGATGACACTCATGATCACCTGTGGAATGCATGACACTGGATTTCATCATAATAAACATTGTAGTCATGTACATTCAAATGAAGATACTTTTATCCTGTCATATAACCTATTTGTGTCAAGATATTTGGTTCAGCTGTTTCATTGGTGGGGTAGTTTCTTTTGTTAAGCAGGATTTGGCCTGCACAAGTGTTTACTGGGTCTGACAAAGGTTTGTCAATTATTCAAAGAAGTGACAAAGACCTACATACAACTGCTCCTAGATATCACCTGTGCAAGATGCTGTGCGTACCAAGATGGCTGCCATTTTGCATTGGTGGCTTTAGTTGCACAATAGCTATTCATTATGCAACATCACATCCATCGTGTACATGTTAATGGGCATGTACTACTATGACATCACAGTTTTTCAAAATGGCAGCCCCCATGAAATAATATCTAGCAAGGAATCTGTAAACTTTAGAGATAATGGTCTCCTTACTGAGTAATCAATTAGGAGTATTTTCAAGATATTTTGAACAGGGTGACAATTTTCCACATGATTATCAGCTAATGTTTGTAGAGTTTCATTCTCCTTTAAGTTGTTTTTTGCAAGATTGTTAATGTTCTATATGTGTCATTGATTAGTTTGTTTGATTGGAATGTGATTTTTGTTGTTTTTGTTATGTAAATCATGAAAACCAATAAAAGTTGTCCAAAAAAAACTAGAAAAAATATATATTATTATTATCATTATTATTATCACCATCATTATCAATGTTATCATCATCATCATCATCACTGGGAGGAGGGGCTCATGGTTGTAAGAAAATTAATGTTTCAACACGATCAATATTTACCTCAACCAAGAAATCGAGGTCTGCTTGTTCCGAATCGAAGTCGAATGACTTAAAGTAGACAGTGTTGATGAGAACCGTACGCTCGATGTCACTGCCCTGGAGACAAATTAAAAAAACAAAACGGAAGAAAGTTGACTTCATTAATGTTCTCACGATAAACGGTACTCCGACATAATTATGCTTTGTTGATAGCTGCTCCGGTTAGGGTCAGGGTTCTTCTAAGCCAGGTTTCTTTACAATTTCATCACTCATCATAACAAAATCAGAAACAGTTTTAGTCCAACAAGAACCGACAGATCAATAATAAACAAATGATTCAAGCGAATAAGTTTGTTATACCGAGCGATCAGAATGAGCTTAGCCTGTGAGCCTCTATCATATAAAACCTGACCACGCTGAAGGTTGAGTTCAAAAGTTATTGAAATTTATGGATATTTCTTTCCTGGGGACCTAGTAACGAGGTATTCCATTAACGTATTATGAATAAATGAACTACAATACTTGGAATCCAGTTTGCATACATCACTTGTTGATATGTCTGACAAGCCTCTGACAAGCTTTCAGGTTGTCAAGAACAACCTTTTGTTTTAAAAGTGTGCATAAAATTTGAATATATTTGTGAACAGGGGAGCGTTTCATCAAGCGTTTTGTCATTGATTTTTACTGACAAATTTGCTCTCAGCCAATCAGATGCAAGGATTTCAGTAGCTTATAACAGTTGTTGGTTAAAATCACTGACAAAATGCTTGATGAAACGCTCCCCAGGTCTATAGGGACACGTGGGCTCATAGAGAGCGGATAGATGGTATCATTGGTCGAAAACAAAAGACATCGTTTCTGCATACTACAAAAAGAACATTTTTAGTGAAGTATCAGCGACACTTTCATGGTGGAGAAACTGAATTGTAGGTTTAGTTTTTTCAGAGTTACACCATGTAATTCTTTCAAGGAATAAGAGCCCTGAAAAGGGCTGGTGAGCTCCGCTAAGAGCTCTGTGGTTCTCGACGTTTCGATCAGTATGCTCTGATCGTCATCAGGAGAATGGTCAGAGCATACTGACGATCAGATCAGACGATCAGAGCATACTGATCGAAACGTCGAGAACCACAGAGCTCTTAGCGGAGCTCACCAGCCCTTTTCAGGGCTCTTATTCCTTGAAAGAATTACATGGTGTAACCCTGAAAAAACTAAACCTACAAAAAGAACATTATTTGCTTTATACAACTAATAGCTTAGATTCTTATTATTTGTCTTTAAAAATGAGAAGACTGGTCAATGGCATTATGGATGGCAAATAAATCGCAAGTTTAGTAGGCCAATACATAGCGCTCTTACCTCTGCACGCGCAAGGCATGGTTTAATCTTACTTGACAGAGAATGAATCATAGATTGACTCGAATGAAACTGAATTTGCAGAAAAGTAGAGTTAGACACCTAAATGCAAAACACACCAGATGACTTTCGTATGTTTTGTTTTGTTTTTTGTTTTTTTGTTTGTCTGTTTATTAGTTTATGTCTGAATTAATAAATATACGAATATAACACGACTGGAACAGTTGTGCATGTCAAGGAGACAAGAGAAAACAATTTGATAACCTCGAGGAATGCTCTCTTGACGTTCATGAGAAGCATTTGGAAGATGCCAGTTACAAAATCTGCTGTTTTCTGGATATCTTGTCGCCCCGATCCAATGTGTTGGGTCTGCAGTCCTACACCTTCCTGCTCAGCCAATACCATCAGCTCGTGGAAATCAACCTAAAAAAACATGAGAATAATTTTAACCCATTTAGAACAAACAGTGGTTAGCTGGTAGAGGTAGCGATTTGTCACTGCTACATAAACAGAGACACGAATTCACGAAAGAGGTTTATTTCCCAACAGCTTAAATCCCCATAAGTGTAGTACGCGCATGTCCTCATGACCAGTGGACGGCCATTGTTAAATGAGATTATACTCCTATTTACACTTCATTTAGTCCACGCCGGATGTTTAAACCATTTAGACAATGGTTTAAAATAAACCCTTTTTCGTGAATACGGGCCAGAGGCCGTCCACAGAAGCGCATTGTTCCGCTGAGTCCTCACGATGTGAAAAGATTTTAATCAAATTACATCGATCATTAGATTATTAAAAGGCAGATGATCCTAATATTTCCTATATCAGAACACGAATTATTTCAGAAGCAGCAAATGTGTGACTGATTTAATAATGATTGATCAAGAAGATGCCTACAAAATTACACATGCAACCATGTCGACATTAATAAAGTGACAGGGCGCTACTTTGGGCTTTGACGAGAGAAAAATTGTTTAAGAGAGCAATAAGAAAAAGATTTGGAGAAAAGTATGATTCGAACATGGGGCGGGGCGCCCGAGGGGGATGGACAGGGGGCACAGTGCCCCCACTTTTCAAACTACCCCAAAAGTGTCCTTTTTATTTCTGAAAAAAATGCTCCCTTTCTCTCTAAGTGCCCTCTTTACTATTAAATGTGCCCCTTTTCCTTTCTAATACTTGCCCTTTCCCCTTCTGATAAGTGTCTTCTTTCAAATATAATGATTGCCCCCCCCCCTTTATCCCTAATATGTCCCCTTTTCTACCTAGATAAGTGCATTTTTTATTTTGACAGGTGCCCGCTTTCCCTTCTAATAAGTACCTATTTTCCCTTCTGATAAGTGCCTCCTCTTTACTTCTGATAAGTGCACTTTTCCTATCTAATATGAGCCCTTTCCCTCTTCTCATTAATCCCCTTTTAATATCTTAAAGTGCCCCTTTCCACCTCTGACCAGCTCCCTTTCCTCCCCTGATAAGTGCCCCCTTTTACTTATATTTCCCACTGTTTCTTACTAAAAGAGGCATATCTAGATTTGAAGAATCGGTGCGGCTTTATATAGTAACAGGTACCCATATACTACAACTACAATGTAAGGCAGTGGAGCTGGAGGCAAGAGGTGCACAATGCCCCTCACTCGAATGTGCCCATAATTTACACCAAGTATAATGGCAATATTTTGGGAAAATTTTTCCCCAAATCGCTCGCTCTTATAGTATATAACGAAATCAAGCAAATCACATAAAGTATGATAATATCAATGTAATCATGGTAATCCTAAAGAAAAGCGACAGGGTTAATGTACAAGTTAAAAGATCATTAGGCATTCCCTCAAAGTTAATTTGCTGTTGTCATTTTCATTATATCGCTGTAGATAATGCACAACCCAATAAATTGAGCATTACGAAAAAAGTCTGAAAATTTCGTTCGCTCTCACACGAATCATTACACCATTACACACAACTGCTGATTGGGGAAGCTAAAGCAATGTCCAGAACCACAATAAAAAGGAAGAAGATAAAGTTGATTAGTTGATTAATTAGACTGTATGGTAATACCAAATGGCCCTGTTTGGGCTTTATGTTCACCCTTTGCAGGTACCCCTTTTTTTCTCCAAAAGTGGCCTTTTTGGCTGGTCCCTTCCCCCCCCCCCCCCCCCCCCCCACTTTGAAAGACGCTCCGCCGCCCCTGGATTCGAATATAATTTTCCCTAAGACACGAAACAAGGGAAATTTTTCTTCTTTTTTTTTCAATGAAAATAATGGAATTTTTATTTCATCAGGTTGGATCCCTGTGGTAGAAAGCTCACTGAGCATAAAAACAAACAAACAAACAAACAAACAAAACAACCCCCCCCCCCCCCCCAAAAAAAAAAAATAAATAAATAAATAAATAAATAAATAAAAAATAAAAAAATTATGTTCTCAAAAATGTAGTTTAACAATAATAATGGATCGGAAGATATTTACATATTTCGTAAAGATTAACATAGACTTAGAAATTTAGCGGTTCTAAATTTCTCAAATTTACTAAACAAATCTAACAATCTGTTATTAATCTTAATCATCACATTTATAGCTGTTCAGATCATGATGACAGAATGATCTATGAAATACCTGTCCATCTCTGTTAACATCAAGAGTCTTGAAGATTTCATCAGATGAATGGTCTTTCCCGAAGAGGGTACGAGCATGTTCCTCTGTGAACTCAACATTCTGAATGACAGAGGAGAAAAAAAAAATGAACAACAAAACAAACAACATCAAAAAACAATAGGAATGAACTAACTAGGACGACGATCGGAGGGGGGGGGGGCGGGGAGTATCGCCAAATATAAAGACATGATAGCTGATATTTAGGGGGAAAGGCTTCAGCTCTAATCACGTACTTCTATGCTCATTATGCTAAATTATTCACCAATATTATTTCCAGTATCCTGTATAGTGTTATACAACTCTCAGTTTAATTCCTTCTTCAAAAATATAACCGACTTCATATTGCTATAGACACAGGTGTAGAGGCACCATAGTCGAGTGGTTTAATCACTTGACTTGGGATGCAAAGGTCGTAAGTTCGAACCCCGTCACGGCACTTTGAGAAAGGCTTTTTTGTCTTCATTGCTCCTCTCCACCAAGGTTTTCAATGAGTACCCGGTATAGGACTAGAACGTCATGTCGGCTGGAAAAGAATATCATTATGCTCCGAAGTCGAGTGGAAAATGTGCACTATGAGTGCACAAGATTAAATGAATCCAATGAGCGGGGTAATAATACACTGTACAGCGTTTTGATCAATCAATTAGTTAGAAAGGCGCTTAAAAAAAATATATTCATATATTGTTATTATTATCATTAGTTGGCATCAAACGCTGGTCCAAAGTTATAAACAAGCATTTCTAGGTATGTGACAAAATTTCAAAAACAACCCTTTTCATGAGACATTGCTAATGTTGTATTCTTCCACATGTGAATTAAACACGATAAAGCTCACTATTTTTATTTTCTTTTTCTGAGCTGTCTCAAAGGGCTTTCACGCCGGGCCTGCGTAGAGTTGCGAAGTGCGGCGTACCGACTACGCCTAGCTTACGCTGCCTTACGCTGTGCCTACGCTGTCCTACGTGGCAATACGCCGAGGGACGCAAGCATGTTTAATTTTTTGTGTCCATCTCGCGTACTCCTTTGCGTCCCTCGGCGTATTGCCACGTACATGACGTAGGACAGCGTAGGCACAGCGTAGGGCAGCGTAAGCTCGGTGTAGTCGCTACGCCGCACTACGCAACTCTACGCAGGCCCAGTGTGAAAGCCCTTTTAAGGCGGATTACCGAAACCTGCGTTATGTGTTAACGTGCCCCCCCCCCCCTCCTTGTTTCATAGACCCAGGCTATGTTACAATGGAAAACATTCTGTCCCTCGGACAGGACGTTAAATGGAGGTCCCGTGTAGAGGAGAGTCACCACCTTTGCAAGTTAAAAAGACCACTGCACTATTCGAAGCAGAGTAGGGGGAAACCCCTAGTGTAGGGGTACACCTGCACATCCCGGCAATCAGTTATTTCGGGAGGGGAGACCTGACTGGGTTACAGTCATTCGGTTCGCTTTTCCCCTCTCAGGCACATGTGACGCCAAATACTTAATAGTAATAATACCAGAACTCATCGGGTTTTTTTTAATACGAAAAACTACTAAGTCAATGCACTAAAAGGGGGAAATATAAATTATACGTACGTCGCTGAAGATTCTCTTGAACTCGTTGATATCAATTGTAGCGTTATCATCAAGGTTGTTCTTATTTAGAACCCTCAGGAATCGCGACATTGCTTCAGTCACCTTAGCGTGCTTCTTCAAGTCCATGTCACGTTTTTGTCTCATCTTTTCATGAGCTCTACGATATTCAACGTCATTAAAAGACATTTCACAATTCAAGAAATGTAAAATAATCCAAATAGTAATAATTATAATGTATAACATTGATAATAATAACGATATTAATAATAGTAATCATACTGAAAATAAAAATATTATAGTTTTCCCCATTTGTTCATAAGCTCTAGAATAGTGGAAAGTCATCGGTAGAATATTTAAAGATAAACTTGAAAACTAGTCAAGGGTAGCATTGTAAGAGGAACAGTGTCGAAGATATAGAGGAAGGTTGTTATTTACTGAGTGAAGTAAAATGATTGTGTACTATGAGGTTTCGGAAACATGATGTGTAGCCCAATTACTGTTGATTTGACAAAAAACATTTAGGCAATATGAAAATGTGACAGTCTTATGATTTTGCAAATAATAAATATCAGTGAGGGCGTTAGTATGGATTATCCAGAGCCCTTCATACTGACAAGGGCTCTGGGATTATCCAGAGATACAGAGTCACGACACCGGAGGTCGCTTCTGAATGTGTCAGTCATTCCATGGAGCTTAAAATAGTTCCCTCCCATAGATAATATACGTGAGAGGGAACTATTGGGAGCTGAATGATCCGGTGACACGACATTTGCTCCTCCGTCTTTATCTCGGAAGGTCAAAGGTTAAGGTTAAGGTCATGATTTGGTGTTTTATTAAGGACAATGTGAAGATTAGGATTAGGGTTAGGGTTGGGATTAGGGTTAGATTTAGGTTTAGGATTAACATGGTAAAGTTAGACGGGAGCAATTGTCGCAGGAGCAAATTCTGTACAAACACGAAATGTACTTGAGCAACGGCAAGGTTGATTGCGCGCATTGTTATATGAACCAAAATTAATGTACGCTTGTTAATACGCCCGGTATTGCATGAAGTGACCAATGACATATTGACTGCTATGAGAGGCATAGTTGTTTCTATAGGCTCAGGGGGACCTTACACCCTGCTATGACCCCGAGGCTCGCCGAGGGATCATAGCAGCAGGATGTAAGGTCCCCGAGAGCCTATAGAAACAACTGTGCCTCGAATATTAAAGCAGTCAACATATCTTTTATATACCGAACAAAGCCAGGTAAGAGTCAAAGAATGCATGTGCGACTTACCAATCAAGGGGTCCTCACATTTAAAAATCATCATCAAACTGTAATAAACTAAAAATCGGAGATAAATCGAGATAGGAGAACGCTGGTCGTCTGCGCTCGCACAAAATAACAATTTATATGTAAACCAATGGGGATCGCAGCAAAATTTAACTATGCCCGTGGGCATAGTTCAGTTTTGCGGGCATGGTTAAAAATACGACTTCACTTTCATTCAATCAGATGACAGGATTTAATAGGAAAGATTATTAAAGTAAGGTGTATAAACTCTCCTAACTGCCTAATAACAGGTCACTAGCAAAATTACTTGTTAGGCAAAATAAATACCTGGTCGCTTTTACGCTCTCAACCAATCATCTGATTAGGATCTACTTCACCGTTATATAATAAATAATATGAATAATAGACGAGCTGGATGTCGACTAACTAATAGTAGGTAGTAGACCCACTGGTAATAGTGTTATAATGAGATCTTAATACTTTTTTTTTTTTAATGTAGAGATCTTAATACTTAACGAAGTGGCTTGGACCAAATACCCAAAACTCAAAGGCCCAAATTCACAAAGGAGGTTTGGTTTAAACCATGGTTTAACCCCCCCCCCCCCCCCCCCTCCTGTGTTTTTTAAGCGTACGTGCGCACGGAATCCGATCCAATTATTTTCTTTGAGCGCGCGCATGGGCAATGTGCGCTTATTTACGTTTATTTTAGTACGTTTACGGAGATTTAAAGCTTACCCGTGGTTTAAACCTCCTTTGTGAAATCGGGCTAAACAGTTCGACTTCATGCCCAATACCTTAGGGCAAAGTCTTAAATTGAGATAGAGAGGTTACAACTCTTACCTGGCAAGCTTGGTGTCCGGTATGGGTGCAATGGGAGCTTCTAACTCAGGGCTGGTAGCCAGTACGTGGGAGTCGTAATCACTGTACTATAAACACAAAGTAAGAACCCAGGGAAATCTTTACAAACATAATGATAGAAAGATCAATTTTTGCTGTGACATCAAAATGACATGATCAATGACTTTCCATAAATCAACATTGCATTCTAGAAATCCTAGATGTAAAAAGTAGTCTTAAATGGGGAAAAACAGAGCTATAGGTAGCGGAACCCCGATCGTTATGATATACCGACAATTCATTTACAGTAAAAGGATGATAAAAGAAGGCATCTTTAGTTTGGCACCCACCCCCTTCTCTTACACACACTTTTTTTTTTTTCTTTCTTTTCGTAATTTTTTTATTCCTTGATTCAGTTTTTCAAAACGAATAATTACAAATTAAGCATTAATTACACAATATAATTCAACATGGCAATAAACACAATACAAATTATATATTTCCATAACGTGCCATCCATAAATAAACAACAATAGTACAATTTAACTGAACAAGGTATAGATTAAGACCTGATAGGTGCAAATTCAAAGTATATAGGGCAATTGCAATAATGAATATAATTTCTTTAAAACTGTTTGTGATATTATCGTGTATGTCCTCCTTCCGTCCAACATTCAAAATAATTCCATTTCTTTAGATGTAGACTTAACTTATTTCGAGCTATTGCCTTTTTATGTTCATTATCCTTACTTTCTAAAAGTGCATTATAGATTTCTTTCTTTGTTGGGGGCGTTCCTTTTGATCTCGCATTGTATATCATATACTTTATGAGTATAATTAAGTGGTTAATATACATGTGCTTTTCTGATTTTCCATCTAACCCAACCAAAATCTCCTCCCATTTTAAAGTATTTAAGTGCATCAATTTCATTTGTTCCCCTATTTCTTGTCACAATTTTTTAACAAATTGACAATTCATAAATAAGTGGTTGTATACCTCAATTTCCTTTCCACAGAAAGAACATAAGTTAGATGATATATAGCCAAACTGATACAGTTTATCATTGCAATATAGGATACTGTGTAATAATCTAAACTGAAATTCACGTAATTTACCATCTAAAGTGCATAATCTCGGGGTCAAAAAGGAAGTCGCAATTCCAGATGTAGTATTTAAATGTGCTATTTCCGCGTGTCTAAACGCAAAGGTTTCCTTTATATTATCTATAAAGATTTTATAACATAATTTAGAAGTCAGTCCTTCATATGGTATTATTTTATCACTTACTTTATACATTAATTCCGAGTAATCGATCGTGTCATTTATCTTTTCGTCTTTTTTCCTTTTCTCTTTCAAATTCATCGGCAATGCAGAATAAATGCTACTAATGTAGAATAAATCGTTGGCATCAAGACATACACGTCCTCACATGCACACACACACACAAATGGGCATATAGTTACCAGTAAAACATGTTAGCACTGAACCGCTCGACTCCCTTTGGTGATTAGTTAACAGGTTAAAGGGCTTGTCGCACGGCAAATACTGGTTAACGTCATTCTACGTCTTTTTTTTCTTTTTTTTTTGTTGTTGTTGTTGACAACTGCACGTAAACGAGTGGACCTCAGCTAACGGTAATCAGCGACTTAATCTCTACATGGTCAGCGTTTGTGAAACAGACCGGAGTTACACATACTCTTCAGTTTCGCGTATGTTGCAACATACCAAAAAGTGTGTTGCATTCTCAACCATGCGCGCGCGCGTATCACTTTCCCTCTGCGATTCCCTCCATAGAACCCTGTACATTAATCATGAAAAACGTAAATTTCAACTTTTAGAAATACTTATATCTTTTTCACTTTTTAACAATTTAATTCAGTTAAAAAGGAATATGAATATTGAAGAAACAAAGAAGCCGCTGAGCATAAAAATGTAATCATCTCATATGTAGAATTCTGGCCAATTTTGTTTGAAAACGGCCTTTTTATGTTGCCTCACAAAAACGTAGAACACCCAAATTACACGTGTTTCTATGGGGAAAGTAATCGACTCGCAGTGACAAGGTAATTTTGTTAATTGGTTAGCAGTGCTGTTAATGGTGGGAATTAACCAGTTAAAAGGTTTCTTAAAAGAGTAAGAGTTCTAGGTTTGACCTTTCTTATTTTGACTTCTACTGGTTTTGTAGAATTCTGGCCTTTTTATGAATTAGTTATGAAATATTTTGTGTTTTTAGACTGATTCTGTGCGCGCGCACCACTGATCTCTACAGAGATCAGTGGCGCGCACGTGTCATTCTGATGACATTCAGGCTACGCGCAGATGCAACAAATTGCACGAAACTTATTGACATGTACGCACGTGAGGCTAACAGCATGACCAATAACATAAGCCCCGTTACGGTATTAAGAGACCTTTCTGGAGCTGAATTGTCCGGACAATATCCGGACAATTTTCCGTTACCCTGCCTGTTAAGACGCTTCACGCGGGGTGGTGTCCGACGTTGTCGCGACAACTTTTACATAAATTCTACCCTAGCCCGTAATTACCGCGACAATGTCGCGACAATGACAACCCTCATGTTAAGACGCTCTCGAGGTAATTTTCTCTCCGAACACCGGAAGCTGACAAGACGCATGCGCAACAGACCAGACAGAAAATGACTCTAGCGGCAGATGGTAGAACATGCGCATGAATCAAAACACGGTCTTGTTTACAAATTATGTTGCCTGCTTGAAAGTAAATATTAAAAATCACGTAATACATGGTAAATTTCAAACTTAACCATTGCGGATACATGATTTCAGTACAGGCACGTTTGGGGTGAATCTCGCGCGCGACCGGCAAGTCAGGTCATAGACAAATTAAATAGTATAGACGAAAAGGTAGCACGCGCGGATTTGCCTTATTTGCATATAAGCTACAGCGTCACCATTCAATCTAAGCGTATTTAAGCGTATTTAGGCTCCGCCCCCCGAGAGACATTTCATATCTCCCGAAGCCCCCATTAGCATAAAAATCCGATTTCACTTCATGCATTATTTATTTTTGCTTTGCGTATCCCGACAATATTCAGCTCTGATTAGACCTTACCTCATGAATATTACAATTATCCAAAAGAATTAATCGACAACAAATATGACCTTTTTCGTCACTTCCGCTGTGTGTAAAGTCAATGTAATGACGTCACCCGCAGGAAGTGTGAATTTCTTGTGAAAAGTTTACCGGTGAGTACAACTATAATTACGCTTAAATTTCATAAATAGAATAACAATCATATGAATTACTGCCAAAGTGAGGGATCTCCTGGAATTTCTGTACATTTTGAAAGTATTTGAAAGTACTGTATGCTATAAAAATATGGACAATCTGTTGTCAAACTTTCATTACATTTTCTATCGTTGTGAGCTTATGTTTCAGCTCGATTGCCATTACCACCCCTGCCACTCTTGACAGCTTACCGGGAGTTTCGGGCGGGACCGTGTCATAAAATCAAATACATTACCAGACAATTTCATCCCCATCAATGTCAATGACAGTGATCCAAACTAACTGTTGGAACACATTATTTCAAAACTTAGTCGGAAAAATATCTAATATAACTCTAATGTGACATTAACTAGGACCAGGTGGCTTGTCGAGATTAATTTAGTTTTTCAAGCTCTGGTGTGAAGATTTCAGCAGTTCACAAGTTCCATGATCTTGATTTTATGTCTAAGTTAGAGTAGAATGTAACTTAGACCTATCGTAGATCTGCATTTCAAATTTAGTTGATTAGGCCAAAATTCTTTGACAAATCGGTTATCTAAGTTAGATGTAGACATAGAGTCTAGATCTAGTTAAGCTATAGATCTGTCAGTTAGACCTAACAAGTTAGTCTGGAATAGATGTAGGCCTAGGCCTAGACCTCTGTTATCTAACTTACACAAAGGTCTAACTGTTAGATCTACTGAGGATTTTTTTTTTTTTTTTTTTTTTTTGGGGGGGGGTATTTTTTTGTAGGGCCTATATATTATTAGTTATTTATTTATTTATATATATTGGGAGGGGGGGCATGCGAGGCCTAGTTAGTCATTGACGTAGGCCTAGGTCTTGTCTTGGCAAGTCCTAGAATCTACATAGACTAGATCTGATCTAGACTCCTACTCGGTGGTCTAAGTCTAGATCTTATCTAGATCTAGATCTAGTCTAACGTACATGTAGATCTAATCGTAACAGTTAGACATAGTCCTAGACACTAGAGTCCAGGGCAAAGCACATTACTACTTACTAGCCTAATGGAAGAAAGCCTGGTCAGTGATTGAATTATGAATTGGGGGGGGGGGGGGTCCTGGTCTAGTTAGTCTTTACTCTAGTTCTGCCCGATTCAACTCATTGTAGGCCTAATGTTAAAATGAATAAACCTCTATAATGTTGTTAGCTTTTGGCCAATTAAACTAAAAGTTAAAGTTTGATTGAATTTGAAAACGAACTTTAAGAGAAGTCGGGACATGCATGTTTTGTTTTTGTTTTTGTTTTGTTTTTTGTTTGTTTTTGTTGTTTATTTTTACTTAGTGTAGCAGGGAAGGAAATCAAAATCAATGGGCTAGTCATTTTCATTTTTTGGCAGGACCAAAAAAATTGTTGAAAGGTTATAAAGAGAATCACCATCAATTATCATTTTCAATTTTTTTTTTCTTTTTCAGATGGACATGAAATGAAGAATATGCAGACCTACCAAGTGTTTTGTTCTACATGTATCCACCCATCAACGCATGGCTGAAAGTACTACTACCACTAACTATTGGAGATGATGGATGAAATGCAATGTTAATCTGCTAAGATGCCACTTCATTTTCATTTCCCTGATTGCATGACAGGTATGGTAGTTCTAGATCTAGAGCTCTAATCTTGGAAATCAATTAAAGTGGCAGCTCCATGGTTGTATTTCAATGGGAATGTTAAGATCCAGTTGAGGAGTTACAGATTTTAAAGATGGAATGATAGATTGAGCTAATACTTATAGTATCAAGGATAGATGTATGTTATCCGAAGTATATAATAAATATAAGAGGGTTTTATGGGATCTAAAATGTGTTGACAAGTAAATACATTATGTTATTTCCTTTGAGAGTGTTCTTCAACCCTTTTCAATAATACATGTACACAAACAATAGCAAGTAGAATATCAAATGAAAAAAAATTATGTACTTAAATTTATTTTGAAATATTTCTGAAGAAAGACATTACAATTTCAGATAGATTCTGTGAAAGGAATCTATGTCTTACTTGTATTCTCTTTGAGAATCAATGAGGCCAGCATGAATAGAGTATGTATGAACTATTTTATTTTTCCAGGATGATGCTTCTCTTCTTCAGTAACAATAGATGCTGAAGGCATATATCCCACTTTGAGTAAAGACAATTCAGAGAGGAAGAAAGAACTACCGACTTGCTGAAGTTAAGAGAGGTAGGCTCAGCTGTATGAATAAGTTTCTTTGTATACACTCCCACAACTGAGGTACTAAAGGATGTCCTTGGTTCATTCACAAAGATAGATTTTGTAAAGGGGGGGGGGGCACAAATCTCAGAAGAATAAGAAAAAAGGGGGGGGGGGTTGTCAGATTTGTTGGGTCCAGTTTTCCTTCAAAATTCTCTGACAAGCAATAAAAAAAGAAAAAAAAAGAAAGAAGCTTATTATTTCAAGGGGGGGCACAATTTTAAAAATAGAGGCCACAATGTACACTGCTCTTTGAAAAGGGAGGAGGCTGGAAGTGCCCCCCCCCCCAAACTGCCACTGTGTTCATTGATTTGCACATCATGTGATTTCAACGTGATTAATTCCATTCTTTTCTCATTTCATTCAACAGACATGCATGGATTTCAACTTGACCTCTTCATCTTTGATGGCTGCTACAACAGATCAAATCCTTCGTATTCCGGAGAGTCTGAAGTGTAACAAGCTCATTTAAGGGAAAAGGATACTGCATCTAAAGCTTTTCACATGTGGCACCTTCACCCGCCCCCTCCACATGTCACTTTATAAATTCTAATACAGCCAATTCTTTCATGTAGATGTATTTAGCTCATTAGGCCTATTGAGTTGAGGGTTTCCTTTTCGAGATGGCCTAGGGACATTGCCTGGCCCCTAATGTTTATGATAATAATGATAATAATAATGATAACAATAACAGAACAGTTCTTATATTTCGTATTATACCTTTGAAAAAGGTCTCAATGCACTGAGGAAAGGGTGAGAAAGAGAAACAAGTAGGAAACCTGCCGGAAATGTTATAATTATATTAATCAATTGAATGAGTATGTTTTTAGTGCAGATTTGAATTGCCCTACTGTATTAGCTTGTCTTACATTACTGAAGTGATTGCCAGGCCCAATGAGGTAATGCTTTGATCCATTGTTCATCTCAACAAATGTTTAAAAAAAAAATTAATCCCATGAACTGATCTTATATCTGATGAATGAAATTATCATTTTGGGAAAGTCTGTAATACTGTTTATATGATATAAAACTAAATGTCAAAAACAATCAGTATTGAGAAATTGAAAAAAACAGGTTAGTTCATCTAGCTCTAGAGCCTTACATGTATGTAGAGAAAATTAACATAACCATCTTTCATTTTCAAGTAAAATAATTATGCCCTTGGTATGTGTGGATCAAATTTCAACCAACAATCTTTAGGACTCTGAAATGTACATTAGTTGGTCATCGTTTCAATGCAGACTTTGTGGTTTTGGAGATAGGGCACTAGTGTAGGGGGGGGGGGGGGGCAGAGGGGCAGACTGCCACCTGACAACTCTTGACGAAAAAAAAAAAAAGGTTATCGGGTTCATAAAAATTTCTCTGTGGTGGATTTGGGGAGGGAGGCAATCCCAGCCCATGCCCCCCCCCCTTTCTTTTTGAAAGAACAGTATACATTGTGCCCCCTTCTTTTTTTTATTATTTTTTTTTTTATTGTGCCCCCTTTTAGAACTTCTTTTGTTTGTTTGTCAGAGAATTATGGAGGAAAACTGGACCCCATGAAATCATGAAATCAACCCCCCCCCCCCCCCCCACTGAGCGACTTTTGGAGGGCTTGCAACAAGAAAAAAATACGAATCTCCCTTCAAGCAGTTCCCTAAAGTTGACAGACTTGCATTTGTGTGCCCCCCCCCCCCCCCTTAGAAAATCCTGCATACTGCACTGAGTTAGGGTAAATTTGTTATGAAAAATCCTGATGATTTCATCAGGATTTTCAAGTATTCTATGTTGCATAAGTCATCATTTTATAAACTCCCCGAAGTATAACAGGAACCTATAATGTGTTCAAAAATTCCAAATAAATCAACAAATGCAATAAGATTTAAAGATGTAATACTTCCATGTAGCAGGTGAGGTCATTTGATTTTAATAATTCATTTGTGATGAAAATGTACTTTTTGTTAGTAATATAAAGTATATGTTTGAAGTTTTCGTGTAGGGCATTATATGATTTATTTCTATAAAAGTTTAGAATAATACTTATAGGGCCCTTTCATATTAGTAGAACAAATACATTATAAATATATGTTGTGTTAAAAATAGTGGATGATGGAATACACAATTGAAAAAATGACATAGATGCAAGAAAAAGATGCAAAAAACATAAGGTAAAACAACAATCGGTTTGTGATCGAAGATAACATGTAGAGAAATAATCAAGCAGAAGGTGAGCAAATCTGTTTTAGATCGACTGGGCATCATAATTGTAGATTTCATCACATAAACTGCAAACATGGTAAATTACATTATTGTGAAAAGCTATGCAATTAAAATTGGTTTTATGAACATTCAACTAGCAGTAATCCAATAGTACATGTATTTCTTTTCTTTTTCTTTTTTTTTCAATGAATCAAATCTAACTGCAGATAGAGTGATGAAACAGGACGTGAGGGAGAAATAGAGTGTGAGAGAGAAAGAGAGAGAGAGAGAGAGAGTTAAGAGATAATGAGAGAGATAACTTGTGAGATGATATGATAATGAGAAAGGCAACGATGTGAGATAGTGAGAGAGATGGGAAGAAAAAGGGGAAAAGAAAGTTTCCAATATTTCTCCCCCCCCCCTTGCCGCATGAGTTAGTGATTCTTTTTAAGAGGGGGGGGGGGGGGGGAGAGAGCTGGTAAGTCTGGCCCTAGGGGTGGGGCCGGGAGTTCAATTCCAAGTTTGCTAAAGAAAAAAAAAATCAACAACAAAAAAGAAAAATAATTACATTTTTTTTTTTTTTTTAATTACTGTCAGAAGTTCCCACATATGGATTCGTTTCTTGTGACACAGCTTAACCAAGTTTGATTTCATATTTATTTTTCAACAGTGAATTGAAGTACGGCACGTAGCTTCTCACTGTTTATCATTTCAATTGTATTGTTGATTATTATAATTAATCAAAAATGGAAGGCACTGATTGGCCAATACTGGTAAGTCGTCAAAATCCATATCATGAATACATTAACATACATGAATAAATTAAGTGTACTTGACCTCTCTCAATGCGCATGCTCGGCGCTGACCCGAGTTTTTGTTTCTGTTGCATGAAGAGCATGTACGGATGTTGGGAGCATCTTAAGAAATGAATAATTCATAGTAGGTTAATGGCGGCTTCGGGCGCGTTCAAATCGTGTTCAAATGTCTCTGACAAAATGGCGGAGCTTTAGGGGCCTGAGTCAGGTATACGTTGCTATGGAAACCTGCCATGAGAAGGTTTTCAGCGTGTGTCTATTAAAGCTCATGTACAGTATTGGTAGCAAAAAGGAAATTGGAATGAAACATGTTAAACATAGTCTCATGTTGTTCTCCTTGTATCAAAAGATGTCCGTAAGAGATCATTTGGTATTCCATCTATGATTTCTGGTGAATTTCAGTGTAAATATCTGTAAGGAATGCTTGATCACTGCCATTATGCTACGACCCTTCCACCCCGACGGCTCCCCGCACAGCAATCTTGGGGCTTCGCATAGAGACAGCGTGTGTGCACTGTGTGTAGCTACTCATCATTGGTTTTACACGTTTGTTTACAGTGTATAGCAGATGCTACCTTTATTGGGATTTTACGTGCCTGTCCCGGCACATAAATTAGTTTTTGCCTCTTATTTGTTTAATATTAAACTTTAGGAGACGAAATCTTCACAGTGTCTTAGTATTGCTAGTATCTTGCTATTTATCAACAAAAATTGAAGAAATCTGACGAACAGTTTTTGAGGGCTTACCAAAACTTTACATGACCTTTAAGACGGTGCGTGGGGCTCTCACCCATGTTTTTATTGCCTAATTGGGGAATGTTACCCTGGGTTTATTGTCAGGACGTTGTCGCGACATTGTCCGGACAAGGTCTGTTAAAACAGGGCTTTAGTCTTGTCAGTTTACACCCCCTTTAACCCACGCCTTTCGGGGCAGGTCCGAACAGGGTGCAGATGGGATTCTTATGGGGGTAACTGTAAATTGGTCGGACCGGGTAGTCCACAATCCAACCATAGTCATACCTTAGTCCAGTGGTGTATCTGGGGAGAGGATGGGCAGAGGGGGGACGTTCCCCCGGCGGCACTTGAAGGGGACGCAAAAAACGCAACACAAAAAAGGGGGGGGGGAGGAGGTGGGGAAATGAGGTTTTATTGCTAAAAACAATCCAGGGTAAAGTGTAAAGGAAATAATATTTTAAAGGATTTAAAATGCCTAAATTTTCTAAAGCTCTGTCGATTTGAACCCTCCAATATTCATCTTTCTTCAATATCTCGTAATTTTGAGCCCCTCCCCCTAGTACAGGATAACATGAATCAGAAATTGCAATTCTGAGGGTAGAGCTTGATTAGAAATTTACCACTTTGCTCCCTCGCTTGTAAATATTTATTAAACTTTGGCAGCCGATCCCTGTGTAAAGGTATTTAAATAATTTTAAAGTAATGTTATATTTGCTGAATTCAACGCGGGAATTTATCTTATTGATATTTTTAAGCTGAAAATTTTGAGCGGGGGTGGGGCGCAATTTTGTTATTTGCTATAATCCCAGGATACGCCACTGCCTCAGTCCCAACGGCAGACCAGCTCCAAACCGACCGATTCCTGGCATTTGGTGAAATGTAATAGTTTGATCGGTCTGTTGTCAGTCAGGGCCCCGTTTCATGAAACTAGTTATCAGTAACAAGTTACAATAATTGTTATAAGCTACTGAAATCCTTGAAACTGATTGGCTGACAGCGAATTTGTCATAGAAATGAGGCAGTCGTTACTGATAAAATGTTTTATGAAACAGGGCCCTGGTGTCGGACTCTTCGGTGGGAAGATCGTAAGTGTGGGTTGGTCTATACTGAACTTACAATGATCATTCCGAAGGTCTTGTCGTTGGACGTTCCGAACCTATTCTTCTTCGTGAGCAGTTTAGCAGCATCTTCTAAATGTTCCATTTTCTTCAAGAAAGAATCTTCAGGCTTCAGTGAGAGCCACCATCCTGCGAGATAATACGTAATTTAACCTGAATTTAGACAAATTCATAGTCTACAGTTAAACATGTATACGGCTTGATGTGGGAGTTTCAAAGAGAGAAAGGGGGAGGCGGGTTACCTATAAAAAGGGTTGAGGTTGGAAGCTGTTTTTATCATTTGAAATGCATTTTACTTCCCTCTTCCTCGGGACCCCCCCCCCCCCCCCCCCCCCCTCCTAATCTGCTTATGTTACAAATCTGTATTTATTACCAAAGGTCACTTACCATCAAAACAATGGACCGGGTAATTGCATAGGACGCCCCCATCGATATAGAGATCAGTTCGGTCCATGTATCGTCGCTTGACAGGAAAGAAAACACCTGGATAAAGTAAGAATGTAATTTTAAAACGGAGCAAGATTGGACGTCAGAATGCTGATCTATTTTAAAGAACGATATTTTTTAGATTAAAAAAAAACAAGGGTTTTGTTTGTTTGTTTGTTTGTTTGTTAAAGAGAGATACATAATGACTTTGGAAAGTGTAAAGAATATTTTTGAACGAATTTTTAGAATTTCATGTTTATTAATATTTTCAAATTCATTAAAACTTGTTATGAAAAACAATTTCACAAACCTATATCAGATGTGTTCACAGCGAGAGAAATGTCCCGATTTAAGTAGCTATTATACAACTCACTGGTAGATCCCAAATGAATGATTGGTCGAACGCAGTCACGTATAGTTCATTTATTGAGACCATCACACGGTTTTTCAAAGCGTGCAGTAGTTCCCAGTATAATCCAACAAGTTATAAGTATGCGATGGGCAGAAAAGCGCGTATACGCACACTGCAGCTACGTGTGTGTGTGTGGTAAAGCAAGCCCGCTATTTCTCTGCCATCGATAATGACACCGTACAATCTTAAAATAACTCATTTTTTCAAATCAAATGACAAGGATCGAGGAGTTTCGTTGTATAAGACATGTCTCCATTCGTGCAACAGACATTGACAGACGATCTATGTGATCTATCCTGACGGCTTCCATTAAAATAATTTTAAAAAATAGATGCACAGAAAGAACTCCCGTTTGGGCGAGCAAGCCGATATTCATTCATCAGCCATCTCACTCACTGACAGGGTGAGCCCGTGTTCCGCTCGATATCATAATTATGCAGACTGAATTATTTTCACTCGTGAGCAACGAGTGACGCAAGGCAACCAATGACCATAATGAAAACCTGCGCTCATTTGCGATGTGCAAGATTCACAGCGCATTATACAACACAGGACAGCGGTTGAAATTACACGTAATGATTGTAATTATTTGCTCATAGCGCTTTTCTTTCTGAGCGTTACCGAAAAGGGCAAGCTGTTTATGAAACTTCATTTCTTCAGCTTTCTGATAATACAAATTTTGTCAAAATTTGCCTGATATCTAGTGATCATTTTTTACTTTAAAGCTGTTAGAGTCAGTCTCGTTATCTATGGCTAATCGTCTGAAAACGGCCAGAATTCCCACATTTTCTCCGACACCATAACTAAATGCGTCGCCTACGTAACAAAGAAAACTGATCTGGAAAGCTTATTAAAAATCCAACATACTGATGTAAAGCTTTATGTGATTCGTCCAATATCCAGTGATCAATTTTTCCTTGAAGTGTGACTTCCAATCACAAGAAAGCTACAAAAAATGAGAGATCGCAGCCTTTTCGAGTCGCGTGACTCCCATTGACACTACACGCGGCAACGTTTACCCGATTTCGGCATGCTCGGGTATTGTTGTTTTTAGACGACGATTATGCAATTTCTGGACAAATTTTAACCTTTTGACGTAAATATGTGTTATGTATGATTACAGAGCTCACCACTGCTGAAGTTTTTTTATTAATCAGAATCTCTGATTTGGAACCACAAAGGTGTTTTTGATGTGATTGATTGATTTCTCAGCAGGTCGACCGTATTGAGCGAGTGTTTTAGGTACATGTGTAAGAGCAACGTCCTTTTACACGTGTGTATGCCTCTCTCGAATTCTCTATGTAGACTCTATACTTGTATTTATTGAACTGAATCACTGATATGCAGTTATGCTCTTTAACAAAATTACATCACCGGTGATCTAGTGTGCATGTGATTGGGCATGTATGATTTAACTACATGTACATTTAGCTAGACTAGTACTATACTAGTCTAGTATTAGGAATCTACATCTACTCTAGATCTAGGTCTAGGAAAGGGTGGGGACGAAATACGCTTCCATCAACGCGCACTCCCCCTTATGCACAATGGAATGGGTCCTCCTCACTGAGAACGATGGTGTGCGGAGCTGTTCACTCAACCGCATAATGATCTATACGCACGCAGGATCTTTTGCTTTAAAGGCACATGAGGCGGTTTTCATTATGAAGCCGCTTGAAATTCATGGTCAGTGTCATTTCTTTGTTGTGAACAAAACTACAGGCACCACTCTGGAGAAAGAGTGGTACTGTTACGAACCAGTGCTAATTATTTTAGCACTATGCTGTCGTGAGGGATAGGTAAAGTGACAGCAAATCGGTTATAACTTGCAAACCAATAGAGATCACAACGTATCGGTACTGGTTCGGCTTCAGGCAGGAAAATTCGCATAAAGTTTGTAGGGTTTTTTGTCATGACCCATTTTAATAGATTATTTGTTGATAAAGTTGTCTTGCCGAGAATCGAGTGATTGCATTTGATAATTCAGTAGGGATTATGTTGTTTTAATGAAAGTGTAAGTTTACTAAGGTGGCTTAGCGCAATGGCGCATAAAGACGCGGAAAAGACGCAAAGAGGAAAATTGCTACTTTTGTCTGTGCTTCTAAAATTAGAATTAGACATATCTGAATAAAAGTTTTCATATTATTTTGCTGAAAAGTGTTCAAAGAGTTAAATACTAATCGTACATCCTAATATATTGGTTCTGCCTCTATAAATCTAAAATTTTCATTTTGAATAAGTTTGTCATATACGTCTTTCCCGCGTTTTTACGCGTCACGACGTTTCGCTAAGCTACCTGACTTTTACGTCAATGGTTTGTTATATGGTACATTCCCCAGATAGTAGGATTGTGCCCTTCAGTCTAACAATCACACTTATCCGCCCCCATCATGGCCCGATGGATCTCATCGAGTTCTTCATCAGGCATTTACTCTGCAAATATTGCAATCCCCTGTTGCTAGGAGATAATATTTAACGATGGAACACATTCAAGCAACAAACAAATCTTCAAAGTAATTAATTGAGTTAATTAACGGGCTGATGATCTGAAAGACAAGGATTGCTGGTGAGTGATCTTCAAATCAAGGTGTTCGACTGTTCGAGGGATGGCCAATTGTCTGCGGCTGTGAAGAGGCAAGAAAGGTGACCGATTGCCATCGACGGATGAGTGATTGCTTGTAGGCCTGGTGGTGTGCAGTAACGGACGGTTGGTGATGGTCGAGTGACGGCAACTCCAGCCATCAGCAGCGGTCATACATTTAACCAGCTCGGCCAGGCACGGGGGCATCCTGGCAAGATAGCCGTGTCAGCGAGCGTGGCGAACCGTACCCATCACCTTGAGACTGAGTTTATGATTTCACTCAGAAAGGAGTGAATAATTAACTCTTCTCTGTCCACATGGGTGATAACATTTTCACTCTTTAAATGATTAGTGTTTCACTTTTTTCTCAGTGAAATAGTGACCACTCTTTTTTCACTCGACAAAGGGTTGTCCCTAATTAACCTGCTTGTGAGAATGGAATTTCACTCTCTTTTGAGTGCCTTTTCAATCTTTAACATTTAGAGAGGTTTTTTTTTTAATAGTAAAATGAACTAAAGTCTAAGAAATCGAATTGCACGGAAAACAGAGCTTTAATATTATGTTCCCATGGTAACGCATCTTGCCTGGTATAGAGGTAGACATCCTGACGGCTGCTCTCATAGGCATGTTGGGCGTGGTCTTCACGTGACAATATTCCTCCATCATAGTACTGAGGTTGGTTACAACCACACAAAGTTCTCTCCCTGTCTGATCGTAGAGGTCCTTTTACGGAGGAAAAATGATAATAGGAAGATCATACCTCCATCAATCAAAAATAATTAGGCCATTATATAGTAAAAAGGATCACTGCGGATGCAAAGTTCGTTGATTAGAATTTCTTTACGGCACTATGCCCGTTTGATGCTGGTTTTCTCTTCACTTTAGCGTTTTTGTTGTTTTTGTTTTCCTCTCATGGGTCCAAGAAGAAAGCTTCATTATTACTATATTTAAAGTTATCCGTTAGATAGCATTATGCAGTTAGATATCATTATGCACGAAATCTTAGTTTGCTACTTTCGAACCTAATTTGGAGTACTAGTCTTTGAGGTCTTTATATCTTGTTCCCTCTACGATGTCATTGATTTATTGGCAATACGTATTTTGATAATTATGATAATGTACCTATACATTTTCCTGTATCATAAATATGTCACAACGCTGTCAACAAGTTAGTGTCTAAAAAGATATATAAATTTGCCTTCTCTCTCTTTTTCTCACTATTTTTGCGTGTTTATCATACAGATGGAAAAACGATGAATTTAAACCTCAATATAACCATGAACCTTACATCATATCGTATATCTAGGGTTTAAGAGTTACCGCTGCAACATATAGAGGGTACTAACCTTGAAAGTTGCATCAGGGTTTCCAAGTTTCTCGGCTATGGAGTCACCAATAAACTGGTAGATAGCTCGACCGGGATGCCATCCCATGTACCTTATTACATTAGGTAACATGCTGCAACTTCCAAGGGAAGCATCTAGTCAAAGAAATATACATATGACAAAGAGGGGAAGTACACACTAAAAATTATAGCTTCAAATTTGGACCCTTAGCGGTACATCGGCCAAGGCAGAGACACTGAACGTTGTGATTTTATTCTTACAATACAGAACAGCGTTTTACAGGAAATTGATAACATAATATTGTACCTAAACTATAGGAATAATTATCTACCCATTCGTAGAACCTATCACCATCTCTCTCTCTCTCTCTCTCTCTCTCTCTTTCCTTATATATATATATATATATATATATATTTTTTTTTTTTTTTTTTTTTTTTTTTTTTTTAAATAAAGAATAGAAAATAAAGAATAATTGTCCGGCGTCTGACAATTTTTTTCTTTCCTTTCTTTGTTTTTTCTTCACCTTTTTTCTTTGACACTTTTCTTCTTTTTATTTTCCTTTTCTGTTTCTTATTCGATCTACTTCTCTCTCTCTCCCTTTCTCTCTCTCTCTCTCTCTCTCTCTCTGTTTTCCCTCCTTTGCACTTTTTTCTTTGTTGCGTTTTGTTTCGCTTATCCTTTAGCGCATTGCGCTTAGAGTACTGCGTTTCCTTGCGACTGGATACGTTTTTGAATAAAGTTCATCATTTCCTGATTGCAGCTCTATGGGCGAAAATTTGATATTTGTCATCTCTAAACGGTTGTTTTATTCATTGTTGACTTTATTTGTATATCACTTGGATCCAGCTGAGGCATTGTTCAAAACAAACCTGCCCCTGACAAAGGAATTAATTAATGAGTTTGAAGATTTGTCAATCTGTCGTCAATTGAATCTGGTGTCATCGAAGCCACTGTGCCGTCTCCGTGGCCTAGTGGTTAAGGCATTGACGTTCTAAGCCATTAACCCGAGTTCGATTCCCGGCGGAAACATTTTTTTCAACCTTTTGCACAAATTTCAAAAAGGGAGGGCAGCTCTAGGGAACTTTAATTCAAACTACGCAACCATTAGGTTTTTGGGTTTTTTCAAATTCAACATATATACATGTATACAATTCTGCCTTCATAAAACACCAAATGCTATTTTTTAGTCAAAAGGTGTGCTGCTGATTCTTACCGAGTAGATCAATGATTTGAGGACCTTTGTTTAGAATGGTGAGGAATTTTTCGGATCCATGTCCCACGGCTAGGTAGCATGCAGTAAAGGCCCCTATGCTGGCGCCAGCGAAGCGACGAATGTTTTTTAAGTAGTCTAGTCGCTCCAACTCCTGGTGGGTAAAACAACACGAGTGTAATACTGTATTTGTAATACTATACGAAGAGTTCGGTTCCAAAACATGCTACATCCACATATTTTTGAAAGCAATTGATCGATTGATAAAAGCTAAGGTACTTGAAGTTGTTTTTGTCTTGTATTTTAAAGAATGATTTATTATCTTATTGTATAATAGGACAATGGGAACAAGTTTAATTTTTAATAGATAATAAAAAGAAGGATAACGAAAATATTGTTTTTTCAGAACTTGGTTTTATGATGTAGCATGTTTTGGAAATAAATACTTCATATACTACCTGCCTCCAACTCTCCCTCTTTCTACTCTTCTAGATTTTTGTAATGCTACTCCTACTGCTACTTCCACCACCACTACTACCATGACTACTACTGCTACTACTTCTACTACTACTACTATTACTGCTATTACTACTACTACTTTTATACTGCTTCTGCTGCTGGTGCAAGGCCTGTCCACTTTCTTCTCAGTTGTTATCAAAGGCGTGGCTATGATGTAATTTCAAGGGGCGGTTGTGATCACGCGAAGCGTACGAAAATGCTGAATAGCATGCGAAGCGTGGTCCCCGGGGGGGGGGGGGGGTGCAGGGAGGGGGGTGTTTTCTCCTTCCCTCGCGAAGCGTAAAAGCTTTTGACATTTTAACAAATTTTGAGAGAAAAATAACGGCTCGTAGCACCTTTTTTAGGCGGAAAGTTAGTTTGACGCCCTGACTGCTTTTCAGTTATTTGGACGCAATAGGCATACTTCACTCTACATGTAACAACAATTGATACACATGTGTGTATATAGCGGGCGGCTTCTACACGAGTATCCGCAGTTGCGGAGATCAACAGTTTTGAATGTATACAAACGACATCAATTCATGAATGAACTCGTAATTTTGTAACTTGATTTTTTACTTATATTAAAAACGTAAAGTCTATCACGCCCTTCAGTTCTTTCTCTCTTTGTATCGCTTTCATTTCATCGTTCCTTGTTTGTTCTTTTATCGCCTTTTTTCTCTCACTTTCCCCTTATTCGCTCTGGTTGTTATACATTAAAAATATATGTGTGTGATTATGCAAGTGAGCTTACGATTAAGGTTGTGGGGCAATAACTATTTTAATAATTATGATAATATCGTGTTCATTTCTCACCAAGATAGCACCAATATAGGCATTTCCCTGGGCGCCACCGCCTTCCAAAACAAGATTCTCATACGGGAATTCAAAATTGTCGAGTTCGTCATCAATGTTTGAGAACTCATCTCCTTGGAAATTATTTGCAGACTGGGTGGGTTGACTTGTCGTTGCTCCTGCATCGACATCATCTTTCCCTATTTCCTTGTCAAACCTGATAAATGGAATAAATGATAATAAAAACATTATAATGCTAATGATAATTGTGTGTGTTCCTAGGAATTTTCCGGCTTGCACAGACAAACAAGGGAAAATATAAAAATAGATGAAAAAAATAAAACATAATCTGGTCTACCTGCAGCCCACTCCTCCACCATGGAGTGGGAATGGAAAGGTTTGTAAGAATTTTGGGAAAACAATTTCCGAGAGAAAAGGGGAACATGATTATAGGAAAACAATGCTTCATCCATCACTGGATGCGTGGCGATGCTCATTTGGTTGGTATCTATCATGTCAATACATTGCTATTGACCTAATTTGCTCTATTAACCCTTTCAGGACGAGAATTATTTAAGGGCTAAATTGATCACATTTTGTTCTTCAAATTGGCAACAATAATATTTTTCTTTTAGTGCTACATGGTTCTAACAAAATGCAATGTCTTTGAAAACAATATACATCATTAGAAACTTAGTCGAAAAGTTGAAAAAATTGCCAATTTTGATAAAAAATAGTGATTTTGAACCTCTCAATGTGTTGCCAATATAAGGATTTTGAAGCTTATTCTCCTTTTTAAAATTCCTGGCATCAAATGCAATATGGTCATGCAACAAAAATGGACACAATGTGTGTAGAAATTTTTGCTTTTTCTACTCCTGCATCTGGTATATTTTTTAGAGCTCTGAATCAAAAGTTATTGAGCCAAACCACAAAATGTGGTCAAATGTCTTGAAAGGGTTAAACAGGTATAACAAAACAACATAAAACAAGAAAAACAAACATAATCAGTTGTTAAGTTGCCGTCACTAATACATGAGTGTGTGAGCGCCCGGTCAAACGTTTCGGTACACCCTGGAATTTCTGACGAGTTTCTATATCAGTTTTTGTTTCCTTTGAAATGACCTTCTCTGGGCTCTTTTCTAAGCAATTTTACAGCTTTCACTACTATATAAAGATAATCTACTTATAATGATTTGACATTTAAAAGTGTATTTTTTTCTTTCTCCGCTTTGATTAAAGAATTTAAACTGCCAAAAGCAGCCTAATGACACATGCGGTTTTACACATTTGTTATCCAAAATTAACTGAAAACGGACTTATGCAACAGAGATCCCTCAAATTTACCACAGATTTTTTTGGTTACAGCCTTGTAAATGAGATATATTTACTACGTTCACATGATTACTTTCATTACTAATTAACTTTAAATATCCATCCAGTATGCTTGCAGTAAGAGACCAAAGATGTCTCGTTGCCACTTCTTTTCAACTCGTCCCTCATAGGCCATTTCGGGTTTACGTATAGAAACTAAGCTCACTAAGGCTTGATTTCATGTTATATCACATTATTTTTGTAACTTCTTGATCCCGCATATCATGTAGTATTAATATACTACGTGTTCTCAAAAGAAAAAAATGAAGAAGGTTAAAGCATTCCAATGGTCTTGATGGTTTGGCATGTTCTGTCTCTGGACCCTAAGCCTATACAGCTTGTCTGAACAGGGAAGTCTTAGCAGCATTTGTGCTAGAATACTGAATAGACATTTCAAATAATAATTCTTCCGAAATTAACTAAAGGAATATATTACATTTGAAATTAAATAAATAAGACTACGGCTGCTTTGGACAAACTCAATGTATACCTTGTTTTTCTTATGATCTGGAACAGAAAATTAATTTGAAACTGCATAAATTGTTATGTCATTTTTCATCAGTTGTGGGTATCCAACCAAGCACAGTTAAAGTAAATAACACCTGAATGTTTGAGAACATATAATATATAAAACATGTAATGTATAACCAAAACTTTCACACATTTGTCACTGCCTAAACAAGCTCACTGTGTGGGGAATATACAATGAAGTAAAAACCCATCTCAAAATCCAGGGTGTACAGTGCATATTAAACAAAAAAGTATACCCAACTTTGGTAGCTTCGTATATAAAGTTTACATATTCTGTGACCGTTAGATTTATTTGATTGTAAAGAGTAACTAATATCCTGTCCATTGACGCCTTATTCATATCTTTGATCTCATGGATGACCGAGCACCAGCCTGGATTTATAAAAACGTGTCAACATCCACTTGTACAAAGTTTGGGCTGAAGCAAAGCGTGCATGTCTATTCGGGATGCCATTTTCATCATGAAAGTCCACTGTCGATTTATGTATCCTTTCTTACCTTTCATTATTCATTGAAGTTAGTTTAACATCGATTTCATGTTCTACTCGAGTCAATGCCTCATGCAGGTGAGATGGTGAAACTGACAAATGTGTAGAGCATTTTGTGTCATGATGATATCATACGACATGAAGTTTGCAAGTTGGGTAAACTGAATTAAGATTAGCCTGAGCTGAATTACGGCCCAATAAAAAGCTTAAACACAATTAATAACTTTTAAATACAAACCATTAAGGCGCCATTCAGAATTAATGTTTAAAAGGACTTAAGAATAAAGTAACACATGCATGTGGTTTTGATCCACATTTTTTTGCATCAACCAAAACTTGGAAAATGTGGAACAATGGGATTTAGACGACTCTTTTTGAAAAGTCGTAAATAAGGTATCATTGGACAGCATATCATTTACTCTTTACCATGAAATAAATTTCAAACTCACACAGGGTGTAAAATTTGTATACGAAGCTCCCAAAGCTTTTTTTTAATTTTTTTTATACCTATTGTATCACTGGCCTCCCAAAGTTTGGGTACACCAGTAATAAGAACTGATTTATCACAACCAACCACAGTTCATTTATCATCAGATTTGTGGTACTTCAACAATATGGTATCAAAATGAATAATAGTATAAGCCTTCAAGTTGACATAGTTTAACATATGTAAAGCGTTTCATGGGGCAAACCTACCGCCAACAATTTAATTTCCAGTACAAAATATGAGGTCATTGGTTTGGTCGGTTGGGCCAGTTTTTTTTTTTTTTTTTTTTTTTTGTTGTTGTTTTGTTTTCATTTTCGGCATTCTACAAAATCTGACCTTTGTTTGTACTGGTATATATTTTTTTTAATTATTGAATAATATGCAATTATCATTCCTTTACTCATGCAGAAAACTAATATTTTCATCTTATTAAAAACACATCAATATTTGGGGATCACCACAATGCATTTGTTTTATTCTTTTTTTTCTCAGGTGAAGTCATATTTTATGGCTTGTTATTGGCATTGATGGTCCTTTTCCAATGAAAATAATGCCTAAATGAATAATAGTTTGTCATAAGATGCGAATTTCTTTATTTTTCAAATTATTTGACGTTTGAGACTTCTCATCAGAAAACCCGTCCCTGGTAGCGACCACCACGGCACGGCACATCCGGGGCATCCAGCTGGTCAAATTGCGGAGGTCATCACTGGAAATGTCTTTCCATGCCTTCTGAAGAATTTTCAACAGATGAGGCTCCCTAGTTGGGCATTTTTCTTGGACGTTCCTGTCCAGCTCTACCCATAGCATGATTTTCAGGACCCCTTTCTCTTCTGTTTTCTAAAGGTAGTTTTACATAGCCTTGATGGATGTTTGGGGATATGTGTTCAGCTGGAAGATAAACTTGTGGAGGCACTTGTAGAGGTAGTCACTGAAAATGTCTCTCAATGCCTTCTGAAGATGAAGCTCACTTGCTGGGCACTTTTCTCATACCTTCCTGTCCAGGTCTTCCCATATCAGCTTTATCGGATACAGATCCAGGGACTGGGCTGACCAATCCATGATTTTCCTCTTTTCCTCCAGGTAGTTTAACAGACATTTCCAGTGATCACCTCCACAGCTTGATCAGTCTTATGCTCAGGATTACAATGCTGTGATCGCTGCCAGGGCGGGTTCTTAGATTAGAAGTCTTTATGATGTGAAACTTATTAAAATAAAACTTTAAAATATAAATACATTTTAATCTCATGACATACCATTATTCATTTGGTCATTACTTTCCTTGTAAGGGTATACAGAAATGCAAACAATATAACTTTCCACGAAAATAAGAAAACAAAAAAGCGTTGTTGTATTTCCAAAATGTTGATGACTGTCTGTTTCTTAGATGAAAATACTAATTTTCTGCATGAGTATAGGAATGCTTATTGTATATCAGTCAACAAAATTTTGATATTCAACAGTACAAACGAGGGTCAGAGAATGCTGAAAGGGCAAAAATGCTGGCACAACTGACCAAAGCCAGGACCTCATATTTTCCACTGGAAATTATTATTATTATTATTATTATTATTATTATTATTATTATTATTATTATTATTATTATTATCATTATTATTATTAGTAGTAGTAGTAGTAGTAGTAGAGTAGTATTATCATTATTATTATTACTATTAATATTATTATTATTATTATTATTATTATTATTATTACTACTACTATTAAGATTATTATTATTATTATTATTATTATTATCATTATTATTGTTATTACTATTAATATTATTATTATTATTACTATTGTTATTATTATTATTCATTTATTTTTTATTTTTCATTTTTATTTTTCATTTTTTTTTTTGGAGGGGGGGGGGGTAGGTTTCCTTTTTAACGCATGTTGGCTGCCTCCTGAAACGCTTTACATAATGCTAAATTGGTGTCAACTTGAAGACTGATGTCTACTCTTCAGTTTTGATAGCATATTTGTTGAAGTGCCACATATATGATGATAAATGAACTGTGGTTGATTGTGATTAATCAGTTCTTGTGGAATACTGGAATACTCTCTTCTTTTTTAAAACATTTGTTTAACCTTTTACAGTAATACAAATATGTACAAGCCAACCACTTTTGGTTTTAATCATGTCAACGGTTATCCTTAAGACGTTTAGATACTATTGATGATATTTCCACCTATTTCCAACAATATAGTGGAAAATCAAATTTTAACATTTCTTCAAAATATTCATGTTAACAGTAAAATTTTGCATGCATATTATATTAGTATTATTCTTTTACAGGCACAAAGAAACGCAATAATGATCATGCTTTGGCATGTAAGTGTATCATTATAATTACACTTATTGTTTATTACATCTTGTGTAATAGTATGCATACCAGCTTGTGGAACTTTTTCGTACTTTTACTGTATGAAAGAAAGCGTTTGGAACTTATAGTGCACATGATGCAATTTCAGGTGCGATTTCCTTAATAGATATCATGCATATAGAGCATATCAATAAAGTCTATTTTTTGAATCATAATACCACTACCGTGTCCGATATTGTCTTTATTATCTCGTACGACAATTAATGACTGGTTTGCACAAAAAATATTAGTGCTGTTCCTTTTGAAATTTGATTTACAGTATATGCCATTTCAGTCTTTTCAGATATGTAACTGTTTGATATCTTCGCCGACTGTCGCCGAGGAGTAATGAGCCCTTAGTACGGCTCCTGGCTTCCTGCAAGAGCCGACGTATGCTAATAAGGATTCACGAAACTCAGTGTTTAGGGCGGATTTCGAGGAAGTTAGCGTACATGACCCTAATGACACCATCAGAAACAGACGTTAGTTATTACCGAACAAAAGATGAATAAGTAACCCCTCGAAATCATAGGTGTCAAATTGTAAATATTTTCTTTCGGAATTTAGAAACTTTAGTCATTATAATATGATCTGTATGGACTTTAAAAATTTCAGACTGTTCTTCCGGCGGGAGTGAAAGCCCTTTATATGCTTTTGCACCCCCCCCCCCGAGATCGAGCGTCAGATACGCCATTTGTCACCATTATTGTAGCAATATGTAGCTCACATGATTTGAAATTTGGGCCCCCCCCCCCCAAGAAATCCTGGATCCGCGCCTGAGCTGAATTACGGCCCAATAAAAAGCTTAAACACAATTAATAACTTTTAAATACAAACCATTAAGGCGCCATTCAGAATTAATGTTTAAAAGGACTTAAGAATAAAGTAACACATGCATGTGGTTTTGATCCACATTTTTTTGCATCAACCAAAACTTGGAACATGTGGAACAATGGGATTTAGACGACTCTTTTTGAAAAGTCGTAAATAAGGTATCATTGGACAGCATATCATTTACTCTTTACCATGAAATAAATTTCAAACTCACACAGGGTGTAAAATTTGTATACGAAGCTCCCAAAGCTGGGTATATTTTTTTTTATACCTATTGTATCACTGGCCTCCAAAAGTTTGGGTACACCAGTAATAAGAACTGATTTATCACAACCAACCACAGTTCATTTATCATCAGATTTGTGGTACTTCAACAATATGGTATCAAAATGAATAATAGTATAAGCCTTCAAGTTGACATAGTTTAACATATGTAAAGCGTTTCATGGGGCAAACCTACCGCCAACAATTTAATTTCCAGTACAAAATATGAGGTCATTGGTTTGGTCGGTTGGGCCAGTTTTTTGTTTTTTGTTTTTGTTTTTTTGTTGTTTTGTTTTCATTTTCGGCATTCTACAAAATCTGACCTTTGTTTGTACTGGTATATATTTTTTTTAATTATTGAATAATATACAATTATCATTCCTTTACTCATGCAGAAAACTAATATTTTCGTCTTATTAAAAACACATCAATATTTGGGGATCACCACAATGCATTTGTTTTATTCTTTTTTTCTCAGGTGAAGTCATATTTTATGGCTTGTTATTGGCATTGATGGTCCCTTTCCAATGAAAATAATGCCTAAATGAATAATAGTTTGTCATAAGATGCGAATTTCTTTATTTTTCAAATTATTTGACGTTTGAGACTTCTCATCAGAAAACCCGTCCCTGGTAGCGACCACCACGGCACGGCACATCCGGGGCATCCAGCTGGTCAAATTGCGGAGGTCATCACTGGAAATGTCTTTCCATGCCTTCTGAAGAATTTTCAACAGATGAGGCTCCCTAGTTGGGCATTTTTCTTGGACGTTCCTGTCCAGCTCTACCCATAGCATGATTTTCAGGACCCCTTTCTCTTCTGTTTTCTAAAGGTAGTTTTACATAGCCTTGATGGATGTTTGGGGCTATGTGTTCAGCTGGAAGACAAACTTGTGGAGGCACTTGTAGAGGTAGTCACTGAAAATGTCTTTCAATGCCTTCTGAAGATGAAGCTCACTTGCTGGGCACTTTTCTCATACCTTCCTGTCCAGGTCTTCCCATATCAGCTTTATCGGATACAGATCCAGGGACTGGGCTGACCAATCCATGATTTTCCTCTTTTCCTCCAGGTAGTTTAACAGACATTTCCAGTGATCACCTCCACAGCTTGATCAGTCTTATGCTCAGGATTACAATGCTGTGATCGCTGCCAGGGCGGGTTCTTAGATTAGAAGTCTTTATGATGTGAAACTTATTAAAATAAAACTTTAAAATATAAATACATTTTAATCTCATGACATACCATTATTCATTTGGTCATTACTTTCCTTGTAAGGGTATACAGAAATGCAAACAATATAACTTTCCACGAAAATAAGAAAACAAAAAAGCGTTGTTGTATTTCCAAAATGTTGATGACTGTCTGTTTCTTAGATGAAAATACTAATTTTCTGCATGAGTATAGGAATGCTTATTGTATATCAGTCAACAAAATTTTGATATTCAACAGTACAAACGAGGGTCAGAGAATGCTGAAAGGGCAAAAATGCTGGCACAACTGACCAAAGCCAGGACCTCATATTTTCCACTGGAAATTATTATTATTATTATTATTATTATTATTATTATTATTATTATTATTATTATTATTATCATTATTATTATTATTAGTAGTAGTAGTAGTAGTAGAGTAGTATTATCATTATTATTATTACTATTAATATTATTATTATTATTATTATTATTATTATTATTACTACTACTATTAAGATTATTATTATTATTATTATTATTATTATTATTATCATTATTGTTATTACTATTAATATTATTATTATTATTACTATTGTTATTATTATTATTCATTTATTTTTTATTTTTCATTTTTATTTTTCATTTTTTTTTTTGGAGGGGGGGTAGGTTTCCTTTTTAACGCATGTTGGCTGCCTCCTGAAACGCTTTACATAATGCTAAATTGGTGTCAACTTGAAGACTGATGTCTACTCTTCAGTTTTGATACCATATTTGTTGAAGTGCCACATATATGATGATAAATGAACTGTGGTTGATTGTGATTAATCAGTTCTTATTACAAGTGTGCCCTATGGGCGAAAATTTGATATTTTTCATCTCTTAACGGTTGCTTCATTTATTATTGACTTAATATATGTATATATATATATATATATATATATATATATATATATATATATATATACAGGCCTACAATTATTTTGAGATGTAATTATTTGCTATCTTCAGAGGGCGTCCTTTCAAGACAGAGTCATCGATATGTATAAACATGGCTTGGACACAATAAGGCACACTTTGCTTTGTTGGGAACGCACACAACAAAGAATGTGCGTCAGAGTGTGTCCAGCTGAAATTGAGTTTCCCAATCTGTGTGTATAGTTGGCTCTGTTGGTGCTTATAGAAGAAGGAAAGTAATTGTCATTGATTTCTGGTATTTTTCGACACTTTCCACCACTCAGATTTCTTAGAACATTTTACATGTTATAAAGTGCATAATTATAATAGGCAGAACAGTTGAAATAATTTCTGTTGCAGTAGACCGTTTCGGTAATGATGCAAATTTTATACATACCTTTCAAACAAAGGTTGTTCTTGACAACCTGAAAGCTTACCCAAGGCTTGCCGGACATAGCAACAAGTAATGTATGCAAACTGGATTCCAAGCATTGAGGCTCATTTATAAAAAGCAGGTTAATGGAATAGCTGGTCACTAGGTGCTCGAGAAGAAATGCGCATAAATTTGAATACATTACAGAACCGGTCTATTAGTGGGAGGTCAATTCCGTTAAATAACTGTACTATTATCCAAAGAATAGGAGAATGCACCATCGGCATAAATGCATGACCGCCTAAACATCATTCAAACACAATCCAAAAGGCCATTTTCGTAATGCATTCAAATTTAGACAGGTTTGCCTAGTGACAAACTATTACATTCACTTGTGAAAAGCTATTCTTTTTCAATGGTCAGAATGCGATTGCATGCATTAGGCGTTGTTACGTTGGACAAACATTTTGTCTTGTCCAACCTAGGAACACCTAATGTATGCAATCTGCATGCTGACTACTAAAATACAATGACTTGTAAGAGGTGGGTACAATAGTTCATTACTAGGAGTTAGACAAAGACTGAAGCAATAAATTTGAATGCATTACAAAAATGGCCCGTTTCTAGTTCTATTCGCATCACCTCGGGTGCCACAGCTTCCACCAGGGCCCTTCATGTCAGATTGTGTATCATAACAAATATTATTTCTCTCCACTTGACCTCCAATCGTCTAGGGAAGCATATACCATGCAATCCTATACAATATGATATTGAAATTGGAAGAATGCGGCACGGCATTTTATAGGTTTATTGTTAACATTCAACAGAGCACGATACCTTTCATGGTAGGAACTCATTACGACAATAGGGATTAAGCTCAACTGGCAGTGGGATGAGACAAATAGCGAAGGACAATAATGACAGAATTCTCTTTCACAAGGTCTTATGGCATCAGTATCAATGGTATATGCATACACCTTGGATAATATAGCCAAAGAATTTTGGTTGGTATACCATGCTGATGGGACACTTAAAAAAAAAAAAACTTTGCTTAACATTGTGGTATACTTTAATACCTGAAGGCCTTCTCTGTGTTTTGAGACTTTGTCTAGGTATAGTTTCTTGAATATTTATTGTATTTCGCCCGGCCACCCGCAGTCTTTCTACTACTTACGGAATGTGGTAAATTACCGAATCGGATAGATGTTGAGAAGGTTGAGTTCAAAAGCTGAAAATAATTTGTGAACTTTCTCTCTTTTTCAGTCCTATGGGACATAAATATTATGTGTGTAGTCCCATATACCCCGGGGTGTTGATCCGTGTTCATGATTGGGGGGGGGGGGGGGGATGACTGGCGAGGGAGCGAAGATATTCCCCCCTCCCACACCAGGGACTTTTTCAAAAATCTGTCTATAAAACTTGCGTTTTAGAGCATCCCAAAAAGGTTTTCTGTGTGATTAAATGTTGTATAACGTCACGGCAAATACAACGAAATATTAATAATTATAACATAAGATATTTAAATATGTGTGTTGTAAATTATTTGTAATGATTCAGGAAAAAGAAGGGAGATAGATGGTTTGTTGTTCAATGCTTGAAGAATAAGTTTTATCATACAATTTTTTTTCGATATTTTCCCATTAAAATTATGGCATTTCTTATTTCCTTACTTCTAATCATTAGATAATGTGATGGTATTTCAAGATCAAACACAATGCGTTTGGATGATTATTAGCTTTAAGTTAATGTATCATAATTCTTATTTATTTTGTGGGGGGGGGGTGATAATACAGGCCATCCCCCACCACAACTTTTTGTGTGGATATATACCCCCCCCCCCCCCCCCCGGGATCGACACCCATATACCCACATCAGTGTGCATGCAGTGCTTTCGAATGCATTTGATATTCAACAAGATTCAATCAATCTGTTATCATTTTGATGATTCCAAAACCTCACAGTACACAATCAATCTTGTTTATCACATAATGAACCATTTCAAATATTTTCTGGACTGTTTCTTGCACAATACAATCGCATGAATAGTACCCAACATTTAACCCTTCCAGTCTTACAAGTACAAGTCTGCACAAAATATATACTCACATTTCAAAGAACAATATTCCGTCTGTCATCTGCGAGTTAAAGTGTTTTAACCCTTTGAGTGCGAGCCCGCGCACAGCGATTGTTCTCCCTGTGACGGAGCGATTTCGGTTACATTGCCGGTAATGGGAAATTTGCCGGTGCTTTCTACTTTGATTGCTCCTTGCACCTCACTCGGTCATTTTCGTCATTTTTAGTAAATGTAAACATGAAAGGTCAGACTTTCCTCTTTCTAAAAATATAACTTTTGTTCATCGAAACAAAAAATAAGGTTTGTTATTTTAGAGGGGAAAAGCCGTCTTATTTTGTTGAAGCTTCGCTTCCTTCCTTTTCAATACACTTACAATACAAATTGCGTAAGCGCCGTCGCACGCGCGGTTCGATCGATACCCCATTCACTGGCCCCATTGTCGTCTGCTAAATGCTCGGCCTATTATCACTCGAGTCATAGACCCTACATTTTACATGAGTTTCCGACGCATTCTGACCAACATCGTGACATGATCACAGGTATAGGCATTCAGGAAATTGAATTTTCAAATGAACATCATGTTACTCAATAAGACAAAAATAATCCTATTCACTTTCGACTTCATTTCTCATAATTTGTCGTAATTATTTGCTTTAGTTTTTGTCTCCCGCTTTATTCGTTTATTTTTCTCTATCTATCCATCTATATTTCAACCTTATTTTCCTATGTAGTTGTTGTATCAATAAGAAAATGATTAAAAATTGTGTACGCATGTTTGATTTTTTTTTTTGTAATGGGAAAAGAGCTAAATGAATGATTGGAACAAAATAATACTTTGTAACATCTCAATGCCTCTCTCTCTCTCTCCTTCTCTCTGAATTCGTCAGGAATTTCGTGCAATTAGAACTTTGTTTCAGTGCAAGTTTTCTTTTGAGGGGTGAGACAAATAAGGACTTATTCGCCGTATCAAAAAATTTGATCGATTTGAAAATAAAGAGAACAGCAGAAAAGGAGCATGATATTTTGAGTATAATAATTCACTGTATATTACGAGACAATGAGGAAAAAAGTGAAAACCGAAACACAACAGTTGTGGTTGATATTGATGAGAATCATAAACAAACTAAAACGATGAAGAAATATGTTTTTAAAAATTACGGCGAGGGGGGGGGGAGGGGGGAGGGGGGGAGGGGGGAGGGGGGGGGGACAGTGACAACCATGGGCGGCGATCCCGATAGTATAGCAACCAATGGTAATGGCTTGTGCCCCCCCCCCCCCCGGCAGTGAAAAAAAAAATGGACAAAAAAGGACAAAATATCATGTCAGGTAACACATTTTTTGAAAGACGAAACATTGGTAAACCCTTACATATCGACCTTGGAGGGGGGGGGGGGGGGGGAGGGGAGAAAATCATGATCATTCAGAAATTATAGATAATGCCAAAATAAAGAAATGTAAACAAAACATTACCTTATCATATTTTTTTTTCCCCCCACTATTGCCTCTAATGCTATTTTATGGAATAAAATGACACGGAAGATACCAAGTGAACGCAAACTCCGCACATAATGTAATACATGTACAACTATGATCGAATATAATATTTTATGTAGCCCTATTGTCGAAGATAGACAAATAAGGGCATTCTCATACTCTCGAAAGACCTCAATGCGAGCACAGTATTGTTTTAATAAATCAAGATGTTTATAAGAAAAAGATGTGTGAGTTGTAAGTTGATTCTGATGTAGGCTTACAGGTGAGTGACCAAATCAAGATATCATTATAAATTGATGTTGCAGTATCTCCAATAACAACCCCTCCCCCGCCCCATTTTTTTTTTTTACAGCGGATAACAGAATCGGGAATAGATTATAAAGACGCATTTAATTAAAGCTTTCAAATAGGCAATGCGTGTTGTGTTTATTATCCTTTTGACACAAATCCCAGTCATCAGGATAAACATTTAACGGGCTGTACTGAAATTCATTTATACGTGTTCGTCTCCATCTTTGGTCTCTTTCAACCAATATATTTTGTCTATAAAACTTTGTTAATTCTCGTTTCATGATTGAAAAGTTTTGTATTTGACATGTATATAAATATATAATGGTGATGATGATGATGATGATGATGATGCTAACAAGGATAATTAGTAGTAATGATAATGAAGATAATGTTGTTGTTGTTTTTTAAATCTTTCTCTCTAATTGCAAGGAACTTGTGTTTATGTTGCTTGGCATTTTTTCAACATTGGCCGAACCTTCCTTCACAGGAAAATTCTCATATTTATGTCTATTCCGCCGGAGTTACTCAAGACAAGGGTATCCTTCCGTAGGAAGAGATAGAGAGAAGGGTAAGGGGGGCGCTTTTCAGAACATGAAATATGAACATTTCATTTGCCGCCTAAAACCAAGACCACTTGGGATTTGATAGCTATATTTTTTTTGCAAACATGCTCTAAAATGGGTACATGCCCTCTTAAACGTAGGTCAGAGTGGCTCTTTGTATTGTCTTGTATTCAGTAGATTGACCTCTTCTTTGAAAACGCTAATCTTCCTTTTAATAGTAGTTGCTTTGGCATTCTTTTGTTCCTCTTATTAGGGTGGGGCCTGCATGGTCAACTCAGCTGAGATAAGCGCTTCATTTTGAAAAGAGCAGATCGATGGTCCATTCATGAATGATCAGCTATTTGGTCAATTTGGTAACATGAAAGGAGTATTGTCAAGTTCGTTCTCTGGTAAATGATAAAAGGGAGAAGAATCACCATGACCTTCATCAATGTATACTTTTATAAACACACAGTATAGGCTCCATATTGAAAGTAAGGTCATTTTACACTGAAGACAGCCAATTCAAATTCATCAAAATAGGTCAAATGAGGTGTAAACCATGATGCATTTGATATATATTCGATTGTGCTTTATATAATTATACTCCATCAGAAATATAACCCCAGCACTTTTCTTATTATAACGTGCATAATGTTTGATGCGATATATTCATTGAAAATGCAATGTATGCCGCATACTTTCCTAACCAATGTTTTGAGTGGTTATTTGTGACCAAGTGAAACAGGCGTATCACAAATTTGTTTAAAATGAAAATATGATTATCATCATATAAAATGAAATACATCACGAGAGATGTATCATAATGCATTTTTATTCTTATCATAGATCTCCGAATGTTTAAATAGCCTTTTTGTTGTTTTCATATAATATTTTCCAGCACTGTATCTAAATCTATTTTTATGTAATACATTGACGTAAAAGATAAACGCGGAGCCAAAACCTTAATTCTTTTTTTATCTTATAGATAACATATGAAAAAAGTCAGTCTGATTTTCATATCTTTATATCCCTTTAAAAAAGAAAGTCCGATCGTGTGTCAATGGGAAAAAGTAAAAATGCATTTTTGTTCATTTCTTAGGAGTAGGGGCAACCCGAAAGGAAAATGGGGAGCGAAGTTTACGAGGGTTTTTTTTTTTTAGACGCTTTATCATAAAACTCTTTATTTTGTAACTCTTCTTGTAGGTCGGTGGAACTATTTGGATAAAAAAAAAAAAAAAAAAAAAAAATATATATATATATATATATATATATATATATATATAGCTTATATCGGAAAATATTGTAAGAATGAGGCAAGAAAATAAAGCGTCAAAAGATAGGGGATTCTATACTTTTCTAGAAATGAATCTGCGTTTTATTCCTGCATTTCGTGCAGTTTTTCTTTTGAAGGGGTATGGCTAATAAAGAGTTATTCCCCGTATCTTGGAGTTTGATCGCTTTGAAAAGAAAGAGAACAGTAGAAAAGGACCTTGAAATAGAGAGTGTAGTAATTCATGTTACGAGATAATGAGAAAAATAATAAAGAGAATGAAACACAGTAAAAAAAAAATACAGCGATTATAACAAGATCCCAACAAACATGTATCATGTAAGGATAATTAACACAACAAAAGAACGCAAAACAGTTATTAGCTATATATAATTATTTAAACTTTTAAAATTCAAATTGGAAATGACAGAGACATAGCAAAGCAAAATAGAGGTAGATCCAGGATTGCCAAAAGGGGAAAACAATTCCCCCAATAATCTACGAAAGGGCAAATTAGGTTTTTAAATTTTCATGTACTTTTTATTCGTATTAAATATTTTATATAGAGGCAAGGCGGAGGGGGCATAAATCATATTTTCCATGTTCATTTTCGTCCAAAGAGGGGGGGGGGGTGTACGGGCTCATTATCTACTTGGTCCGCCACTGAAGCAAAGAACACCACAAGACTAAAGTGAAACAGGTACATCGAGATATTATCAAAATGGATAACATTGAAAAAAAAATGGTAATAAATAAGTATTAGAAATATCTTTGATGGCACATATATTTTAAATTGTTTCAATATATTTGTTTCTAAATCTTTTTATGGAATGTGATGGCGTCAAAGATACATGTGGAGGCAAAAAGTAAATATGCGTTGAAAATAAATATTCATATTTTGTACTGCAAAAGCGTACATTCCCCTTTTTAGAAAATAGAATTGAAGACTACATTCACAAATACATTTCATTATATTTGTGTTAACATAATTCATTAGGGTTTATTTTTCGTTTGTTCGTATAATCTGTCTCTGTCTATTGCAAGTAGTGTTATCACTGATAGTATGACAACTCATATTTACAGTGCATTCTATGAATACATGTGTTAGTATGTATTCAGTAGGTTTGGCATCCTCTTCTTTCAAAACGCTAATCTTCGTTAGTAGTTGCTTCGACATTCTTTTGTTCGACATTCTTTTGTTCATTTTAGGGTGGGGTCCGGTCCAAGCAATTGAGAAGCATTTCATTTTGAAAAGAGTAGATTAATGGTCCACTCTTGAATGATGAGCTAAATTGGTCAATTTCAATTTATAAAATGAAAGGAGCTTGGTCAATGTTTCTTTCTTATGAACTTGGATTAAAAGGAGCGAAGTCGAGGCTGTAGCCTGTATAATGTGGTCAAGATCAAGAATGCATACTCTTCGTGGCCGGCCGAACGCGATGATATCACGTGATCGGAGCGGACACGTACGCGTTCGTCTCTAGGTATACGGGATTTACGATCTCAACAAGAATTTCGGGTAAAGTTGAAACGAAATCCCTTTTTCTCGATTTTTTTTTCCACGTAACCTCATATTTTTTTAAACGGGTATTGTGAATGAATATATCTACATAATACTACTAAGAATTTTAGCGCATAAGAGCCGATAGTTAGCTGGAAAACTTTGTCAACATATTAGGCATAAATCTCGGCTTCTGTAGAAGCCCTCCGTCACAGACTGAACACCTCGCTCGGCTTCTGTAGAAGCCCGTCGTCTCCAAAGTGTTAAACTCATTCAACCCCACCCCAGCCATGTCATCTAGCTATCAAAACTTTCTGGAGAAACGGTTTACACAGAGTAACTTCTCTCTGTCATCTCACTACCTATGCAATTTCGGAGTGAGTTAATCCCATGTGTTCAAAATCTTGTGCTCCCGCCTTCCCCAATAACTAATCATAATCACAGCAGTACATGTGGTGGGTATTGTATAGCCCTCACATAGGACTACGTGACGCTTCAGGCACTCCAGCATTATGACATAAGGTATGAAATATCATCTTTAATATATCGACAAAATATAAAAGAGAAACAACTACATCATTGGAACATATCAAAGAAAAACTAAAAGGATACATTTATGTTTGAATATAAATGTATATTCACTATTGAGGCCACGTATTGGAGTATAAATGTAGCCAAAAGGAAGAAGTGAATAAAAATAGTAAATGGGACCCTGAACCGGGGGATCTCCCCCCCCCCTCCCCCACCCATGGGCGCAAATCCAAGGGGGACAGGGGAACATGTCCCCCCACCTTTTTGAAAATAGGCGAATGTTCCCCCCCCCCACCTTTTTGAATAACCTTTTTTTTTTTTTGCTTGTTAGAGAATTTTGAAGGCAAATGTTCCCCCCCCCCCCTCCATTTTGAATAACCCTTTTTTTTTTTTTTTTTTTTTTTTTTTTTGGCTCGTCAGGGAATTTCGGAGGCAAATATCCCCCCCCCCCAATTTTTTTAATAACCTTTTTTTTTTTTTTTTTGCTTGTCAGAGATTTTTGGAGGAGAATGTCCCCCCCCCCCCCATTTCAAAATGGATTTGCGCCACTGCCCCCATCTACACACAAACATCACTGTTTTAAGTATACACATTTCAGTTCAGTAGAAAATAATATGCTCGTTCACGTGCTCAGCCCGTCACTATCAAAACCGCTCCGAGGTCTCTGAATAGGCATGTATGTAATCCATTTATAAAATCCACATAGCAAATGAATACATGGAACCTAAACTGTACACACAACAACAACAACCACCAACCCCCCCCCCCAAAAAAAAAAAAAAAAACTCCCTTTTTATGGAATATATGCCTACATGTTTAGAACTGAAGTGCGAGCGTCCAGACGCATCGTCACTTGCTCGTGAAGTCGAATAACGCTCATTGTATTGAGCAGAGGCACGTCTTACATGACTGATTTTACTGTTTATGTGAAGTGTTTTTCGGTCTTCAATTTCGTCATGGACATCTTAATGGCGTGACTTAGAACGTTTTTTAAAAATAAGCGTGTTCATTGGCTTCTAATACTATGGCTTGAAGTAAACAAGATCCAAGCCACGTGGGGATGGCAAAACACACTTCAGTGTATTATAAATCACAACAAACAAATGATGAAACTCCGTAGACAAGTTGAAAATTACGAATTTTCGCCATTTATCATCGTTTATTAGAGATTTACTACATTTCATCCCCGAGGAGAACTTCTATATTTGATATACATACATGTCCACACCAGATTATTGTTAAAGCAAAAAGGGTATCGAAAGAAACTGTTTTAGTTCCATTGTTTCGTTGCCATAATGGTGTTCTTTTAACACTTTTTTGGTGTTGTAATCGGTGGAATTGAATCAGATTAACCCACTGTTGAAGTTGTTCTAATGGTGTGGACACCAATCGAAGTGGTGTGAAATTAACACCCAGGTTTTTGCAGGAGAGATTAGCAACTAGTCCATGTTAATGTTCTTGGGAAAGTGAGCGAATATTGCAATAATAGGGAAACTTCCAAAAAAAAAGAGGGGGGCGTCCACCAATTAAAAAAGCACTGACGGATGTCCCCACCACCCCAAAACTGGTACCACAACCAGTATCTAGATCTGTTCTGTTTAGCTCCTGTGGGGATGTGGTGGAAGGACGAAAATAACGGATTAATCGGAAGCATACGGCAACACTACCAGTTTATTATTGTTTATTCATTCATTATTTACTCCTTTGTTTATTTATTGTTTTTATTGTGGATAGAGGCTTTTATGATTATCAGTTACATGTCAAATTTCATCATAACTCAATTTTTGTCATAATCTGAGACTAATAACAACAGATACGTAGGTTCTGCATAATGTTACTATTTACAGACAATGATTAAGGTGATGTAGATTTCTTCTGTCATAAAATGAATCTGCAAGATTGATTGGTCAATTGCACATCATGTGACGAAAAATAGTTTCCACTGGCCCTTTGCATATGACAAAATTGTTATGACATTTAACGTATATGTTAATATTTTTACTATACACGATTGCTATCTTCTATGTGTGTGACATTATAAACGATTTGGATTCGCATATTCGCTTTCCCGCGTTGGTATTATACGCGAACGTATGTATGCGCGGTATGTAATACGCGTACGCGATCTTTACTTGGTTTATTTGAGCACGTGTTGAGTAAAGTATTTCAGTTAACTTTCTCCTTTTTACCTACTTGCTCGCTGAATTTCAAAACTAGAGCTAGGGCCCGTTTTTACATTCTTCCAAGGGTGACGAATATAACCCGAATATACACTAGGCGAGTGCATTTATGGGAAAAAAGGGCCTTACCCCAAAAAAATTGCAACAAAAGGTGTTTCAATTGTTTTTTGTAGTATTTGATGTGCTCTATAACATACTAAAAGTCTACCAAAATCTGACCATGGGAAAGGCATAAATTTCAAGATGGCGTCCAAGATGGCCGCCAATACATTAAAACATGTGTAATTCCTTAATTTTTCACGTAAACAAGTAATTGTGGTGTCTAACCCCATGTTTTCGGGGGCGAGCAATCCAGTTAGCTACGTCAAATCATAGAATAACAATTGCATAACTGCAAATCCAAGATGGCCGAACAAAATGGCCGCTAAAGCCGAAAAATTACGCATAATTCCTCTATATTTTCATCATGACCATGTAATTTTGGAGCCACACATTTCGAACCGCTACATTTCACGCTATGCCGCTTTCTGACTTTTTTTTTCAACTCTTGCGCATCTTTTGACACCAAGTTTTCGGAAATCGGTCATACCGTTACTGAGTCACGTGACCTTTTGTAACCTCATGTCAGCCCCAAAATGGAGATTTTCTGAGTTTTGTGTACAAAACGAATGGGAAACTGCATTTCCTCATGATTCTCCTTTATCACCTATAACTTTTTCTTTAAGCTGTAATTATCATTTATTCTAAGTGAATATTGGTTCAGATAACACTCTGAAACAGCAGACTTACATGTAAAAAACAATGAAAAGGTTAAAGTTGAAAAAAACAAAGAAATACATAAGAATTTCGTAGAACAATAGAATACATAAGAATTAAAATCACTTTCAATTTTTTTCTTATGTAATAATGTTTTTAAGGTTTAGAAAGCACTTCTTGCATTAAAATTTTATCTCCAAGCCCCTTCTTTACTTGATTATCAGTGGAAATGTATATTTATGCATAATTTTGCATAAATTATAATATTAAATAAAAGATAAAGATTTACATAAAAATAAAGATGGGTTCATGGTTTTTGCGCGATTTTCAAGGTCCGTGCAAAATTTTGCGTTGATTGTTCATGTCATGGCCGAGATCGGGGAGGGGGGGGGGGGGGGCTCCGAGCCCCCCCCCCCCCCCCCTCAGTCAGAGAGGTGTTTAAAATAGCCCAGTACAGTAACAGTTAAACTGCTGCAAACTGAATAATCACACTGATATAATTTTGTAATTATCATTTTTTGTGGGTGTGAATCAGAAATAGCCGATCAATATGGCCCCCAAAATGGTAGCCAAGCTGTTTGAGGGTCTTGTCCCCACAAAATAATAATTTGGTACGCTGTACAGGAATGTACTTCCTCAGAAACTTCCTATTAAGAAGGGTGACATGCCCGGAGCCATCAACCCTTATGGCGTATTGGTCAAATTGCCGGAATTCCACTACAACACTACAACACCAGTCCTGTCTGGTTCTGGTTCTGGATACGGACATGATCACCTAAGGCTAGTGGCAGAAGTCGTTTAGTGTGTTCAGACCACCGTTCGGCACCTCTCATGTGGCGGTTTCTGAGTGCCTCCTCCCAAGCTCCGAGGGTCACACGCCAAATGTCATGAGGTTTGTCTCTGCCAGGAGCTATGGGAATGAAGTCTCGAATTGGGCGACAAAAGATGCACATCGCCGGGGACAGCTTGGTATCCCCGTCTGGAGTGTTCCTGTATGGCTCGTTGAAAGGAATCAGTGTCAAGGGTACCTGTGGGGCTTGTGTTATCCATGATGAGACGCTTCACAGTCTTCATGCCAACTTCGGCACGACAGTTGCTATGGGGGAAAGCCACATAGGAAATGAAATGGTGCACACCCCAGTCCTTTAGAAAGTGTCGTGTAGCGATAGCCGTGAATTCAGGACCACCATCGGAAGCCAGTTTGTCAGGGATACCAAAGATGACAAAGTAGACAACTGATAAGTCCATCTGCACCACGGGAAGACCTCTCAACAATCGGCCAGTTAGAGTAACGGTCGTTCACTACCAAGTAGTTGCAAGCTTTTTAGTGGAAGAAGTGTGCACAACTGGAATGGGTAAGCTGGAGATGCCAAGGGGAAGGGTGGTGCGCTAGGGTCGAGGGGGGCCATCCGATTGCAGTGGTTACACCTATCACGAAGGGCTGTGATGGCAAGAGTGATGCCAGGCAAGAAAATAGATGCTTCAGCCCTTTCAGTCATGGAGGTGACCCCTTGGTGGTCTGCATGAAGATGGGTTAACACCTCCTCCCTGAGAGATCCCCCATCTCTCAGGGAGATAACAACATGGTCCTTGTAAAGTACCACACCATCAACTGTATGTAGGCCATCCCGAAACTGGAAGTATTCGTGGTAGGGTTCTGGGAGCTCATGCTGGAAGTTAGGTATGCCAGATTCGACAATGTCAACAAGGTTCTGCATGGTGCTGTCGCTGGCCGTAGCAGTACGGACCGTGTCCCACGTAGACTGAAGGCTGAGGGAGCCCAAGTAGGACACAGCAGAAGATAAGACGCTGTTTTCAAGGGCATCCACATGTGCGCCTGGGGTGCGTAAGCCAGCCATGAGAGTTGGGGAGTGTGTCAAGATGACAGGGTTGGAGTCAACGGCTGCCACATCATCAGGGAGGACCATTTGCACAGGATCCCCAGTTGGGTGGCGTGAGAGGCAGTCTGTGACACGATGCTTGACACCTGGCACATGAATCATCCAGAACCTGTATCTGAGGGTCTTTTCCTTCAAGTTCCTCAAGCATGGGTTAGGGATGTCTTCCATGGTGCGGTCAGCAAAGATCTTCAAAAGGGGCTTGTGATTAACAGCAATGATGAGGTCATCGCAGCCCAGAACAAAGTATCTGGCCTTATCTAGAGCGTCAGCGACTGCAAGGGCCTCACCCTCCACTGGAGCATAGCATGATTCAGCAGGATGTATGAATCTGCTTCCAACAAGTGTGATCTTCCATCCTCAGTGGCAACCGAAGGGTTCATTCTTGACACAGGAGCCAAAAGCCAATGCCGCTTCTTGACCAGTCTGTCGCCAACATGTAAGCTTGCGCGGGTCAAAGATTTTGATACCCTCTTCAATCTCACTGGCAATGACAGCTTTGGATTCCTAAAAAGCACTCGGGAGAGTCTTGTCCCATACGTAGGGTGTGCCTGGCTTCCAGAGCTGCCGGAAGGGTAGCATTTTCCCTGCCACGGTGAGTGCATAGGACACCTGATTAAAAAGCTGAAACCACGAGCGGATGTCTATGATGTCATTGGGCGTTGGAAAGTCCAGGATTGCCTGCAATTATTTCTTACATGGACGAACACTGTTAGGGGTGATCTCGAACCCAGCGAACTCTACGATGTCTGCACCCAACACAAACTTGTCAGGGACTATGGTGTTCCCATGGCAGCCACATGTGTCAAGCCACTGGACGGCCTGAATGAAGCTGTCTACTATTGTGTCTGCCCACAGCAGGACGTCATCCACGCATTTGGCCTTATTGGAGATGTATGACACAATCTCATCATACCGCCTTGTGTAGCCGTCACCTGAGGCAATGTATCCTTGAGGGGCAGTTTTGTAACGGCACCTGCCCCAGGGTGTCTGTCCTCTATGCGGAGGGGTACGCTGTGGTAACCATTCCATGCATCAAAGATCTTTTTTTTTTTCTTCTTTCTTTGCCATGCGGAACCGATCTCGCCTGGTGGAAGTGTGATGGCGTGTGATGCATTTCCATCGTGGCATGAGTATTGAGAGCCTGGAAGTCAACAGTCCGCCGTTGTTTACCATTTTTCTTTGCACAGATGACCATCCTATTACACCAGGTAACAGGCTCGCCCACAGGGACTGGTTCGATGATGCACAACTGGCCATCGTGGTCTAACCCAGCGTTCACAGCATCACGTCAGTGGAGCGGGACTGGTACTGGAGTGTGATGTGCCACTGGCTGAACGTTCGAATCTACCATCAGTTTCAGGGAAGGGCTGTCCATGAGAGGCAGGGTTTGGTGCTCACATCTGCTGAATGCACTCGCCTTGTAGTAGTCAAGCAGATATTGCTGCAGCTTCTGGCGATTAGTTTCAGCAGCCGGGAAGGGTAGTTTTGTCGGGGAAGGTGGAGGTTGTTGGTGACGGGGGCCATGACAAGTTACAGTTGGGTCCTCGTGTAGAGCTGCCGTTGTATCCAGATGGTGTGATTCCTGTGTTGCATCATGCAGTCGTGGTAAAGCTTCTGAAGATGAGTCTGAGATTAGTGCAGACTTCTTTACTGAGGAAGATCTTGTCAGAACTGTCAGTGATATAGGTCATTTGCCTGGTTTCAAGGGCCTAGCTCTGACCATCTTTGTCCAAAAAGCGTAGGATGGCAACTCCAAGGATCTTGATGCCTCCTATTAGTATCAGTGTGCATCGTCATAGTGACTGGAATGAGGTCTGAATGACGTAACCCAAGATGGCGGGTGACCTTCATACCAGCAAGGCAGCTCTGGCATCCTGTATCAGCCATGGCGGATGCTGGAAAAATCATTGTAGGGATGGAGAGCTCAAAACCTCTCTCATGATGACATGAAGCTTTTGAACTGAATGAATTACACCACTTATTATAGTTATTGGTGCTTTCATTGGTATTTATGCTATACATATTCAACTATTATGCTGTAAAATGAACGTCCAACGTGTATTGTTTGAATAGCAATACTATTTTTTAATATATTCTGTGTAAATATGCATATATCATTTTTGGTATCCCAAGTGGAGATTTTGATTGATCCAAAATTATCTCTTTACTTTGTTTAAGAGCTTTCATAATATTATTATTATATTTTCAGGGGTTGTCATAAGTATTTGTTGTCCTTTCATCTCATTAAAAAAAAAAAACGAATTACCGAATGTATATATATATATATATATATATATATATATACATTCCGTAATTCGTTTTTTTACATATTCTTGTATATTGATAATTACAATACGATTAATTTCTGCCATGTCTACTTTATTTATATGTTTCTGTCGCCTAAATGCTTATCGTTTCATAACTTATGTTCTATTTGTTGATGTATTTAATATTCTCATTTTGTATGTGTACTGTACTGTCGTTACTATATACATTATTACTTATTAATGATTCCAGATCCTGATGAAGGGCAGGTGCCCGAAAGCTTGGTCATAATCATTGTGGTATATATAGTCTTGCAACGGCCCTCTTCGTAAACCACTTTTTTGGATCACACACACACATATATATATATATATATATATATATATATATACATACATATATACACGTATGTATATATATATATATATATATATATATATATATATATATATGTGACCGCTCACGACGAAACCAGGCGGAAGTCGCAAGTGGTACTTGTCTATAAATAGCGTGTTTTAGTGTAAATGTCATTTTCCCCCAAATTTCTTTTTTTTACGTATTTGGATTCTTTAATGATTCATTTACCACTTCCCAAAATTTGAAGTCAAAATACTAAGTATAAGTACCTGAAAACTGTGTTTGTATTTACCCTTTCCAAAACGCTTCATCAGGATTTTGGTTTTCGAAAGTTTACATTGCTCGCTCGATCGATCTTTGCACACCTCTCTTTTGTTGCTAAGGCGGCGTGGCCTCGTACGCCGGATGACGTAATCCTCAACCTGACGGCTTAGCGCGTTGTGATTGGTCATTCGTGGTACACCTACTTGTCATGTAAATAGGTACCTGAATATGCATGACCGGTGGGTGCATTCAACTTGAAATCGTCGAATTATATTTTTTATAAAATCAAATCGTCCTTTTCTGTAATGAATTCGTTTTACCATCCATTTTTTTGTTTTGTTTTACTTGTAAGACAAATAAGAAAGTCAGTCGCGTTATAAAGCTCATAATAATTGTACCCTTTCTCTTTAGTTAATTATCCATTTACTTAATAAAGCAGTAGGTATATATAGTTTGTTTTGTCCATGCATTAGAGCGAGGTCGCAACGAAGCCTAGCGGAAAAACTATTCGGAAAAATACCCATACTGGGCCCGCTTTCAAATATCTGCCAAACTTATTGGCCCCTCTTGCAGTTTTTCTTCTCTAGACGCAGCTGTGGACACGATGCTTTCCTGCCTTTTGCTCCTTTGTTTCCTTTCTCTGCGGCTTTCTAATGATAAAGCGTAGGATTCACTTAAAATGATACTATGTTAATGGCCTTTTGTCTACTCGTCTTCATTTATTCTTCGCAATAATCCTGGCATTTTAAAGAGTTGTGAGCTTTCCTACAAGGTGTAGGTCAAAAAGCAACACAGGCCCCAATGTTTATTGATTTTTTTTTCTAAATCACGCACCTGTACACATTGAAGTTGATGGATTATTCCCTGCCTTTTGCTCTCTTGTTTCTTTTCGTTTTGCTTCCTAATGGTGCAGTATAAAGAGCAGGATGCACCTTAAACGGCGCTATAATAATGATCCTTTGTTTGATGATCTTTCTTTGTCACTCTAGATAACATGTTCATTTTTAAAATCTCTACAAGTTGCTATTTTCTTAAGAGATGTGCTTAAAGAGTAACGGGCCTGATACAATTTGGGGCATAAAAATTTGCCATATAAGGGGGTTCATAATTCAGAAAGTGAAATAGAGCTCAGTTCATAATTCCGAACATTTCTTGTATTATTCCAAAGGTTCATTATTCCGGAGGTTCGTTATTCCAAAACTTCGTTTATCCTGAGCTCTGAGGTTCTAATTCTAAAAAATGAAGTATATAGGGTTCGTTATTCCAACGGCTCGTGATACCGAAAATTAAATAAGAAAATGAAAAGGTTCTACTGCATATTAGAATTATGAACCTTCGGGGTTATGAACTCCATTTAATTTTCGGAAATAATAAACCTATTCCAATTTCGTAAAAATGAACAGGGGCGGCGCCAGGGTATTTAAATAGGGGGGGGGGGGGGTGGGGGCAAAGTGACGCGTATAGCAACGTCGCACGTCGAGGGTCTTGAAATAACAAAATAGGACTATAACAGTTATGTCATAATTGCATGGCCTAGCCTTCTCTTCTCCATTTCCCCTTCTCTTTCTCCTTTTTCCCCCCTTCTTCCTCTTTTTTTTTTTTTGCTCGCTTGAAAAATGATAGGGGGCGGCCGCCCCCCTGCCCCCCCCCCCTGTAGCGCCGCCCCTGATAAGGAACCTTCGGAATATCGAACCTTTCGGAATTATGGAACCTCGGAAAATGAACCTTCGGAATTATGCACCTTAAACAACCCACCAAAATTACTGTTTTTTGTTTCCTGAATCAAGCATCAGTATAAACTTTAAACTTGACATCGTGTTTCCATTCTTTTTGTCCTCTTTTTGAAGCTAAGTTGTTTTGTTTTGTTTTGTTTGTTTTTTTTTTCGCTTCATGTTCTACTTCGTGGAATAATAAAAGTGGAATGAATTTCAACAGCGCTATAATAAATTGGTCTTCGTTTTATGATCATCCTTACTTTCTTCACGCTAAATAGCCAGTTTTCATTATTCTCACCGGTTAACATAAAATCGCTCTTGACACAGTCACTGTTTTCGTGGATTTTGTTCTCTTTTTGAAAGCCAATTGTTTTCTTCTCTTCACATCTCGTAACTCTTTTCAGGCTAAACAGAGAGTGGAACACAAGTTGGAACAGTGCTATGATATAAACAGATCTTTTGTTTGACGCAATATCTGCACTCTATTATAGTCAATTTCAGCTTAAAATAATCTGCCGCTTTCTTAAAAGAGTTCCCTAGTTACCTAGTACATGTCCAGACGATTCTTTTATTTTGATCTCTTTTTCAAATTACTACGCTTTCTACAGTGCGTCCCAGAAAAAACGAAACCCTAAAACAAAGGGTTATTGTGACCAAACTATGTGCTGTATGACAAGAATTATTTATTTTCCATAAACTAAAAGTATTATGCTTTTAAATGATACCTTGATGGCATCCATCCGTACATGCTTTACAGAGCAGCAGCATTTTAAAAATAACATGTAAAAACTCAGTTGTGCCAGATTTGGGTAAAACCATGAAAACGTTAGGATCACATGCAAACATGACCCAAATGTAACGTGACTTTTAAAACCCTGCGAGAAGACTGTTTTCATTTGTTTCTTTCAATAACGAGGGTAAGGATAATGCTCTCATCATGAAATAAAGGATGGTCAATGTTTTGTCGATGTTGGGGGTAAAGAAAGGGCATGTTTTGTATTGAAATTGTACCTGCAATCGGAATGAAAAGTAATTTTTTGAATTTTGAAGAACTGCAATTTCTTTTAAGAACAAAGCGGACAGAAAGGTAATATTTTTCATAAAAGTAAAGTTAGTGGCACTTTTCATTGTCATCAAAAGAAAATACAAGGTTGAAAGGGCACATAAGGCAGAAAAAAAATATCAAGATTATAATGGCAATTTCCCACCTCAGGAGGGGCACCTTTCCTATCACAGGAGGGGCACTTTTTCATCTTTTGAGGGAAATTCATTAATTTATGAAATTTGCGGGGGGGGGGGGGGGGCGTACACCCCTGTCACCACTGGAAATTGATATTGACCCGTGTTTTATGAATTTCTGATTGAATGCATGCCATCACACGAGGGAATTTCACGTATCATATCTCTTAAAGCTAGTATTTCCCTTGTGTCATGTTTGTATATGATCCTAACGTTTTCACGGTTTTACCCAAATCTGGCACAACTGAGTTTTTACATGTCATTTTCAAAATGCTGCCGCTCGGTAAAGTATGTACAGATGGATGACATCAAGGTATCATTTAAAAGCATAATACTTCTAGTTTTTGGAAAATAGATAATTATTGTCATACAGCACTTAGTGTGGTCACAATAACTCTTTGTTTTAGGGTTTCGTTTTTTCTGGGACGCACTGTATAACATGGAATGGTGGAATTAGTAGCCCTATAAACAACACGATAATCAATTAGATCTTTTTTCTTTTATTTCATTTTTTGCTTTACACGTATTTTCATCAGGTACAGAAGATTATCTCCTCTTTATAAAATCATTTTGCTCTAATATAGAAGAGAAAAACAAAGCTTGTTTTCTTTTCATGATATGAGTGTATAATTGCAAATGACAAAGTCCAACAAAATGTTCAGAGATTGGACTTTCGGATTCTTCGGTTCAAATTTCCAAACCATTGACATTTTTAGGATAGCCGAGTGACTTCTTTCTCACAAAAATCATGCCTATATATCTATTTCTTAAACAAAGAGTAACTCTCTTTCTCCCTCTCTCTCTCTCTCTCTCTCTCTCTCTCTCTTTCTCTCTCGGGGGGGGGGGGGGGGGGTATTAATCATGTGCTTTATATGCCAAACAATATAGTTTCTAACTCCTGAGATTTTCTTTAAATGAAAAGGGTATTTTAAAAGCTTAGTGCGTGTTTTAAATATTTGATTTAATTTTCTTTAATCCGAAAAGTACATTATTTCTCAAAGTGACTTAGGTCTTATAAAGAGGCATTTTCTTATTTTTCAGAGTGCGCCTTTTTTTTTAGCATCATGAAGGTTGCTCAAACAAAATAACGGGGAATTATGTTACTTTTTAAGTGCAATAAAGCCCCCCCCCCCCCACACACACACACACGATCTCTCTCTCTCTCTCTCTCTCTCTCTCTCTCTCTCTCTCTTCCCCCATTTTTTAGGGTGTGTATTGGTCGATTGTTTCACTTGCGAAACAATGCAACATGCAGTTTTGAATGGGTAAGGTGGAATTATGGTTGAATAGAACATACCCTGACCACGCTGACGGGCCCAGTTTGAAAACAATGCCCCCGATGCCTCTCAGCGTTATTGATTCTTGGTTTAAAATGAACAAAAGGAGCTCTTTTCACCCCCACCCTCCTGCTTAAATGCTTGTCTTGTATTGTTCTTCTCCAAGGGCAGGACAATTGATACGGATTCTTATAATGCTGGTTAAGTTTATGAAAAGAGTTTAAAGGATCTGAATTCTTTACATGGGCAATATGTATGCATTGGCTGTGATAACTCCTTGTCCTTGCCACCTGCTCGCGCTTTATCGTACAATGATTTATTGCGAAACCAGAATCAGCGTTTTGAAACAGTTATGAAACACAGTCTGAAAACGATGTATCATGATCCCTGAATTCTTTTTTCTCTATGCAAATTATAGTTCTGCTTCCTTTTTGTGACTTAGTTTTGTAATTGTGTTTCTGTGAAGAAAAAAAAGCTCCAGGTACATCTGCGTTTTAAACTAAATTGGTATAAACATGCTGATTTGTGGGACGCGACTAGCCTTTCTTTATTTTTGTTGAATCTTCAAAATTTCCAGGGGAAGCATCATATCATCAAAGTCGCACCTTCCTCTCTGCTCCCAAACTTGGATTTTGCTCACTTTAGTTTCTTTTGTGTTCATTATGACTTATATAACGTAAAACCTTTAAATAATGAACATTACACATTAAAAAAACACAAAACAAAACAAAATAATAAGGTAACCTTGCCCAACGAGAGATAGCAATCGCTTTTGTTATTATTCTATGGCAAAGTATTAATGGTTTCTCGTTCGCGATAATGTCGGAATGTCGGCCTACATCAGCCTGTTTTTAATTTTTTTTTCAACGTTCATAAAATTATTTCATATGATATTAAACAATTCATCGCCATCAGCATGATGAAGTTTCTTTTCAAAATCCAATTATTTTTAATTCAGTGGGACTATCGGTCACTTTCGCTTCGCGGCTAGTTTTAAGAAGCCATGATGGTATAATGGAGAATGTGACAGAATTTTATGGGAAACGGAATGAGCGTCTGACCTTTTTTTTGTTAACGTAATATTTTGATTAAAGTCGAAAACTCCTGAGATTTCCTTCAAAATTGTTTTCCTTTTTGTCTTCTTTTAGCTTGATAAATACGTGTCTAAAATATCGAACATTTAAAGTTTAAAGAGGTGCATTTTTCTATTATTTTTTTTTCCCAGAGGGTGCATTTTATTTTAACATTGTGAAGAATGCGAAAACACAAAGACGGGGGGGGGGGGGGGGGGGGGTCTTGAAGTCTAAGTAATACTTGTTAAGTGTAGTTTTAACATGTTAACAATATAAATTTAGTAATTTCGATTTCCAGTCATAGGTGAAATAGAATAATGCTCCGTAAATGCAACTACATGCACATGTAATAGTATTGCTCCGTTCGCCCCCCCCCCCCCTCTCTCTCTCTCTCTCTATTTATCTCTCCCTTTCTGGGGTGGGGGTTCCCTTTCTGGGGTGGGGGTATTAACTGTTTGCCTCACTTGCCAAATAATACGTAATCCTCATTTGTAATTATGCGGTTGTTGAATGAGTGAAGGTGAGAAGATCCTGCCCTGGCGAGCCCGCTATGAGGATATTATCCCCAAGCTTCTCGGTGCTATTTTGCTATTGATTCTTGCATTGAAAATGAACAAGAAGGAGCACTTTCTTCACCCCCACCCTCCCGCTGAAATGCGTGTCTCGTTTTGTTAATTTCTCTAGAGTCAAGACAAGATTTATTCCGATTTTATTCATGCTGGTTAAGTATACAAATAGAGTGTAAAATGGTTTCTTAGCATGGACAACGATTGCAATTTCGGTGTCACAAATCCACCTTCAGGTCCGCGGCTAAAAGTCAACAAAAAACCCGCGCAAGCCCTGGGTAGCCATTGACCAATGGAGCGAGCCTGTCACGTGACAGTGTACCATTCGAGTAATTTCTTTTTGTTTGCACACGGCACGCTACTCTGCCTCATGCTTGAGAGGGCAAGTTCAAGGGGGACGTTGCTAAGGAAGTTTCGAAGCGGGTCACGCTGAATTTCGTACCTCAGCTTTTGCTTCGCACCCAAACTTTGAAAGCGATTTTCTCCGTTATTTAGATTTCTATTCTGATACTTTCCGTGTTTTTAATCGCTTTTTACGATGACTTCTACTTGAGCAAAATAGAGTTGTTATACATCATTTTAAAGCTTATGAACCAGAGATTCCAGAGGATGTAAAATTAGACTTTTTGATTTTTGCGACTTCCGCCTGAAACCGTCGTGCAGGGTCACATATATATATATACATATGTACACGTATATATATATATATATATATATATATATATATATATATATATATATCATGATTTTAGAAATATGCACCAAAATATAATTTAATACGTTTTTGAAAATTTCCCTTTATTACGAGGATACCAGATAATATATTTAAATAGATTTCTAGCCATGACGTCATATTTTTTTTCAGGTTACTGTTCCTACACAGTTTTTAAATATCCGCTGTATTTTGTTTTGTTTTGTTGCTGTAATGAATTTATATTGTTACTTGATATCTTTGTTATCAAACAGGGCCTCATGGAAGACCACCACTATTGGTGAAAATGTGCTACCTTGTATAAATATCAGAAATAAATAAATAAATAAATAAATGAATAAATAAATAAATAAAACCCAAGCTTCATAGTCATTAGACACAATCTTGACGGTCACGCCAACAAACAGGTCAAATTCATGACAATAATAACTTTTGATGTAATATTTCCGTAAAATATATATCTATTACTTACTACAAGGCATAATTTGCCACCAAATCACGGATACATGTTCCTTCTTCCACGATCTAATATAGATGTTGACCTTCTGTACTATATTCAGTAGTTGAGATGAACAGAATTTCTCATCATTGTCTTGTGAGGGCGCTTGTCTTCCATTGCAATTTGATGTGAAATCTTGCATATAATTTCATTTAAAAATCATTACCAAAAAAAAAAAAGTCCAATATAATACATTTTAAACACTTGTATAACAATAACTATATTTGTTTATATCAAATTTTAACATAAACTTTTCAAAAAATATCATAATCCTTGAGAGGATAGGAGAAATTTTGTTTCATAATTTGCATAAAATATGCAAATTAGAAGGATTGTCCTTGTACTTTTGATCATTTTTGCTGTCCATTTTCATCTGTTTACTTTGAAGAGAGTCTTTGTGAATTAAGATGTATGTTTTGATGGAAAATTATTACCTAAAATCTTAATTTTTCTTCATGTCATTTTAAAGGACCTAATTTGCATAATTTATGCAAATTTTATGCCTTTCCCATTGTCAGATTTTGGTAGACTTTTAGTATGTGATTAAGCACATCGAATACTACAAAAAACAACTTAAAAACCTTTTGTTGCAATTTTTTGGGGTCAAACCACAAATGCACTCCACTACACTGCCTATATTCGATTTTCAAGTGAAACTATGGCCCCCACAGCAATACATTTTTTCAGCTTCGCCCCTTAGACATGTCTTTAAAAAAAAAAAAAAAATGTGTATGTGTGTATTTATGTGTGTACGTCATGGGGACCGACCTTTTTGAAACTCCGACGGGATCCGTCAGAATCAGTTTGTAGGCAAAGACACAAAGCTGACTGTGCCTCAAGTCCAACTCACATATCCCAGGGGTACCATAGTCTAAACCATAGGTTTCCAGGGGCGGTATTCTGAAAGCTCACTTAACTTTCCTTTGAACTTTTCTATTAAGTCCCCTATTTAATAGACCTGTTCACAAATATATTCAAATTTTATGCATACTTTTAAAAAAAAAGGGTTGTTCCTGACAACCTGAAAGCTTCTCAGAGGCTTGTCAGACATAGCAACAAGTAATGTATGCAAACTGGATTCCAAGTATTGTAGTTCATTCATTAATAACAGGTTAATGGAATACCTCGTTACTACGTCCCCAGGAGAGAAACATCCATAAATTTGAATAACTTTGTGAAAAGGTCTATTGAGCACTAATAGACCGCCAAATTGTTATTCTCAAGGAGGTTCAAACAGATGGAGTCCCAGCTAACGATAATTAATGCAAACACCTGGCAGATTATAAAGGATGTACTATTGAATTAATAAACTGCCTTGATTCCTTGACGTCGATGTCTGATGCCGCCAAAGTAAACGGGAAAGATTTAAAGATGTTTTGACATTTTAATTTTTACGATGCGCAGTGAAATTCATAAATCGAAAAACACAGAAAGTGAATGTGCAGTTTTAATGTAAATAATTTCGATTTCATTCTGAAATTCCCCTGCCTCGAGATGAACATTTTTTTTAGATAAAGCCTTAAAAGTGTCACAAATGTATGCCTCTTTAAGGGCAATTTTAACACCTTTCCGCTTAATTCCAATTATTAAATTTCATATATGACTATCGTGAAAGATGGCTCTAGGATATATAGCCAACCAAAGTAGTGGGCACACGCTGTCAGTCAAGAAATTGTCATCGCAGTTCTGGTATTTTTGGCACTAAATATGTTCGCTTGAACCTTGTTATATCATTCATGTGCAATTTTTTAAAGTTACATTGGGGTCTGCGAAAACTAATTATCATTATAACAGAATATCCTCCATTGTACGTATCCATGGTTATACAATAAAACGGAATTTGATTTATTTCCTCGTTTGTTTTCGGAGAGCGCATATTTGTCATGTTTGTTGTGGCGCCATCGAAGCTCGCTTCAAAGGGAAGCTGTCTGTTATGACTCCATCTGTTTGAACCTTCTTAGTATTCTGAAAGCTCACTATTATGAGTGTGTGCTGAACTGGGGGACCACTGTCTATTGTATTGTAGAATACATAGAGGGTTCCCAGAAGCAGCCATGCTGGAGGACATAACAATAAAAATCTGTGCACTAGACCATGACAACAATGGCTTTTCACAATCTGATGCACAGGTTTTTATTGTTATGTCCTCCAACATGGCTGCCGTGAAAACCCTCTATAGTGGTATGTAATTTCCCCCAGCTCAGCACACCTCATTGCTTTTGTTTTCCTGCTGATGCTACAGCATATCTGACATAGCAACTCCCATGTTGGTATTGTATGTTGTATTGTAACAGGTGTCAGCTTTGACAAAGTGAAATACCACTTTCACGTGCAAAATCGCTATTAGCTCACTGATGATTGGCAGATGATGTCACAGGGGGAAAGTGATCTGGAGGATTGTTTACACAATAAAAAGGCCGGGTTATTTTGGCGCTCTCTCAGCCGGGGGAGGGGGGGGGGGGTGGAATCCACCCCCTGTGATCTCGGCCGTGGAGTGATGAAAATTTCTACAACTTGGCACACAGATAGAGTATCTTATAAAGAATAACCCTGTAAAGTTTCATATCTAAACACAACAAAAAAGTAACCCCCTCTTAATCAAATTGGCGTAACTTCTTAACGACAGGGTTGTGAGCAAAATGAATTGGCAAGAGTGTTCTTACCCTTATTGACTAACTTCCCTGTAAAAATGAGATTGATCCACCAAGTCATGCATGAGTGGGCAAACATTAAAGGCAAAAATGTCACTTTTCAAAAGTCACAAGGGTCTTTTTTATGCTGTATTAACAGTACATTTTAGCATTTCTTGCGCGATTTTTAAAGTGTGCTCACTCAACCATGACACGATGACAACCTCTTATGTTCACACAACATGTGATGATACATTTTGGTAAAAATATCTGGAGTTTTTTTTTTCAATAAGCTGAATGGATTTTTGCAATTTCAAATTCACGACGGTTGATTTTTTTTTTTAAATTGTGCTCCAGCTATTGACTGCGCACTTGTATCATGGCATGGGACGGCCTTACTCGATGGATGGAGTGCGAATCAACAAGGCCACCGACAGGCCGGGGAGGGGGGGGGAGGTGCGGTGTGCGAGAGATTAACATTTTCTTTTCCACATTCCCTTCCCTTCTCCCTTTCTTTCTCTTTTTTTATTTTGTTCGCTATATCAATCAATTAAGGGGGGCATATCCCCTGCCCCCTGTAGCTATGCCAATGGGCGTAGCAATGTTACTAGTATATTTTTGATAAAGCTGCTTTGTTATGAGTTTCGCTATCACCATCATCATGGATTCCAGAGTGGTTACAATGATTTTTTTTAAATTCTAAGTTCTTTGATTCTACATTTAGTTTTGGAAAGGCAACAACCATATGAAGTCACACCGCAACCTAACTGCGTTTGTTGTCCTGGCAAACTTTTCTCCAGCGACATAGCAACTCCCATGTTGGTATTGTATGTTGTATTGTAACAGGTGTCAGCTTTGACAAAGTTAAATACCACTTTCACTTGCAAAATTGCTATTAGCTCACTGATGATTGACAGATGATGTCACAGGGGGAAAGTGATCTGGAGATTTTTTTTAAGTGGGTGGGGCTTAGCAGGTGTTAGAAAATTATTTGAAAAATATTTTAAAATCTATGAAACATATTTTAAAATCTATGAAACATATTTAGAAGTTTAAATATCAAAATATGAGATGTATGTAGGACTGCTCACCAACACGTATCAACTTCCATTCGGATGGCACGGGCCCTTTAAGTGAGCTTGGCAACTCTCGTGCAAATTATACAATTGTGAGAAATGAAAATGAGGGAATAATGGTTGCGTAGCTTACACGGGCGTAAATATGCAAGAATTTCTTTTCAACTGGGGGATGACCATTCATGGAGAACAAAGTCATCCCCCCTAATGAAAACAAGGAATGCGCGGATCTACGCCAATGGTAGCTTAAATCAAAGTTCCCCAGAGCTGTCCTCCCTTTTGAAATTTTTGCAAAGGTTGAAAAAATTAATATCTCCGCCGGGAATCGAACCCGGGTCATATATATATATATATATATATATATATATTATATATATATATATATATAAATCTTGTGTATGTTTGTATGTATGTGTATATTCGATATCGAGCTCACGTATTGGATCATAATTGTAGTCAAAAGGAAAAAAATAATATAAATACACATTATATTCACCAATCAAATACAATACAATACTAAACCGCACAGAAGACCTTTACATTTCGGGAAAAATATCCTTATCAAATTCTTGTAAAATATGCATTACTTACCTTGCACAATCTTTATCGATGAGAACATAATGCTTATTTTTACTGTCTGTGGAAACATCCGACCCCATTTTGACAGTGACGATGACTGAGGTGATATCACTTGTGTGTTTGGAATTCAGTGTTCTGCGCGGACTTCTATATAGCTCTTGTTCGACATTATGACGTGCTCGCGTGTCAGATAATAATACACGCTAAGCGTCCTTGCCTGTTGGCCTACAGAGGTATTGGAAGCAACTCAGGAGAGACAGGTGTATGTGCGTGTGTGTGTGTGGGGGGGGGGGGGTGTTCGTGGTTTTTTTTGAAAAAAAAAAAAAAAGTGATTGTGGAGGGGAAGGGTGGTCATAAAGCCGTGGTTACCATATAATGGTCTATTATTGTCATTTGCTCATCTGTTTCGTAATCAATTCAGGCGTAGCAATAACAAATATGGTGCACCTTTTGTTTAATACGGATTACCGATTACTGCACGGAAAATCAAGAAATGAGTACGACACACCTGTATTTAGAAAGGATATTAATCACAACCTCGTTGTTTATTTGAGAAAGGGTATGAAATACCCTCCTCATGTGGCCATGTATATGAAATTTATTCCCCGCAAAACAGTCCGCCAAATGGAATGCCGTTAGAAAAGAGGTAATAGGACCGTCAACTAGAATTTCAAACAGTTTTACTCCAGTCGCAATCAGACAGTGAATCCAGCCATTGACTGGGCACTCGTATCATGGCATGGGACGGCCTTACTCGATGGATGGAGTGTGAATGAACAAGGCCACCGACTGGCCAGGGGGAGGGGTGGGAGGGATTAACATCTTCTTTTCCACATTCCTTTCCCGTCTCCCTTTCTTTCTCTCTATTTTTCAAATATCTTATTTTGCTCGTTATTCAATCAATCAAGGGGGCGTATCCCCTGCCCCCTGTAGCTACGCCAATGAGCGTAGCAATGTTACTAGTAGCTTTTTGATAAAGCTGCTTTGTTATGAGTTTCACCATCACCATCATCAATATGGATTCCAGAGTGATTACAATGATTTTTTTTTTATTCTAAGTGCTTTGATTATACATTCAGTTTTTTTTTTTGTCGTTATTCTCCTAGAATCCGATAATATGGCAAACAGATGATCAGGAAAAAGGGCTTTATGAACAGTTATTGAGCGGAATTGTGTTTTGCTACACCGTCATCTTGGAATGTGAATAAATATGACCTGTTGGGTTGCTTTTGATTTTCCGCACAAAGCAATATATCTTTTCACAAACCGTGAACAATACTCGCATACTAACAATCACGATTTAAGCTCTTTCACACTTCGACGAATTTGGGGCCGAGTTTGGGGCTTTGAACTTCCTCGGCACACTTTGTAAAAAAGACACTCCTAAATAAGTTCGCCATAATAGGTAGTAACCTGAGAGTAATGTGCAGTTTTGGTAAGCCCTCAAAACAAGCCCATTGTCCATCTGCACTGTTTGATATTAAAGACATAATAGAGGAGCTCGTTATTAAAGTATCTGGGCTATGTGGCTGCCATGCTGTAATCTACTGTAACAGTTCATTTTTGCAGTATGTATTTTACTTGGCTGTTTTACATTTTGCTTTCCATACTCCTCTGTTTACATTTTGCTTGTTTATTTACATTCTAACTCATGACCTCCATTTCCTCTCTCCATCTTCACATGTCACTGCCATAGCCACACCTGGTTTCTCCCATTCCATTCCATCTCACATACTTCCTTTTACATTCCACCTCCACTTCACATGTTTCTAATGTTGCGTTCTCATTCATATTCAGAACATCTCATGACCATCTTTCCATGCTGATTATTGGTCCTTGCTTCTCTCTGGGTTAGTCCGTTTTGTTGACAATTCCATTTTTCTTATTGCTGATTGGTTGTTTAATTGATGATGTAGTCTATGTGGATATCTGTTCAAATTGAATTTCTGTTAGTAAAGTCAGTGCAACTCAGGATCTCGTCTAGTGAAGATTTTTTAAAATTTTATCTCCCTTTCTTCAGTTAGACTGTAGCGTGTTTTTACTTTAGGAGAGCAAGAGTTTAATTTGATCTGTTTGAGTAGAAGTATAGAGCAGTGCAGAGAAAGAGATAGAAAGTTGGTCAGCTTACACTACCATTCATGTGTTAATTACACAAATACCTCGTAAGCTCCTTATTATGCCTTGCCAAACATAACCCTGACAATATCATTCGATTACTTTTGAGAAAGCAGTACAATTTTAACAATCTAATACATTATTACTGAAATAATCATTTGACACCAAATTGCACCCCAAGAAAGTTACAATACTCGAAATTGTACTATGTAAATTTCCCCAGAATTGAATGAGATACTTTAGAGTTGTTAAGGTTGTTATGCCAAAAAATGGTTTTTCTCTACATCCAGAGCATTTTAGGTAGCATAACTTGGTTTAGGGGCACTTTGGTGTTTTTTTCAGGGGCGTGTTACACTCCCTTCCCGATGGAATTTTTTGTCATTTTTATATCTTTGTATTGTACACTCATACCTCTTCCTTCTGACAAAATTTGGTCCATGGCCCTTAAGGGGAAAATTTAACCCCTCTTTTCAGGGGCCGACTGACAACCCATCCCGACGGAAAATTTTGTCAGTTTTCGTGTTTTGGTAATGTGAAGTCAAACAAGTTCCTTCTGACAAAGGTTGGCGCATATATTAGACATGTTAGATGTGTTGAAATCGACACGACTTTGGGGCCCTCTTGGGGGGCTCTGGGGTGAAAGCCAGGTGCTTCGTTCAGGCTGACAAGCTTTTTGTGAATGAAATGGATCATCTAAGTAACTTTAAGGGGTCAAATCTCGTCTGTAAAATGGTGTGACTATTTCGGGACCTAAAAGCACCATTCATCCCAAACTTGGGCAAAGGCGATTTTGACATGCTTTGTAAAATTGGCCAGTGCTCAGTCATCCATGCTCCCATTTGGGTGAACAGGGTATCAAATTAAAGAAGACATTATCAACTATCATACCATTGTAATATATTTCAGCAATTCTACTTGGTTCTTAAAATAACGGGGCTTTAATATGGGTTTCCATTTGTTGACTCAGACTGTAGAGTTAGTAGAGAAAAAATAACGATTGAATTATTATTAGTAGTAAGCTTTTATGAATTCCAGCGTATGTTATTAAGTGGAAGATGCAGCGTTTTAGTGAGGTTGGATATCACCTCGTTTATCATATTTTACCTCACGTTTTTATATTATAATACTATCTTATTCTGATGTCACAGAAATGTTAGATAGCAACGATGTTGGTCTTCTAATAGCAGATACATATTCGGTCATGTGAATTGTTCTTGACTTATCCGTGATCACAAAATCTACGGTGAAATCACATCACTAGCATTAAAATTATAATGCTAACTCTTATTCCAGCGTTAGGTTTTATCTCAGCCTCTTGTTATCATTCGCCTTAACGCACGGTCGCTTTCACCGTAACGTCAGATTTATATTGTGACGGAATAAACTGCATTGATAGGATTCCCCCTAACGTAAGAAATAATGTTGTAATAAAATATATACCGCTGCCTCTGTGTAATATGCACAGAAAACAGGAGAAATGGGTGTAACCAGAGCGCATTGATAGAGGGAGATGTGACACGCGCATGGTAAGCATACGCGTACGCGGTCTTTTTTTAAAACATGGTGGATCATGGACCTCCCAATAGTTCCCTTTCACGTACATTCTCTATGAGAGGGAACTTTTTGAAGCTCCATGAAATGACTGACCAATCAGAAGCGACCTCCAGTGTCAGGACTCTCTGAATGGATAGCTCTGGGTGTAACTAAGTATTAACTATCAATAGAGGGAGCCAACTTTACATTTTAAGAAAGATTATTGAAGTGGAGGTGCCGTGGTCCAGTGGTTTAAGGCGCTTGACTGGAATGCGAGGATTGGGCGTTCGATCCCCGGCACGGCACTTATGCCCTTGAAGAAGGCATTTTATCTACATTGCTCTTTTATCGTTCATCAAATAAATGAAGTGCTATAGGCACACTGATACCAGCGTGTGCATGTGTGTCATTAAAAAAAAAAAAAAAAAAAATATCCAACTTTAATAAGATCTTAGCTCCGAAACAACGCGCGTGGTTAAAAAACAAACAAACAAACAAACAAACATAACAACAACAAAAAAAAAACGTAGGCATGATCTCATGGTAAATCTGTCACCAGAAAAATAAGGAATTTTTGAAAGAGTCAAGGAAATTTTTAAGGAAATTGACAAATTTCTAGGAATTTCAAGGAAATTGAAGGAAAATGAAGAAAAATCAAAGAGAATTTATGGAAATAGTGAAAAAGTGAAAATTAAGTAAGATATGGAAAATAACGCAGATAAGGTTCTTTAAAAAGAATTTTTTTTTATAGATCACCATTGGCTCAGAATTTTTTTTTTTTTTTGCCATTTATGATTTATATTGTTATTATCATTGTCAATTTTCATTATTATTATTAATGTTATTATCATTGTCTTGATTATTATTATTATTATTATCATTATTACCGTTATTATTATTATTATCAGTATAAATATTGTATTATTATTATTATTATTATCATTATTATTATTATTATTACTATTATTATTATTATTATTATTATTATTATTAACTTATTCAATTTTTACTACTAAAATTATTATCATTATATTTTTGTTAATGATAATCATCATCATAATCATCATCCCCTGAGCTTTCTCTTAAGGGGGGGGGGGGGTCAAAACTGCTTTAAAATTATGTCCATGTTTTTCCAAAGCTGTCCCTTGCATCTCCTCCATGTCCTATCCCGCTCTGTACTACGACTCTGTTTATTTTTATCTAAGAAGATTGAAATAATGAAATAGTAATCTATTTAATTCTGTATCTCTTTTTTCTATATGCAATTTTCCCATTCAACGTTCTTTATCTAAAATGTTTTGTATGAACATTCCTGCGCTTGCTTTGAGGAAATATCACTGAAATTGTGACAAAAGAGTAGTGTCATATCAGTATAGGAACTTTTTAGGAACAAAAGTACATCGCTTTTCTTCATAAAATTACTCATGATTTTAAAATTAGTATCCATCCTTTTCTAAGAAGATCATAAAAGATTTTTTTTAAACTTTGTATATTATTTTTCCCCTTCTAAGATCTTTATCTAATCGTTTGTGTAATTTTTAGAACTGCACTTTGTTTGAGAAAATATCACAATGAGGTTGTGGCAAAAGAGTAGCAGAATGTACAGTGTGCGAAAATACATGTACTTGACTTTTCCACATAAAATTACTCATGATTTTAAAATCATTGTCCTTTTTTTTTTAATAGAAGATCATAAAATATGTTTCATTTTAATTTCTACTTTATTTCCTATTTTTATCTTCTAAATTATTATCGTTTGTGTAATTTTTAGAACTGCACTTTGTTTGAGGAAATACCACACTGAGGTTGTGGCAAAAGAGTAGCGTAATGTATAGTGTGCGAAAGTACTTGACTTTTCCACATAAAATTACTCATGATTTTAAAATCATTGTCCTCTTTTTTTTAATAGAAGATCATAAAATATGTTTCATTTTAATTTCTACTTTATTTCCTATTTTTATCTTCTAAATTATTATCGTTTGTGTAATTTTTAGAACTGCACATTGTTTGAGAAAATATCACAATGAGGTTGTGGCAAAAGAGTAGCAGAATGTACAGTTTGCGAAAATACATGTACTTGACTTTTCCACATAAAATTACTCATGATTTTAAAATCATTGTCCTTTTTTTTTTAATAGAAGATCATAAAATATGTTTCATTTTAATTTCTACTTTATTTCCTATTTTTATCTTCTAAATTATTATCGTTTGTGTAATTTTTAGAACTGCACTTTGTTTGAGGAAATACCACACTGAGGTTGTGGCAAAAGAGTAGCGTAATGTATAGTTTGTGAAAGTACGTGACTTTTCCTCATAAAATTACTCATGATTTTAAAAAATCATTGTGTTTCAAAAGTCACAAAGCGTGTGGAGAATTATTCATCCTGTGTATAGACTTACAGCACTAGGGCATTTGAGGGGGGGCAAGGGTGCAGTTTGCTCCTCCCCCCCCCCCCCCCCCCCCACTGAAAAAAATTGCAACCTAGAAAAAAAAAAACATTATAAGTGACTTTTCATTTAAGTTAGGATATTTTTGAAATGTAAATATTTATCAAGTTTTGTTATAATATCAAAAATTATAACCAATTTTCTCAAAAATTTTCTGCTCGGCCGCAATGCGACCTTTCAAAATAACAGTGTTGTTAAACTTAGGTTATGAAGCTAAACTTCAAAAATAGAAAAAGAACCGGGCTTTGCATACCTTCTATTATGAAAAACCCAATAGAGAAAAATAAAGGTAGGTTTCACACTGTGAATTGAAATAAATCTGAAATATAATGGAACGTACAAATAGACTGCGCATGCATTATAAAAAAAACTGCACTTGTTCAAATTTCAAATGAAATGAGGCCAAATTTTTTGCTCGTTTGCTTCTCTCGATTGCAAATAACTTGTTTTTTGTTGTTTTTTTTCACTGAATACAACTGTTACCATAATGCTTTGCAAGTCGAGTCAATGTATCGCCTATATCAAACACAACTAGGGGAGAGTTTTAAGTGATTTCCTTTTGGTATACTTGGTGACGGATTGAAGTATGAAAAATAACAAGGGATTCTTTTCTTTGTGAACTCGTTAAAGTTGTTAGCACAAGTTGTTTGGTCTGAACTCTCAGAGTTGTTTCTTTCATAAAGTGAAACGATTCATGTATCATCAGTTTCATACCATTTTGCTTTTCCTTTTTATGACACGATAAAAACTATCAACCTTAGACAATACCAATAGCCCTGTCTATCACCTTTAGAAATGTGCGAACATTACAATTATTATTATTATTATTTATTTGACCATTCATAAAAATAAGCACAGGTACAATACAACAAGGCAAAATACAAATACATAATAAGAATGCGGAAGATCATGTAAAGGACATGTAAAAGGATTGGGAACAACAAGTGGGTCAGGGTGCACAAAAGTGAAGTACAACACTGTTGCCCGGAGGCATGTGCCCCCACACTTGCTGCTCCCAGTACATGATAAAATTTCTATACATAGAATATTGCACGTAATGAAACAAATTTTCTCAGTAAGATTCATAGATATTCAGATTGTTTGTTCCATGCTTTACACAATAATATAAAATGAAATCCACCTACGTATTTCCTTGTGGAGAAATCTGTAATGGAATCTGTAATGAAATAATATTATGGCCTAGTTACACTGGCACGACAATATATAATCTCCTGAACTTCCCCAAGATCTTTGAGAGCGTAGACCACATAATTTTACCCTTGCACTATTCAAATTATTATTCGATAAATAGAAAGGTCATGGAAGTGTTTCAAACCGTTCATCTGTAAAAATTGTCATGTATAAACTTTCCTTGTGAATGTGTTATTTTCAAGCATCTTTTTCGTTATCCATGTCTTTAAACAAGTTTTTTTTTCTGTTTCGAATACAAAAAAAAAAAAAAAAAAAAATCCGTGAATAAAAAAGCACCCCCTTTTTTTCTTCAAAAAAGCATAGGCCGTGAACTACGTGTGTAAATCCAGGGGCGGCGATTTCTTATCATGGCGGCGAAAAAAACCATCATGCTACAAGCCGAATCGACAGAGAAACATAAGTGCTAGAGTAGACTGATTGATATTAGTTACAGCATGACTTGAAATCATAGACCAAACGTCGAGCGACAGACTTGCTCAATTTTGAAAGGCAAAGCCTTAGATAGCGGGGCTATAAGCCAGTTCATAATTAAATTTTCGCATAGAGATGAAAGTCATTTGTACCGCGTAGAATTGACCTTCATGCGCTGTCATTTTGTACGCACCACGTTGCGCGCCGCAGTAGGATTTTACATGTTTAACGAGTAGCGTTTAACAAGTAGTCAAATAAGGGTCATTTCAGGGTCATTTCAGGGTCATTTGTAACATGAACTATTTACGAAATTTCTTATTGCCAGCTGAAATCTTCCTCTGTCTGCGCTTCTCCTTCAGTGTTTCTCTTCTGTCTCTCTCAAAGCTCTTGGCTCCTTGCTTCAAAGCTGCCTGTCATCCAGCTATTTATATTCCCGGCGCGTAGATACACCCCTCACTGTCTGCAATAAGATGTTGTTTTTTGTTGGGTTTTTTTTTGCGTTTAGAAGTATGTATGGTCAGGGAAACTCCTTGGTCAGGGGTCCTAAAGCTACGCAGGTCCTAAAGCTAAGCACCCCGCAGATACGCGGAATACAACGCGTTCAATGCGCCAAACTTTGGGTGTGACTGAGCAACGAGATTATCACTTACGTTTGCCAAAAATAATGAGTTATTTTCCTTTATTTTTGGTGATATTATCACTATTTTGAAGTTGGGGTGAAATTCGCATTAGTCAGCTTCAAAATCAAGATTTGCATTCATTTATTACGTGTGCGTAGCTTTAGGACCCTTTCATTTTTTCGACCAAATTCGACATGGGTATCGACATCGACTTGAAAATTAATGTTATTGATATTTGTCCGTTGTAATTTTCTCGGATTCGATTTAAGAGTATGTAGAACCAAGATATATGAAAGAAATTCACATTAATCATTGAAAAGGTGACTTTTTAGCTGCTGGAAACAAAGTGCGTAGCTTTAGGTCCCCCATCATACACTTTGCTTCCCAGCTCTGCTCCATTTTTTGTGTCAAAAATTATTGCATACCATACTATCAAAACGTTGTATCCTACTGCGCTTTTCGCCACTCATAGCATGCTTTTACAAATGATTAACACCATGCTGACTATAATTTCATTTCATGGATTTCTAATCAGAATTTCCTTCCAGGATTGGGAGGGTCCATATTTTCTTGTTTTGTAGTCCGCATCACCCATGCCCCTCCCATCCCCTTCGATTTTAGTCCCCATTGACAATTTACGTACTGCAAAACTTTATGGTATATAAACACATATTCAAAATCTACAGTGGAATTTTTACGATATGGTGCACATTTTGATCATACATATATGTACATGCAATCTTCAGTGCTTAACCTTACTGGCCCGTATTCTGAACTCCGGTTTAACTTAAACAGCGGTCTATTAGTATGCGTTAAACCTATTATAAACCTGTCTGTTAAACCGGAGTTTTAGAAAATCGCAATCTGAACTCCGGTTTAACTGAAACTCCAGTCTAGTGTGGTTTAACTTTGTACAGAAATTTAGACTGGACTTGCGGTTTGAGTCGGTTTTAATTAAACACTGGTTTAACTTAGACTGGAGTTTAAGTAAACCGGAGTTCAGAATGCGGGTCATTGTTTTTATTGGTTTGTCTATTTCATGCCAGAGATCTAGTGCGCAAGCTAAACAGTTTCTAATTTAAAGTTTTGTGTAATGTTTTGGGGGGACGATCTCAAATTGAATTTTACACAAGGCACCCCCGCCCCCACACCAGCAAACGATAATCTTACCTCCAAAAAAATAATTTAAAAAAGAATGAAAGAAAGAGAATCATAACCTATATTTTAGATTTCTGTAAACAAGTGGGAAAGTCATTCAAATTGAACTGGGTGGAATGAATAAAATCTGTCATCAAATATTCGCTTCTTTTTAAATATTAATTGCTTATAGTTTGATTAATTATTCTTACCTTAAATCATTGCATCTCTCGTATATGATGCAATGTGAATTTCTTCGGCCCCTTCCTTTAGATACGTGGGAACCCATGTTCTGTAGCGCTGAACAAATTGGTACTACCAGTCTGAAATTAAAAGAACAATTTGACCCTCATTATAATTTAGATCCATATGAATTCCATCTGACAAACCCACCATCTGTTATACAAATAACGTTCATTGCCATGACTGCAGGGCACTAAGGAAAGGTTTGACAATTTTTACTTTCTGTAGAATTTGTGTTTTCATGTGAATGTTTACAAGTTTTTTTGTTTTTTTGTTTGTTTGTTTTTTTTTGTACCAAACTTGTTATGATCACATCACATTTACATTTATTATTTTCTTCTTGGTATACTTGTTTGTACTACGTTATTGTTTGTACATATATTTGACATGTTTCTATGAATGTGTTTTTTTTTTTGGGGGGGGGGGTTGTTGGTTTTTTGTTGTTGTTGTTTTTTTTTAATGGAGATGTGGAAATAAATTCAATTTAATTCAGTTCAATTCAATTCAATCTAACGCGCTGATACGTTTACCTATTTTGGAATAGTGACAGTATAAAATGCCTGGTCAAAATCAAACCACTTGTTTGAAAATGAATATGATCCACTTAGAGATCAATACGAAGTAAATATAACGTACTCACCATCCGTCGTCGTATGAAGTGACATTTAATGAAGCGTAGGGGAAGAGGTTTGAAATTTTCCCTTCCTGTTCAATGAACTTGCTGATATACGTTTACTGATTACGGAATCTTTATAGTATACTTCCCGAGGTTCTCCCAATGAAGTACTGAAGAGCGATGATCAAAATGGAACTACGTTTAAAACTGAAGAACACTTATCCCTACTTATAGATCCGTACGAAATACCATCGGCCGTCATTATGGAGTGACGTTTATTAAAGCGTAGGCCTACGGGAGCAGGTCTCAAACTTCTCCTTCTTATACAATCAATGAACTCGCTGATTTACAATAGTACATTATAATGCCGCTAGGCCTTGGTATCAAAGACATTTATATGTATACAGGTGAGTCAATATATCAATAAGACGGAAACCCATATTCAAGCTCAAATATCTTAAAAACTAAGTGAAATCGCTGAAATGTATTACAATGGTATGATAGTTGATGAATTCTTTTTTAATTTGATAGGCTGCTCAGTGCTCACCAAAATGTGATCGTGGATGATTGAGCATGTCGAAATTGTCTTTGCCCATGTTTTGGATGGATGGTGGTCAGAAGTTACTCTTCTAATTTCTGAGTGCATTCAACTGGAATGGAGACCATTCAACCAACCTTGGGTTGACATTCGATTTCACTCAAAACTTGGGCAGAGACAAATTTGACATGAATCAGGACAAATGTTGATCAAGGTGACAAATTAAAGGAAACATGACAGGCTACAATTTGAGGTATCTGTGATTAAATCGATATTTACTGGTTGCAACGATATTTAGGGTTGAATCTGGGTTTCCTTTTTATTGACTCACCCTCTATACACCATGTACACGGCTGGTTATATTAATCCACAAGCTCAGGAGATGAAAAATACTGTCAATGCATAGATCAAATCTTTACTTTTAAGGAAGAGGTCAAGTAACTGAAAATTACTTCAGGATCAATGTATAAATGATACAGCCCACGAGATCAACAATGTCAGTCTTGCAGGCCTTCTGGAAACTTTTTAGAGGGTTCTCTCTACCGACGGCCAAGACTTAACATTTTTTGTTACCAACTTCCCTCATGTATTTAGGTCATGTTGGTTCTGTCAGTCGCGTGGGTTGTCGGTCTACTAAACCTTTCGTAGGTGTCGACCTCGTGGCCACACTGCTCGTGGCTGTCGGTCTACTAGGATGACTCCAACTAATACTCATACTTGAATCAAAATGTTTCCTTTGTTATTTACGGAAGCGTCAAAGTACCTTTCTACTTTTCTTCAAACAACTTAGCAATAAACTTGAAAATATTTCTTTTGGGGTATTACAACATATTGAGAAAATACCATTGGTGCACCTTTTTTTTTCTCTCTTTCTTTCTTTTTTTTTTTCTTTTTTTTTGTTCTTCTTTTGTTTGTTTGTTTGTTGTTGTTGTTTTTTCTTTTGTTTCTTTTGGGGGGGGGAGTATGCATAATCTATATTCTAAAATAACTGTAAAATGTTGCCGAAAATGATCTCAACGATTTTATTGACATGTCTACTTGTAGATTATAGTTGATACCGGAATTTCACGAAAATTGTCTAATTTTATACTTTAAGGCTAATATAAATATCAAAGTAGTCAAGGTGGTCATCTTGATAACTTTGATTTCCTTATACAAACTTTAAAGACAAACGAGGAAGCAGGAAAAGTATTAATATTACAAACATTATTAATGAAAAGGTCAATTTGAAGACAACATTTAATAATGTTGAAAATCAGCGCCATAGAGAATAGAAACATAATACAACACTAAAATGACATAAAAATACATTTAAGTGTTTTAATCATATTTTTAAAAAATAAGAACTGTTGCTCAAGAAAGAAAATAAGATAACATTTGTTAATGGTCGATAAATGAATATAATCATGTCCCTTTTTATTATCATTGAAATCGTTTTCTATTTTGGTTTTAAAAGTTAGCTTGGGAATAGAAGTGTCAGTTCATGGGCTTGTAGAATTACACTGTAATATCTAAATAACCACTTTCTACAAAGGAAATTATTTCCACATGCCTAAAAGCCAGTTTTCGATGTATAAGGTAATCTACCTACAATGTGGAGGTGATTTATTGTTTAATATATATAATGTTTTTACAGTATAGAATGATATGAAACTATTCTTTTCAATTTCATCTCAGTTGAAGATAGTGGCAATGCATATCTTGATAACAAGTTTCCATGAAACGAAATTTAACTCATTTGAAAATAATATCTTTAAAAAAATCCCGGATCACCATTATGATAAGGCATTTTTTCCAAGAGAACCAAAGGGCAAATTAACCATAAATATACATTTTGTGCGCTCTACAGCTAAACAAGGGAAAGCACTTTCGATCTGTCCTGTACATGCGTCCCATATCCGTTCTGGAAGGTTAAGTTTCAATTTCCCTGAAAAGAGCAGGAATATTAATAGCTTAATTATCCTGCTTTGTCTTGTGCGAAAAATACGGTTTAAGGTTCTGTTTTAGATTTCCATGTAAATAATAAATTTTTTGAATAATAGCAAAGTTTGGACCAAACGTAAATCTATTAGTAGACTGCCAGTCCTACTACCGGTACTAGACTACTGCTGGCACTTACTATAATGGTGAGTAGATTAATAGTGTAAAAAGTGTAGTAGACCTAACGTTAAGACCTCTTACTGAGTCTCTTGCATCAATTTTTTCTGTATCTAACGTTAGGTCTATATTTTAGTCTACCTAAACTTCTAAAGTAAGACCTATGTTAGCTTGGGGGGGGGGGGGGGGGGGGGTGGCCATAATTTTTTTTTTCGCCAGCCCTCAAAAAAGTCGCTCAGTAGGGGGGGGGGGGGGAGGGTTATCACATGTTTTCCTCCATAATTCTCTGACAAGCAAGCAAAAAATAAATAAATAAAAATCGAGGTAAAGTTGACAGGGGGGCACTCTGCCCCCTGCCCCTCCCCCCTCAACTACGCTAGTGCCACCCTCTTTTTTATGATGAGGGCATTATCCTTACCCTCGTTACTGAAAGAAACAAATGAAAACAGTCTTCTCGCAAAGTTTTAAAAGTCATGTTACATTTGGGTCATGTTCGCATGTGATCCTAACGTTTTTACGGTTTTACCCAAATCTGGCACAACTGAGTTTTTACATGTCATTTTCAAAATGCTGCTGCTCGGTAAAGCATATACAGATGGATGCCATCAAGGTATCATTTAAAAGCATAAACTTTTAGTTCAGGGAAAATAAATAATTAGTGTCATAGAGCACATATTGTGGCCACAATAACCCTTTGTTTTAGGGTTTCGTTTTTTCTGGGACGCACTGTATAATGAAGAATTCGGTGCGATGTCGTTCGGTCACTATTTATCAATTGTGTTCCAGGCCTACCTATCAATGCTGGAATAATAATGTTAATTGCGTTGCCCTCAGAGACCAATTGGATCTTCTTCCTTTGGTGAACGAGAAAAAGGGGAACTCAAATTATCACATAATAATGCTGCATACTTCAACGTTATCAAATACGTATCAGCTATCAATCGAAGTGCATGTTACTGAATCTTGAAAATAAAAAGAACAGAATTCTTTCTGTATTTTTTATACAAATGCATGCCGCCATCATCGTTCAAACTCACATCCGCAGGTAGTCTCCTTTCAATTTACGGGTGCACTCTCCTCTCTCTCTCTCTTTCTTTCTTGCTGTTACTCTCTCTATCTCTTTCACACAAACAAACACCCGCACACTCACTCTCTTTCTTTTATCCCACCCCCCCCTTCCTGCTCCCTCTCTCTCTCTCTCTCTCTCTTTCTCGCTCTCTCAAGTTTTTTTTTTACATCCTTCTCTCTTTCCTTGTTCTTTATTCTTTACCAGCTAATCTTTTCTACTTACCTTCCTTTTTTTCTCTCTCAATTATATTACAATATGCAATACCCGATCATTTCTTAATCGCTTCTTTCAAAAAAAAAAAAAAAAAAATCACCCACCTTTCTAAAAACATATCCCACCTATCATGCCTATATCTCTCTCTCTCTCTTTCTCCCTCTCTGCCCCCCTTTCAGTTTCTCTCTTTCTCTCTCCCATTCTTTATCTTCGTCTCTCGCTCTCTTTTCCATTTGCTTATTTGATTATTTTCACCCTTTGATAGAAATTTACAGCAACCCTGCCAATTACAGTACTCCAAAATGTTGTTGGCTTAGACATTTATTTTATTTGTGATCAAATCCCACTGTATTTTTGTTAGCTCAGTTCACACTTACATATATATTTCATTTGTGATCAAATTAAACTGTATTTTCATCAACTCAGTTCACATATTACACACATATTTTTTATTGTTTTTGTTTTTTGTTGTTGTTTTTTTTTTTACTTGTGATCAATTCTCACTGTATTCTCGTTAGCTTAGTTTACATTTACACGTACATTTTGAGAGAGCGAGAAAGAGAGAGAGGGAGCAGGAAGGGGGGGATAAAAGAAAGAGAGTGAGTGTGCGTGTGTTTGTGTGAAAGAGATAGAGAGAGTAACAGCACGAAAGAAAGAGAGAGAGAGAGAGAGAGAGGAGAGTGCACCTGTAAATTGAAAGGAGACTACCTGCGGATGTGAGTTTGAACGATGATGGCGGCATGCATTTGTATAAAAAATACAGAAAGAATTCTGTTCTTTTTATTTTCAAGATTCAGTAACATGCACTTCGATTGATAGCTGATACGTATTTGATAACGTTGAAGTATGCAGCAGTTAGCAGTATATTATGTGCTAATTTGAGTTCCTCTTTTTCTCGTTCACCAAAGGAAGAAGATCCAATTGGTCTCTGAGGGCAACGCAATTAACATTATTATTCCAGCATTGATAGGTAGGCCTGGAACAATTGATAAACAGTAACCGACATCGCACCGAATTCTTCATTATATAGCGACAAAAAATATATTTGTTATTAGCTGCATCTGACTTATTCTCCCTCGAGACTTTTGTACAGATTTCATTTTTCTTCCTTGCTTTCATTGAAAGCTGAATGTGTTTTGCGAATGAATAATTGCTTTTGGTTTATGTTCGCTACTTTTATTTGTAAACACTGGCCCTGGACTGTACAAAAAACAACAACACACGCATTGAACAGGGCATTATTTGTTTTATAAAACGGGTCGGCAATACAGAATGCCAAAATAGGGTTTAGCGTCTAATGTTAGATCTATCATAGATCTTACTTTAGAAGTTTAGGTAGACTAAAATATAGACCTAGCGTTAGATACAGAAAAATTGATCCAAGAGACTCAGTGATCAAATGCCACTGTATTTTCATTAGCTCAATTCACGTATTACAAATACATTTTTATTTGTGATCAAATCCCACTGTATTTTCATTAGCTCAATTTACATACTACAAATATATTTTATTTGTGATCAAATCCCACTGTATTTTCATAAGCTCAATTCACGTATTACAAATATATTTTATTTGTGATCAAATCCCACTGTATTTTCAAAAGCTCAATTCACGTATTACAAATATATTTTATTTGTGATCAAATCCCACTGTATTTTCATAAGCTCAATTCACGTATTACAAATATATTTTATTTGTGATCAAATCCCACTGTATTTTCCTAAGCTCAATTCACGTATTACAAATATATTTTATTTGTGATCAAATCCCACTGTATTTTCATAAGCTCAATTCACGTATTACAAATATATTTTATTTGTGATCAAATCCCACTGTATTTTCATAAGCTCAATTCACGTATTACAAATATATTTTATTTGTGATCAAATCCCACTGTATTTTCCTAAGCTCAATTCACGTATTACAAATATATTTTATTCGTGATCAAATCCCACTGTATTTTCTTCTGCTCAATTTACATATTAAAAATATATTTTATTCGTTATCAAATCCACTATATTTTCATCAACTCAGTTCACATATTACAAATATATGTTATTTGTGATCAAATCCCACTGTATTTTCATAAGCTCAATTCACGTATTACAAATATATTTTATTTGTGATCAAATCCCACTGTATTTTCCTAAGCTCAATTCACGTATTACAAATATATTTTATTTGTGATCAAATCCCACTGTATTTTCATAAGCTGAATTCACGTATTACAAATATATTTTATTTGTGATCAAATCCCACTGTATTTTCATAAGCTCAATTCACGTATTACAAATATATTTTACTTTTGATCAAATCCCACTGTATTTTCATAAGCTCAATTCACGTATAACAAATATATTTTATTTGTGATCAAATCCCACTGTATTTTCATAAGCTCAATTCACGTATTACAAATATATTTTATTTGTGATCAAATCCCACTGTATTTTCATAAGCTCAATTCACGTATTACAAATATATTTTATTTGTGATCAAATCCCACTGTATTTTCCTAAGCTCAATTCACGTATTACAAATATATTTTATTTGTGATCAAATCCCACTGTATTTTCATAAGCTCAATTCACGTATTACAAATATATTTTATTTGTGATCAAATCCCACTGTATTTTCATAAGCTCAATTCACGTATTACAAATATATTTTATTTGTGATCAAATCCCACTGTATTTTCATAAGCTCAATGCACGTATTACAAATATATTTTATTCGTGATCAAATCCAACTGTATTTTCTTCTGCTCAATTTACATATTAAAAATATATTTTATTCGTGATCAAATCCACTATATTTTCATCAACTCAGTTCACATATTACAAATATATGTTATTTGTGATCAAATCCCACTGTATTTTCCTAAGCTCAATTCACGTATTACAAATATATTTTATTTGTGATCAAATCCCACTGTATTTTCATAAGCTCAATTCACGTATTACAAATATATTTCATTTGTGATCAAATCCCACTGTATTTTCATAAGCTCAATTCACGTATTACAAATATATTTTATTTTTGATCAAATCCCACTGTATTTTCATAAGCTCAATTCACGTATTACAAATATATTTTATTCGTGATCAAATCCCACTGTATTTTCTTCTGCTCAATTTACATATTAAAAATATATTTTATTCGTGATCAAATCCAGTATATTTTCATCAACTCAGTTCACATATTACAAATATATTTTATTTGTGATCAAATCTCACTGTATTTTCATCAGCTCAGTTCACATATTACACATATATTTTATTTCTGATCAAATCCCACCGTATTTTCATCAGCTCAATCTACATATTACAAATATATTTTATTCGTGATCAAATCCACTGTATTTTTATCAGCTCAATATTACACATATATTTTATTTGTGATCAAATCCCACTGCATTTTCATTAGCATAATTCACATATTACACGTATATTTTATTTGTGATCAAATCCCTAGGTATTTTTATTAGCATAATTCACATATTACAAATATATTTCATTTGTGATTAAATCCCATTGTATTTCATCAGCTGAACTCACGTATTACAAAAATAAAATACTTTTTTTTTTAAATTTAAATCCCACTGTATTTTCATGAGCATAATTCACATATTACACATACATTTATTTGTGATCAAATCCCATTGTATTCTCATCAGCGCAGTTCACATTATTACAAATAAAAAAATGTTGTGATCAAATCCACTGTATTTTCATCAGCTCAATTCACATATTACACATACATTTCATTTCTGAGAAAGTACCGCTGATTTCCATTAGCTCAGTTGTCAATGAATCTGACACTGCACACGTTAATCAAGCTTTTTTTTCTTCTTTTTTTTTCAAACTGAGCGAGAAAATGCACCAAGACCCTTATCTAATTATCAGGTATATCTTGATACAGTACCGAAGTGATAACGTCGTCCAGGGGAGCGTTTCATGAAAGGAAGTTGTCGGATATTTTATCCGACAACTGTTATAAGCTACTGAAATCCTTGCATCTGATTGGCTGAGAGCAAATTTGTCGGATAAAATATCTGACAAGTCCTTTCATGAAACGCCCCCCAGGTTACTGGTTCCAAACAACAGAGCCCGCGCATTATTTAGCACAAAATTGTTTGGAACCAGCAATCTTGACAATTTTACCGGTATGACGTCACAATTCCCTTATCTATTCTACCCAAACTAACCTCCACATGAAGATTTTTTCCCTTCATCAATACACAAGCCATCACAAAATGTCCTTCAAAATACAATGATTCAAACTCCACCAACAAACCAGCTGATTTGAAGCTATTTAGAAATATGATCTAATTAAAAGGCTAAACGAATTAAACAAAATAAAAACGAGAGAAGTAACGAACAAACAAACAAACAAACAAACAAAAACATAAACCTATCTCCCCTTACGAAAAAGTTTTTGTTGTTGTTGTTTTTTGTTTTTTGAACAACTACAAAATGATCCTTAAAGAAAAATGTACATCAAATGATTTTCCATATCATACCAATTATACTGGAGGTCATTTAAACCGGCATTTTAACCAACTCTTCAATCTTGTAAAATCATTATTTAATTGATTAACTGATACAGAGGAAACCTTTTCAATGAACCAACCACGTTCAACTTGGAAGAAAAAAGACACCCCAAAAATGGTGATGACTTTTTTGTTGTTGTTGTTTTGTTTTGTTTTTGCTTGTCAGAAAATTTTGTGAATATTGGGCCCCCTCCCTCCAAAATCGTCGATCCGCCACTGAGCTAAACACATGCATCATAACGTCATTGTGGTTGGATTAGCCCGCTTGGAAACTGGCGACTGGCTGGAATGCTCCCCAGAGGAGTTGAGAATGTGCACTGTAATGTGCAGAATCGCAACTGAATCCAGTGACTGGGGTAGTAATGCTGTAAGCGCTTTGGTCGGTTACATTGTTACTGGTAAGGTGCTATATAAGAAACGGCAGAGCGCGTTGATAGAGTTAGTTGTGACACGCGCATAATAAAGCCTACGCATACGCGGTCTTTGTTTAAAACATGGCGGATCATGTAGCTCCAAATAGTTCCCTTTCACGTACATTCTCTATGAGAGGGAACTATTTGAAGCTCCATAAAATGACTGACCAATTAGAAGCGAGCTCCAATGTCGCGACTCTCTGTATGTATAGCTCTGAGAAACAGATATTATTATTATTATTATTATCATTATCATTATTATTATTATTATTATTATTACTATCATCATTATTATTATTATCATTGTTATTATTATTATTATCATAACTAATTACCGATGCACAAGATGCGTCATATGCCTGGCGTAGAACTGCGTCAGCGACTGGAGTCACCCTTGACCCGTCATGTGAGAGCGATATAGTACTAATTTAGCTTAGCGAAATTAAATGGCGCGTAAAGATGCGGGGAAGACACAAAGAGCAAAATTGCTAGTAGTGTCTAAATCTTAAATTAAAATCAGACTTATCTGAATAAAAGTTTTTATATTATTTTGATTAAAAGTGTTGATACAAGTAAATACTAATTCTACATCCTAATATTTTGATTCTGCCTTTGTATAATAAAATTAGTATTTTAAATAATGTTGTTATATGCGTCTTTCCCGCATATTTACGTGCCATCACGTTTCGTTAAGCTGTTTCAAAGTGAATGAAAATTGAACAGTGAAAACATTGCTTTGAATGATTGAATTACTGACATTAATTGTCTTTCCAGGGGCCCGTTGCACAAAACTTGCGTTTAATCGCAACTCCTAAAAATCAAACGCAAGTCCTAAATGCGCACTCCTGGTTGGCTGAAAATAAAGTTGCGTTTGATTTTTCTGAGTTGCGTTCAAACGCAAGTTTTGTGCAACGGGCCCCAGGCTTGATAAGCGTATGTAATAATGCGAATGGAAAGCTTCCTCGTGTGCTACTGGGCTAATATAAAAACTAGTTTAAACCGGATACATCGTTGACCGGTCAGTAATTATGGTTGCGTTGTCCTTGTGGTTAGCCGTTTTCCATCTCCGGACAGACCGAATGAGACAGACCGAAACTAGTTTAAACCGGATACGTCGTTGACCGGTCAGTAGCTATGGTTGCGTTGTCCTCGACGTTAGCCGTTCTCCATCTCCAGACAGACCGAAACTAGTTTAAACCGGAAACGTCGTTGACCGGTCAGTAGCTATGGCTGCGTTGTCCTCGTTTGCTGTTCTTGATCTCCAGACAGACCGAATCATTCGCAGAATGCTCTCCCGAAACGTACGATCCATTTGGCAGTAAATCACTGGATTTATCGCTGAGCTCGTCATAAAGAAAATAAACCCGATATGTAAGATGACACTATTAAATGCAAAGTTATCAGAAATCGCCAAACTCAAATGCACTAAGCTGTATGGTGTGTGGCAGATAAGAAATGCTATAACGATGCAAACGATAACTTTCGATGCTTTGATTTGACGCATAGCCGATTCTCGACCCTCAGACATTGCTGTCAAGCCTTGCGCGGCATTCTGGAGGGCTGCTACACGTCGAGCCTGTTTTATAGCGGTGCGTAGAATCTGCACGTTAAAGATCACCACTGCAATATTAGATGATGTAATCAAACAAAAGACGAATATATCATTCGTTGTGATTATTGGCGTAGAATCAATACGGACACTTGAACAATAGGTAGCCGGAATCGTAGGCTGAACGCTACCGAATACGACCTGTCCAACAGTGAACAACGCTGAAAATGTCCAACTCAGTAGCACCATTAACAGAATACACTTCGGCGTCACCAATGCATGGTATCGAAGAGGTTTAATGACAGCCATGTATCGATCAAAGGTAATGATCACCATATGCAGTAAAGAGTCACTTCCAGTCATGTATGTGATGCTAGAAAGGTATACATCCCATTTTCCTGAACAGGTGATATCGTTTGTTACCGTCCTGCGATATATCTCCAGGGGTATCGCGATGGCACCTGTTATGACGTCAGTGATGGCCAAGCTGGTGAGAATGTAGTATGAGGGTTTCTTCAGAGCTCTTTGAGTAAAGACGGCCGCAATGACGAGGGTGTTTCCTACTAGCAGGATGATGATTGATGGAATGCCAAGACAAAGGTATACCGCGGTTCGTCCATTAAAGGTATTAAGTTGAAATGTTGTAGTGTTGAGTAAAGTGTAGAAGACAGCCATGACAACAACAAAAAAGGAAATTAAAAAAAAGGAGAACTCTCGATTTGTGTCGATGATGTACGCATTATCATGTTTCTATTCTTATGATTTATGGAGACAAGTCGTGTAAATCTGCTTGTCTTCTTTCGTATTTGCAATGTCTTAAAGTGTTTTTGACAAACAGATAGATGAAAGCATTTGAGAAGTGAGACAAAATTATGGGAGGTTTCTTGTCGAGTACATTCAGATCGGTATTAAAAGAGCCACAATTTGATTCAACTAAGGCCTGATTGAAGAGAAGTAGCAAACGAACGGGAATGGCTATCCCGATCCTACCTCTGTTGTGATCTGATAAATTTGTGGGAATTATTATTCAGAAGTTTCCTGCCCTCTTGCTCTTTCTTTCAGAGCACCCTGTTAACTGGATGACACCGTGCATGAACTAAAGACATCGAGGTTAAACGGTTTGGTTTTAAGTGGATCAGAATCTGGTGAGTTCCGTCGCAAGCCAAGCTTCTAAATGCTTCCGATACAGTTCCATCCGAGAAAATATTACCCCGGGGTTGTCTAGAACATCCACCAAGACAATTACCGATGCAGACCTAGTTCTTCCCATTGATTTTTTCATTAAATGCGTTCTGGATGAAAAGAGGAAATAAAAGTGTTTCAGAAAAGATACATGTAGGTACAGTAAAATGAAATGACCTTCTACTGAATGAATGGTCACCTGAAGAAAAAAAGAGAGAAGTAGATGGGGGTTGCACTATCTCTAATTATTTTGGAAGAATATAATTCAGTAAATAAATTATAGAAATGAACAATCAATAGGCAAGGACTATATAACATATATATATAAACATGGGAAAAATATCAAAGTATCCATATAAATAAATACAACTGTAGTTCTTATTCGAGAGAACCCTTATCAAATTCACAATCATATACCTAGTATTTAAGTTGCGAACTGAAGTAGGGTAACGGTACAAGGGCCGTCAGGTTATATGAAGTATAAAGGTAATTACAAAACTTTAAAAACCTTGCCAAATTGGAAAGAACATGTTGGTCTCAAGTTCTTGCGTGTTAGGTCAGGACCGCGTCAGTGACTGGTACGGTCTTTTTCGCGTTATGAATATGACATCGTTTTAAAAAAATTGATTGCAACTGGCGTATGAATTAATCGCCTTCACAGGGTAAATTAGAACAGCTAATGACGCTATCGAAATGGCGCCTCGTGTCAGCCAGAATCAATGCTTTATCATTTGCTTTGAAAAAAAAAATGATACTGCAGTTCAATCATCCGTTGGGTTACTGAACTTTGCAATCTCTCTCACCTGGTTTCTCTTTATTTCTAGGACCATATATATATATATATATATATATATATATATATATATTTTTTTTTTTTTTTTTTTTTTTTTTTTTTAATTTCTTCATCCCTCCCCCTGATTTAGTTTAATTCTTTCTCTCTTCCTCCCTTCATCGTTAGCATTTTAAACACGATGACGGTCACCAGCTAGCCCTCGCTTTATCTTATTATTTCTCTCTTTCCCCTCTCGATCGATTGACTTTCAGTTCTTTCTTTACTTTCTAAAAGACAGTAATTATATCATTTCCAAAATTGTCATAATTATTATGAAAAAGAAACAAATAAGAAACGATCAGAGTCTTTGTTTATTTCATTTAGTTAACCTTATGCAACGCTCACCAAAACGACCTATTTTTCCTTCCAACCTTTCATCGAGACCAAATCTAATCACACTTCACCTTCCCACAATTTGATGTTAGTGTAACGATTTTTTTGATTTTTTTTTTTTTATAAGGTCTCTTCTCCTTTTCTCCTTTCGGACCACTACTATTTAGGTCCTCTTCCTGATCCGCTGACTACTGAATTCTCTAACTCCAATAGGCTTAATACAAGGGTCACCCGGTTCCCGTAGTCAGTGGGCTAAATAGGATATTTGATAAAAAGTTCTTCTCTCAAAATTATATCGTTCCGTTTCCACTATCAATATGTCAGCTATTTTATAAATTCCTTCTGTAAGAATAGTAGAATAATGGCAATGCAGAAGGTTAACAAGCGTCACACATGACAGTAAATTTTGCGCCGCGGTATTCGTGTTCGTATACTAAAGACAAATTCTTAGAAAGCGTTTAATTAGCCAGGATTGGTAAGGTAAGAAAAGTTATTTTTAAAAAAAATTTAAAAAACTTGTTTTTGAGCCTCTGTAGTGCATAGGTTATACAAATCATTATGTTGCCATTGTCCAAACAACATTTGAAGGTACGGAAAAATATAAAATATGAATTATATAGAACTTCTCTTTCTAAATTTCTAAGAAACCGGACGAGAAACAAGGAAGGATTTTTACATGTCCTAATACATGTCCAAATTTTCACTAATATTACCTTATCTGAAATATGGAATAATGGCTTGGGGTAACACTAATAAGTATCTTACCGATGAAATTACTATCTTACAAAAGAAAATCATAAAGATAATGCATAATGCTCCTGTTCGTTCACATAGCGATTTTTTTAATTTTTTTTATTTTACAAATAAAAAATTCTTAAGTTTCAAGATTTCTTTCTTTTTCAAACAGGACAAGTCATATATAAATTGAATAAAAACGAACTGCCACACTCTTTCTTTAACATGTTCACAAGAAACAGTTCCATACATAAGATACTCAACAAGACAATCCAACCTATTCCACCTTCCCCGCGCCCGCACACTTTTTGCACACAAAACCGTCTCTTTCTACGGCCCGAATTACTGGAACTCACTTAGTAGCGATATAATCAACTCCCAAAGTCTGAACTATTTCAAAAACAAAGTTAAAAAAAATCTTCTTCAACATAACATGCAGAGAATTCTGAGTGAGCAGGACCCACCTCTCTCTCTCTCTCTCTCTCTCTCTCTCCATCTCCTTCTCTCTTCTCTCTTCTCTGTCTTACCCCCTTCTCACCCCTCCTTTTTCCTGCCCCCTCTCTCTCTCTCTTCTTCTCGCTCACAGACACATTCACTTTCTTTCACTCTTCTCCTTCCTCCGTCCTTCACCTCTTCATTTTCTTTTGTTTTTACACCGTCTTGCATTTTCACTTTACTTTCACACTTTAGTTTTTCTTGTGGGTTGAGACACTTGTCCTTCTACCTCAACTCACTTATCAATTCTCCGTATCGCATATAGCTCTCCGAATCCGAACGCATGCGGCGCTCTAATTTTTGGGCATGTGATTGCTGGCAACTGAGCTTCCGGGTCCGGCCGGAGCGTCATTGACAATGTGTTAGAAGACGTGGTCAGCCTATCAAAAACTCCCTTTTGTTCCTAATCTGGCAAATAATCGTGTTTTTATACAGTTGATATTTAAATGGGATTCTTCTGTGAAGCCACCCAATGTGGGATGTTGAGCCGAAGATGCAAAACGTGTTTTCAGCAGAACAATCACGCACGAAAAAAGCAAGGAAATATCAGTGTGTATGCTCACTATATAGCTATAGACTGGAACCGGAAATATATGTGCCAACATCGTTGTCCCCGATATCGGCATCGGGAGCTGATATCGGCTGATATCGGCTGATATCGGCTATATGCGATAGGGAGAATTCTTTCTTATCAATAATTCGCTTTTCGTAATGATGCTTTATGAATTTGATATTATTGAACGACCCAATCGTGATTCAGTTATATAAGTTTCTGGACATGCAATACACAAACTTTACTTTCAAACATTTTCAACTGTTTTCAACATCACTTAGGTCAATGTATATCATATACTTCACTCATTAATATTTAAGTATGTGCCCATATATATGGGAAAACATCATTGTTATATTATTTTTGTTATTGTATTTATTTTATGTTATGCACATTATGTTAATATGATTGAACACTGTCAATGAATCTGAAATCTGAATCTATATTTTGAGACTTCTGGCATTTTTTTTTTTTTTTTTTTGTTTTTGTTTTGTTTTGTTTTGTTTGTTTTGTTTTGTTTGTTTGTTTTTTTAATAAAGAAATGTTATCCTTAACATATTTTGCGTCAAACTGTGATCGAAAAATGGCAAATAATTTTAACACTGTTTTGTTTGAAATCCCAATCAAATATTGAATATTTTCATCTGAACAAAATAAAAGCTACGTTGGATCACTAGTTTCCAATTTTGTTTTAGAGTTTGTCATATCGTCGAAATCTACCGAATCTCCCAATGTTTGTTTTATTCTAAAAGGCAATGATTTATCAATGATGAACAAAAGCAGAGGCTTTTCCAAATTTGTATTGGCTCTGGAAATTCTCGAAACAGAAATAAGACGCTGCATTGAATTTCGATATTGGTACTATGTGTAACGAAACGATATGCTTTTTTAAACATCACAATAAATTGGGCAAATTATGATATACATGAAATGTGCTATGTTTTACTCCCAGTGAATTAGTATTGATAATGCTGCTAACATTTTAGGTATACCAGCTACGGTAAATCAAGAAGTACGAATGCCATTTCAAAATAACATTTTTATTTGCACGAATATTTTCCTTGGTTTTGCACGATGGAATCACGATGAGTTCACAGTTGATTGGTCAGTAGTTGATGCCCCATTGTTTTCACTACCGGCCTTGTTTCGTAAAGACCGCACCATTCTCATGACGCTCTCACGAAACACTCGATCCATCTTGGAATAGATGAAGGGGTTGACTGCTGAACTGATGAAGTAGAGAAGATACGCAACGTGGATGAGGACACTGTTCAAAACAAAGTCTTCGGAAATGGCTAAGCACAAGTGCATTATTCCAACGGGGAGATGGCATATGATAAACGCCGTCACTATGCATAGAACAACTTTCGACGCCTTGATTTTCCGCATAACGTCATTACGCACCTCTACCTGTGCGGTTGTACCCTGCAGGGAGCATTGGTGCGCGGCGATGCGTCGCGACTGCCTTATGGCTGTCTGCAGGATAAGGACATTGATAATCACCATTGCGACGCCACCAGAAAATGTAAGACAAAAAGTCGCTATATCGGAGTGTATGGTTGGTGCCGATGCACCGATACGTATGCCAGAGCAGTAGAACGCTGGGGTCGTGGTCTGAGTGCTACCGATCGCAACCAGTGACAGGGTGTATGCAATGGATACCAACCAACCAAGGACAACTGCAATAACAATACGTAGCGGCGTTACGATAGCATTGTACCGCAGTGGCTTTACGACGGCTAAGTATCGGTCAAAGGTTACCATGACCATGTGAATCATGGAATCGAGTCCGCAGATGTAGGAGACACTGAAGAAATACACGTCCCATTTCGCCGAGCAGGTGATATCATTGGTGACTGTTCTCCGATATATCTCTAACGGTACACCAATCACCCCAGTCAAGAGGTCGGTAATGGCGAGGCTAGTAAGGATGTAGTACGATGGTTTCCTTAAGGCTCTCTGAGTAAAAACTGCCCCGACTACTAAGATATTTCCTGCTAATAAGACGGTCATAACCGGAATACAAAGGGACACATACAGCGCTGTCCTACCGCTAAACGTATTGAGTCGAAAGTTTGTGGAATTGAGTAAATTGTAGTAGACAGCCATGACCTGTAAGTTCTTCCGAGAATGTTGATATATGTTTCAATTGACTAAGAGTGATCAGGGGGCTCCACTGCTATAATGCCCACTTTTTGCATGCAATTCCCTTATATCTTAAACGTGGGAGGCTTTAGTCATCTAGATATTCAGGATAGCTTTAAGAGATTCAAAGCGGCGATTAAGGCCTGAACAAGATGCGACTGTGTGAGGTTGAAAGTTACAGTATGACAAAAAAAGCAGATCGCAGATCCGGAGGAGACTATCCATAGACTTCTATACTGTTCATTTGGACTACAGGTGATTGGGTGCTGTGTCTTATATTGATCCTAGAAAAAACTCTAAGGCTTCCGAAGAAGCAGCGAATGAAGAACATTCTCAAGCAATGGCGAAAGTTCTACCTTCCAAGATTCGAAATGCTTCGAAAATTGATGCTCATGTACGCGTTCTCTTTGAATACTTTGTTTAAGGCTGGTTTGAGTATGAACTATATTCCTAGAATTATGAAATGACATTGTCAGATAGTAAGAATGGATGTGGAAGAAAGTATTGAATTATTGTGCAAGCTCGGAAAAAAACGATCTTTGAACTGTTGGTGAAGTAATTCAGTGTCAAAAAAATATAAATGCTGGGAGATACAGGCAATAAATTCCTTGCAATTAATCCAAACCGACCTGGTTCTTACTAGCTAATTTGATAAACACTGACCTTCGATAATGAATTCAAAATATATATTGAGTGGGAAGGGATACTTTTGCCTACAACAAAAATGATATATGTACAGACAAATGTTGCCTACCAAGGTACGGACACAATTTGAATAATAATTTCAAGGTAATCTGGGGAGCGTTTCATCAAGTGTTTTGTCAGTGATTTTTACCGACAAATTTGCTCTCAGCCAATCAGATGCGAGGATTTCAGTAGCTTATAACAGTTGTCGGTTAAAATCACCGACAAAACGCTTGATGAAACGCTCCCCGGGTAATTACAACAGAAGGCATTAACAAGAATGATGAAAGGTAGTCAAAACTTGTAACAGAGAGAAATTATTCACAGTAAAGTTTTGAAGATTACACGATATATTTAAGATGATTAACTTGAAAAAAATCGACAGCGAAAATATTTAATATGTTAAACAATGATCGGGGAAATAATGTGAAAAGTTTGTGGCAAAGTGACAACAAAGAAATACATCTAAAAAACCCTGTAATATTTTGATTTGTATGAAAGCAGAAAAATCAGAGAAGCAGATGGGTGAAAGTGTAAACGAAAACTAGCCATAAGAAAGTTGTGATTTTTTTTTAAAAGTTGTTATCACTACACTTATGGGAATTTGAAATTGGCAGAATCTGGACGGTCACTATGATGTAGCGGCGGTCAACTTTCCCATTCGCTCCAGTACACAAAATGTATAACTTCGTAGGATCTTTTTTTTTTTTCTTCTTCTTCTTCTTTTTGGAGGACCTGCAACAATATGTACAATATATTTTGGGACCGGTACTGGCCCGAGGGAAATGGCGCTCAGGAGAAAACCGGAATTTAATGATATTTCAGTGTACGACAAATGGCAGCGTTGACCGTGAATACGTCACAATCGCTTCACCAAATTGCCAATCTGAGATTTGCATAGATGTAGTGATATCATTTTTCAAAACATTCACATCTTTCTTCTTCTTTGTCCGATTTCTTTCAAACTTTCACTATCCGGTTTCTCTTATTTTTCTACTTTAACACAAATCATCTTTATTTTTATTTATTTCTTTTTTTTTGGATTTTTTTTAAAGGTTGGATTGACCTTTAATTTATTTTCTTCTTTTTTTCATGAAAGTTGAGAAATGGTATTGCCATTTACAAGGTTAGGGAAAAATAAAATAGTTTCCACGTGACTTTTAAGTGTTTTTAAAAAAAGTTATTGCTTTTTATTTTTCTTGTCCATGCAAATATCGACTAAATGGGACTCTCTTAGTTTAAAACCCTTTCATAAGTTACAATATTTCATAATGCATTTATAATATATGATTATTATATTAACCATTGACTAATGGGCGTTTAAACGCAATCGCTGGAACATCCATAGATTAATATAATGTGTCAAGATTGCTAATATCTAACCTGACAAAAATATAGTTATACGTTCTTAACTCTTACTGTGCCAAGGGGGTTAGCTTTCTTCAAAAATTTACCAAAATGTGATCAATGCTTACTTTTCAACTGTTTGCACCTCATTAACCATATATTATTTCACAGAATATTGTGTATAAAACTTGTAGGAAATTTATTACCATTTTTTTATGATACTGAACATTATTACTGTACAAAATTTTAAGCATAAGTATTATCGAAAATTACATTTGAGTTTCTTTTTTGTCCATTGTTTACTATTGTTGAATGTTGAAATAAGGTGATATCTTTAAAAATCTGCAATTTTCTCTGAAAATTTCTATAGTAGCATATAATTATAATTATATATTTAGAATGCTTGATTTATGCTCAAAACTTTGAAATACATTGACCACCATATACCTTTCCTGCGGTCGAGCATTGGTGAATGAAAATGACAAGTCTATCTGTCACATATATGTGGCAACGGCACTGAAAGAGTTAAGCAATATGGATTATACTCGCTATTCTAAGTAAATATATACAAACAGTGATGAAAAAGAACAGTTTTCGAGAAAAACTTACCTCTTATTTGCAGACTTTTCACTTTGATACAAATCTACCAGACGCAACCATAATAAATGCAACAGCGTAAATTTCAACGTAACCGAGTGTGAAAATATCTCCCCGTCATGTTCAGAATTTCATTTCTATCTATATAACATTCGGGTCAGCTTCACCTATATTTTAGTCAGCATGGGGCAAGGTTTGCAAGTCTAGATTATCTTTTATCTAGATTATCTTTTGATGACACTTAACTTGTAGAGAATGGCAGAGGCAGATACGACATTAAACATAACTCTCGATACAATGAGTTTATACGTCGTTGTAAAAGAATCGATATGCCCAAGAAAATATGAATATCCAGACTTTTATTTACCACAGGACTATTCAAACACCTTTCATAAAAAAGGAGCTTTCCGATATCTGAACTTATACATATATAAATAAACAAATATATACACACACATATATATATATATATATATATATATATATATATATATATGTATATATATATATATATGTGTGTGTGTGTGTGTGCGTGTGCGTGTGTGTGTGTGTGTGTGTGTGTGTATGTATCATTCGACATTCTTGAATTGAGAGGGAAGAAAAATAAAATCGTCCTGCGAAAGCAACGCTTATACTTCATTAAAAGGCTAAATCTTTATTATTTTTTTTTAAATCTCAAGTATCATCTTTTGAATAAATTAGAAAAAAAATATGTACAAAGATATTATTATCAAAAAAGATAAATCTTAATTCGAAAAAGGAGAAAATATGCGCCATATTAGGTTTGGAAAATTGCCTGTTTTTGTCTCTTTAGAAAAGATTACCGTCGTTTCTTTCCAAAAACAAATGTCAATGTCTCAGTTACCAATATTCAAAGAATATTGCCTTGGCAATAAATGGCTGCACGATCCCCTCTGTTCGTGATATAAACAGGAAACAAATAATATCTTTAGCGAAATAATATTCTATACATAAAGAACTGACAAGAGATCAATAAAATTTATAGCTGTGCCTCGTCTACTATTTACAATATGTAGTTCATCCTTTTGTCATCATGTGCAAAGCAAAGGGTACACGATGAAAGACAGTCTTCGTGAGGTTATCATTGATGGATACATTTCATGATTACAATAGAAACGTAAGCATGATAGCGAGGGATCGATAACTACGTGGGAGTGAAAATGCGCACTCAAAATCAACTAGTCACGTTGCATTGGATTTCTTCATTAAACATTATATGTTTGGTCGGTTTACTTTTCTACTAATCATAATTTAAAGAATTCTTTTATTAGAAAATGGATACATGCTCCTCCGTCCTTGCCTCCCGCGTTTTATCAATTTGAATAGATTTGTAACTGCATCAAATAGGTTTTTATTCCACTTTATTGAAAGTGTTCATAAAATTATACATGCACCGAAAAAAAAAATATCAATGTTCATGGAAAATGGCATTTGAGCATTTGAACGAGGAGGTTTTGAAAATTGTCTTCATCTTTTCAGGTAAGTTTTATTTAATGATAAAACGCACCAATCTATCGTGATAGTAGGAAAGACAATTTACACAACCATGACAATATTATATAGTTATATATTTCATCTTAAATGCATGTGTGTCTGTGTGTGTCTGTGTGTGTATACCCATATATATATATATATATATATATATATATATATATATGTATATAAAGATATTTCTGTTTCGGACTTGCAAAGTTATAGACAAAATAGGAATGAAAAGTCCGTATACGATGAAAAGATTCGAATTTTTAGCCATAGGCCTTCATCAGGAAATGAAGAACTTTATTAGGTAGGTACACAAAAGAGCGTGAAGCGCAACAAAAAACAAAAAACAACCCCCCCCCCAAAAAAAAAAAAAAAAAAAAAAAAAAAAAAACGCAAAAGCTCCATGGATACAAGAGCAACCATGGTAGAGATCAGAAAGGAGAGGAGAGAGAGAGAGAGAGAGAGAGAGATAGGGGCGCAATAAAACGTCATAAAAGAAGAGAAAAAGAAAACTATAGATATATATATATATATATATATATATATATATATATATATATATATAAAAATAACAAAAAGAATAACAAAATATAAGTTCTGCTTCGGAATCGTAAAATGTAGAGATCAGTAGTAAACAAGTAAATAAAAATTCCGTTAAACCATGTAAACACAAAAGTTTCAATTTTTCGGCCATAAGCCTTCATTAGGCCTTGGAATACATTATGTATATATATATATATATATATATATATATATATATATATATATATATATATATACATATGTATATATATATATATATATACATATATATATATATATATATATATATATATATATATATACATGTATATATATAATGTATTCCAAGGTCTGCTTATTGACGCATTGTCAAATATGTTATTGTTATTATCACGCCTGCTTTAAGTTTAATGTGTAAACCCTCAATACATGCAAAAGATGAAATATTTTGTATGATGTATGTACATTATATATATATATATATATATATATATGCAGCAATGGAAATACCCACATGAGAGTCTACTCCGGGCAGCCCCCCCCCCCCCCCCCCCCCCCCCCCCCCGGTTAGACCGACCCCGGCTCGATTAGGGAACTTAAATATTTTACGTATGTTTCTGGCCATTTAGTCAACCCAGGGTAGAAAACACTTCCAACTTTTTATATCACAGTTGTCTCAGATGATTTAGTTATTTTCAACCCAGACTAGTATTTGTGGCCAATAACTGAGTGGGAGTGGTAATATAGAATCAAAACTCATGAGTCATTTTTGCTTCTTTGTTTATTTGCTTGCTTTTTCTTAGGGGTTTTTAATAATTAAAATTGGTTATTGAATAAGTCTGTTTTTTCAATATGGACACGCACTCCCCAAGTCATTGTCCCTTTCCTCCGGTTTCTTTTTTGTCTTTTGTTTTGTTTTAATTTGAATAGATTGATCATGAAATCGTAAATCTCTCGTTATTCTTTCACTGAATTGATAGGACAGAGAGAAAGTAGGCATCATTATTTACAGGTAGTGAGAAAAATATACATAATGACAATTTGACAAAAATGACAATTTTACGTTTGAGCGAGAAGATTTTTAAACTTGTCTTCATCTTTTCAGGTAAGATTTTGTTTTATAATAAGACACAATTATATGATAGGAAAGATGATCAACACATCATTGGTGTAAGTCATATTCATATTTCATCTTTTGTATACATTGACAGAGGTTTCACACATTTAATAAAGCAAGCGAGATATTAAGGATAAATGACTGTGTAAGAGTGGAAATTATTATAGAATCAAAACCTATGAATCATGTTGATTAAGGTTTGTTTGTTTGCTTTTTTTTGCTTGTTTATTTTTAACTAAAATCCTTGAATAAATCATTTTGGGTTTATTTTTTTTCCAATATATGAACACGCACTCCCCGAGTCGTTGTCCTTGTCCTCTGGCGTTTTATTAATTTGAAAAGATTGGTCATGAAATCGTATAAGTTGTTCTTTCACTTAATTGCTAGGACCGACAGAAAGTAGGCATCATTTCATACAGGCAGTGAGAAAAATAATCATATTCACTGAAAAATGGCAGGTGACCGTTTGAGAGAGGAGATTTTAAAAATTGTCTTCTTCTTTTTAGGTAAGTTTTATCTTATTCTAATCATGATGAGGCACAGATTCACGGATTGTGGTCATGGAAATCAATATGCATGTAGAATTAATCTAACCTACATTCGTATTTCAGTGAATGTCAAGATATTATGTTATCCAAATACAATGTAGTCATTTTTCTATGGAAATATTTCACTCGGCATTTGCTTCTTGCCATTCATTTATTTATTCATGCACTTATTTAATTATTTATTTATTCATTCATCATTACCAGTTTTGTTATCATCGCCATTATCATTAGATATATTATAAGTTTGTGCGTATTATATATTAGTAGTATTATTATCATGTATTCATATTCCTCCAAGGTAATCTTAAATCGTTTTTGACCCTTTTATTTATATTTAGAGTAAAGGGGAAAATTGCTATGATTTTGACTTGAAGTTTATTTTCCTAAACACATTATTTATAGAGCTTTTCGCATTTAATGTATGACAGTGAACTAATTTGTAAACGGAAATCGGTCGATGTACGCAAATACTTGTACACGCATCTATATTAAAGCACGATTATTAATACTCTACAGTTTAATTAGATTAGGACGGATGTCGAGAGTGCGAAGTAAAACGAAGGGAGAAAGCTGTACAAAAAAAATAATGAAATGTATGAACATGATGAAGATATCATCAGGAGGCAAAAAGAAAGAAGGGGAAAAAAGGGTAATTGTTGCTAATGCATATCACCTTTGCAAGAGCTAGCAACTGCCATTCTAATGCGGAAAGCCCTGAGTAATGAGTATGTGATCATGGTAATGGCTGGATCTATTTTCTCCGTAAAAGTTTCATGGCAATAAGACTAACAATAAGACTAACAATAAGACTACGAAAAGTTCGAGTTCATCATTATTTTAATAAGTGTATGTTTAGACAAGCTTTTTTTTATGTTGGTTACGTTTTATACATTTTTTTTTAAATCAGCTTCTCAAATGGCGGCAGGCAGCATGCATTCTACGAACTGTCATGCCAAGTGTGGCGCCATAATCTTGGATAATGGAGAAAGCGTTGCCTTAGTACCCTCATCAATAGATAGTGAAGATGTCTGGTGGTTGAAGAATATTCCTGGATTGAACAATTTTGCGTCGCATATGGCCTGTCTATATCCAGGTACGCAGTACATATTTGTTTGTTTGTGTTACTCTATGTGATATGTAGATCGTGTTTTGAAAGGTAAGGTCTTTGTGTAGCTGTTAGTCGATGTGAGGCATTGCGATGAAAATCGTCAAAAAAGGTAAACTGAAGGTTAAGACCAAGATCTAAAAATGGACATACCATTACAAAGTGAATGGCTGAAAGCAAGTTTGCATTGTTCATCTGATTATACAGTTAACAGTTAATTTGGACCTATATACTAAAACAACAACAACAACACCACTTCAAGCCAGAGTGCCATGGTCTGAAGAAAAGAACGTTCAGCGCTTTGCCATATTTGCAAATATTGTTACGTTAATAATTCTTCTAGGGATTTATTTTGGAGGAAACCGTGGAATATTTCCAAAATGAGTGGGTTATATTTGTGTTTGGTAAGAACAATAAAAGCAAGAAAATGGGAAACATGTGGGAAATACTGTGCAACTGACATTACCGGAGGAAAAAAGAAAAAACATTGCTCTTTATCCTACCTCAAGAAAACCCTCAACAAATTCATACAAATTTAAACTCGGGTAAATTGTTTTAATACAAATCATTCTTCCCTGTTGCTGTGCTTTTGACAGAACTGAATGCGGATCCTTGTCCATCGTCCTGGTTCTCTTTCGAAGGCAGTTGCTACGGTTATTTTCGTGATCCAGTCAACTTCAAAACCGCTTTAGGTCGCTGCCGAAAGATTGGGAACGGACAAGCGAACTTGGTTTCAATCCACAGTGAGGAAGAGAATGCATTTGTATACAATCTGTGGCTGACAAATGTAAATATTTTTTTTTCTCATCAAAGCCAACTTACAGAAATAGTGGAATTAATATTCAGGGTAATGAAATCATACTGTTGTACAAGTACGACAAGAAAAAGGGACAAGATGCTACTACATCCATTGCAAAGTTTCCTTTGGATTTCAAACATAATTATGTAAGTAACCGCAATTCAAGGCTATATCACTCAATAATAGATAAATATACATGTATTTAGATTTGACAAATTTCAGATTTTATTTATTTCATTTTCATTTTGCAAAAGTACCAATTGTACAGTTAACAATGCAAAAAATTATATAACAAAGAAACCAAAGTGCAGAAACATGTTCCAAAAACAACAACATAAAAGACTGCATTAAAGTGATTACATAAAAATGAGAATGAAAACAGAGACCAACAAAGAAGTAGAGCATGTGGAAACGCTGGTCTCTGGCGAAAGGAACATAATAAATTCATGAAATACATTTAAAAAAAACAAACAATAAACTAAATGTATGAATAAATGTAGCAGCTATATATACACAAGTTAGGCTGTAAGCCTACCTTGACTATAGGCAATTACACTTTCATCTATATATTAGGACCATTTTTGTTCGATGCAATCTGTACATATATATATATATATATATATATATGTATGTGTGTGTGTGTGTGTGTGTGTGTATCACGAACATATATTTTGATTGCTCAATGTACAGGAAGAATATCTTGGCGAACTGTTATGGATTGGCCTCTACAAACAAATAACTGGTCCTACCGAGCCGTTTGAGTGGTCCGATGGGACACCATTTAACTACTCCTCCTGGGAGCCTACACAGCCGGACAACTGGGGAAGGGACGAGGACTGCGTCACATTCTGGCGAAGAAGTGCCTCTGATGATGAGATGAAACCCTGGAACGATGTGGCGTGTAACACGGTTACTGCTCCATTTGTATGCAAAGCGGCTCCTTAGATCTTTAAATGCAACATGAATAGTATGTCTGCGCAACAGTGTGTTTATCAAGAGGTAGTTTTACCTCTGCTTTTAGATATTTTTTTTTACAACTTCCAAGATAAATTTAGTATAGGCAAGCCCAAGGTATTGGCAATTTGGTGTGCGATACGATATCAAGTATTGTGGAGTGGTGGAAATAAATTTACATCAAATGTCCAATTTCACTTAAAGGTATTGGATAGTTTTGGGAAGCCCTCAAAAACTTTTCGTGAGATTTCTTTGATTTTACTTAATAAATAGCAGGGTACTGACATAACTAAGATGCTGTGAAGTTTTTTCCTCCTCAAGTGAAATATTTATCGAATTAGAGGTGAAATGAATAAAAATCCCTGGCCCAAAAAAGAGGGGATGTAAATTCGAACAACTGCCACACACATTACTCACATGAGGATTGCTGTGTGTTATAGAATACGCTACACATAGTGCGAAGCGCTGGGTTTATTGTGTGGGGAACCTTCGGGTGGATATGGTCTCAGCGTGAGTCAGTGAAAAGCCGTTACCAAGCGTTTCTTACAGATATTTACACTAAAATTTGTTCGAAATCGTGAATGGAATATTAAATAATCTCGTACATGTGTCTTATGATAAAAGAAGAATAGTATGTGACTATGTTAGATAAGTTTCTTGCCAGTATGATTTTTGCTGCCGAGACTGTATATGAGCTTTAATATTTCGTCTGATCAAAGCTCTAGTAGGGTTGTCACCATATTACAATCATGAGATAATATGGATAACTGAGAAGTTATCGGTAACAAAATAGCTTGGACTTGCCAACATACATGTGATAAATGGATTATTAGGTAACCACTTAAGACCGGAAGTGGGCTATTATGCAACGATTTTGTAATACACCGTGCAAATCCTGTCGCGAATTAATTCATATCATTGTGCCGATGGCTCTCATAGCAAATGAAGCGTTATATCACAGTCACACCGAGGATCACGTCACCGGACAGACAACAAACCTAACATTGAATGGCTAAGAACTGGTTAGTTTAGGGTCAGTTTGGCGGCGTAAAAGCCACCGCACACCTTACGGTCGGTCTGCGATCCGATTTCAGAAGAAAATTTAATATCATTTGACAAATCATTTAAAAATGAAAAATATTTTTGATTGAGGGTCTGAATAGTCATACAGATAGTAAAATCGATAATATGGCCTTTGCCGAGTTTTCTAGTCCGAGGAAGGGCCAAATCGGCTCTGAGTCGTTAGTGACGTCACAAAATCGTACGACTGCCTACGATTTGAAACTAATTTTTACCTTATTCCCTGTAGAAAGCTGACAACTCACCCAAACCCTATGTTTAATATTCCTATTACTTTTCAGAACCTGAATAGGGTGGATTTCATTTGTTAAAATGCCAATATTTAATGCCATAGCGATTAATTTCACATATCGGATCGCAGACCGATCGTAAGGTGTGCGGTGGCTTTCGCTGAGCTATTAAACGCTACTCCTCAGGCAGGCCGTTTACCAATGTCTGTTTAAAAGATGTATATTCATCAGCATTTAGGTATATATATATATATATATATATATAAATATATGGAGAAGATAATAAACAAATTACAAAAGTTTTTTTTTCCCTAGGTATATGTGTGTCAACAACAACAAAATTTTAAAAACCCATACTTAAAGACCTGATGATTGAGATTATCCTTTCTCTTATCATTAGCTTTATGTATTTGATTATTAATCTTTTTTTAATCAGAGGGCTCATCAGAGTGTGAGCACATGTTTTTCTTCGTGGCATCCGTTTGAATGGGCTATCAAAGCGAATTTTCCTTGTATAAAGTTAATAAAACTGCTTAGTCTATTATGGTTTCATTTTTTTTCACATTCCTTTACAATCAAACAACACGCTCAACAAAATGGGGGAAATGTTAGAACTTCTGTACATTTTACTTCTATCATTAAATTAATTGTGTGATTTACTTAATGGGGAAGTGCGGTTCAAGAATAATTTGATTTTGATAGAAATAGACAAATCAGACAAGCATAATTATACCCCCCCCCCAAAAAAAAAAAAAAAAGTTTGAGGAAATTCGGTCAACTTATAAGAAGGTTATGTATTTCTAATGACATGAACAGCTACATGTATATAATAAAAACATTAAAAATCACTAGACAAATTGGCAACTCGATCACGAGTGTGTAACGTCATTCCGTCACAACTCAACAATTAAGTTGTTAATACAAATTTTCAATTCTTGTCCAAGAATAGGATTTCCTCATAACTTGAACCAAGTTATACTTATTTCATTATGCTTTTGCCTGTATACTCTAATACATATCACATAACTTTCTGTAAAAAAAAATCATGAAAATATGAATATTTTTATACAGTATACATTAACAAATGAGTGATTATGAATATGTAATATTTTAAAAACAATCTCAATCATTTTAAGTGCATGAAATATTTTGGGAATGTGTTTAAAGCATATTACTATAAATACAACTTGCTTCAAGTTACGTGGAAATCTTATTCTGGGAAAACATTGAGAATTTGCATCATCATTAGAAAGAAAATAATGGGTGACTTGTGAGGGAATGACGTCACAAACTCATGACTAAGTTGTTGATTAAGTGATTTCTAAAGTTCTTCCTAGTTTTTCATGTCATTAAAAATACATAACCTTCTTATCAGTTGTCCGATATTCCTCTGTTGTCTGAATCGTCTACGTCTATTAAAAGCAAGTAATTATTTGACCGGACTTCCCCTTTAAATTATATACGTATATTAAAGTAATTATAGCTTAAAACGACGAATACGTCTTCAGTGTGCGTTTGAAGATGATCCCAACATGATAATTAGGAATAACACAAAGCGAAGGACCAAGTCAAAATCTATTTGAGCTCACATGCATTTCTTTATTTGACATTTCATCAGTAAAGCACTTTGTATAAACTGAAAGAAGGAAAAAATTAACATATATACATATTAGTGAACAAAGATTTATTTTATAGCATTTGGCCCTGTGGGGTTCGCACCTTGTACAATGCCAATTCAATTCGATTCAATTCTATAAAGTGTATTAAAACATGATTAGCAGTACACAGACTGAATTGTACATGGTTTACAGCGATTGAAACACAACATTAATGCAAACTGCAAAAGTAGTAAAACATGTACAATACTATTAGAAAAGTTTGTCAAATAAGTTGCATTAATAAAATTGCATAAACAGGGATTGAAATATACATATGAAAAGATGTTGTAAAAAGGCATTATTATTGTATAAGTTGATTACTTCACTGCTTATTAATTAAAGGGAAGTCCACCCTAGAACTCAGTTTATTTTGATAAAAGCAGAAACACGAGAAAACAGACCAGCGAAAGCCTGAGCAAAATTCAATACGAAACAAGAAAGCCATGAACATCTGAAGCTGCAACTAACCAAACACAAACTGGCAACTCCTCGAGCCCCCTTCCCACCCGCTTAGTACAGAAGATTTCATTAATTTTCATGTTCTTAAATTGTTAATGGAGGAATAGATTTGCTTGAAGCAGAATTGTGGTATTACGTGCAATGACTGCATTATTAAACGGTGCATGTATGATTATAATGATAATAATAATAATAATAATACATGTAACTCTGTGGAGTGCTCAAGGCGCATGTAGAAATTAATTAAGAATTAAACAGAAATGTTTTTACATGATTTTTAAAAGAATCAGAAGTTATACAGTTTTTGATGTCTTCAGGAAGGATATTCCATAATTTAGGACATGCGTGGGCAAGTTAAATATTTTCTACAGAGAAAATGGAAATATATGATTTTTTTTTTCTGCATGGCAAATGTCGAGGTCAGTTGCATACGAGGTGTCATTTGGTGCTGCATGTGACCTTGACATCGTAAAAAGTGTGACTGCAAAATGAACAGTCAAACTATATTGAATTCCTGGCTATGCCAATTGCCGTCACTGACTTGGTTAACGCATATAATAATGCGATCGAAATGAGGCCTCGTGTGCAAAGGGAAATAACAATAGTTCAAGTTCCTAACTTCACCTCTGGACCGAGCATTCTTTAACATACTGTAAAAACCATTTGTTTTAAAGGCCTCGTGTGATTTTATGGATCACAAACTGAGGCAAGTTTTCCCGTGTAATAGGACACGGTGCGAAGTGCACGGAGCAAATGAACTATAAATCATATGTGCAGATACAAAAACCTATCTTAATGAAATTGATTTCCGATGTTCATTTCGCACCAAAACGCAATTTTCAAAATTTATTTTGTTACATAAATGTAATAATTTATACAGCAGTTAGGGGTTCACACTTGGCCCTCCGTGAATCAGCTGCCTTGGATAAGCCAGGCTTAACTTAGGCCGCTTTCGAGAATACGGGCCAGTATGCATTCACTTTTTGTAGGATTTCACTTTCCTATGGCTCGTCATGGAGCACATAATGTTGCTCACGCAGTCCTATACGTCAGCAAAATGATGCGGCCTCACAAAATAACTCATGTAGCCAGAACTAATGTCGCACAATCATTGTATTATCTTCACGTAGATTCATTTTGCACATGTACATTGTTTATTTTATATGACGAAACCTTGAATTGATGAGTTTCCGCAAAATTTGCGAAAAGTTCTATAAAGATAAATCAATGAATAAAACATGCAGTATTAGTTTGTTGTTCAGTGCAACCGTATATCTATTTGTTGTTATTGTTGTTGTTGTTGTTTATATATTGACCTTATAGTTTACTCGCCTTACTCAGCCGGCCATTGGCTTCCTTAGAATGGCTTTGATCGGTTTAAGCTAATTTTAACTTTAACTGTTTAAGGACACCCACGACTCAATTACTATTTTCTAACGTAAATCCTGTGCACACATGTTGGCTCAAACTTAGTTCTCTTTCTTTCCATTAAAATAAAGACAACAAAATAAAGACAACAAAAGCAACGTCGTCCCCCTTGTTTATTTGTTTGTAGCTTGTTTTATTCACAAACCAGATTCAGCTTTGATGTTTGTTTGTGTTTTTTTTTCCTTTTTTTGTGTGTCCCCCCCCCCCCCTCCCCCGAGGTTATCGACATGAGCGTAGAAAGCCAGCATGTGACATAGACTTGATGCTTTAGTGATCTTGATCTTGAACTTGATAAACTACACGGCAACAGAGTAAAAAACTCCATGACGCCGTGGGATGCAGACGTTTAATTTGAATTATAATTAATATGAAGGGCATTTTTCAAGCTCCTTAGAGAAAGTTGGGATGTTGTTGAAAGTGGTAGGTTGTTCCAGTCTTTAATTGTCCTTTGGAAAAAAGCATTAGATATTTGGTTGTTCTGGCTTCAGTTTGCTTGAATACATTAACAGTAAAATGGTGACTGGTATAGTTTGAATTCCTCCGCTCTAATCTTTTGGATGACGCTGGAGAAATTCCTTTGTGGATCAGATAAAGCTGACACAATCCTGCTTCTTTGCGACGATCAACCAATGAGTCCCACTGGAGGACACCCAGGATTTTGGTTACACTGAAACTTCACGAATAACCGTTTACACCGAATGTTGCAGTACGTCACTGGACTTTATCTAGCATTTGGATGCATTTTGCTTGACACGGATCAGTCACAGCTGCAGTATATTAAAGGTGATACCGGACCAGCGCGGCGCCTTGTATGCTTTAGTTTTTATGTCCTTGTTGCATCGATGAATATTCCTTTGGAGTAACCCCAAGACTCTGTCAGCTTGAATAACTTGTTGTTGATAATGGGAATCCCTTGACAAGTTGCTAGATAGAGTTACACCAAGACATGTTTTTGACACCTGGTTGGAGAGTGGCAAATGTGAATTAATGTCCTGCCAAAAGACGCTAGCGCCGGGCTGAGATTCGAACCCTTAACCCTTGAATTGAGAGTCAAGTGAATGAACCACTACGACACCTCCACAATGATCTAATCCGGTCCAATGTTCACCAAAAAAGGTGATATAATAGTCTCTAGGTTAGGCTTACGTCACCAGTCGTAGCCGTGTTGCTTCTCCATCCACACACTTTGACCATGACTGAAGTGAGCATGCGCCAAGCGCATTCCCGGAATACTCGATCCACTCGACAGTAAATCAGTGGGTTGACTGCTGAACTGATCAAATAAAGAACGAATGAGATTTCATTCAAAACGCCGTTCAAGAAAACGTCATCAGAAACAGCAAAACAAAGGTGCATGACCCCGATAGGTGTGTGACATATGATGAATGCCGTCACGACGCAAATGATGACCTTACACGCTTTCATCTTCCGCGCAGCTTCTTCACGGCTTTCAGACGCGCCGGTGGCGTTTTCTACAGCGCGTTCCAAGTCGGCAATTCGTCGCATTTGATTGATGGCGGTACGCAGGATTATGACGTTTAAGATGACCATCGTAATCCCGGAAGTTGTAGTACAAGCGAATATCATAATATCAAGGGTTACAGCTTTTACATCCGGCTGATATCGGATCCCGATACAGTTTACAGAGGGGAACGTTTCCTTGCTATCGTAGATTACAACCTGAGCGATGACAGATGATATAGAAATCATCCACCCGATTAGAACTGCAATGACTATGCGCTTTTTCGTAACCAAAGTGCTGTATCGCAGTGGCTTTACTACCGCAATGTATCGATCAAACGTAACCATAACCATATGAAGCATCGAATCGAATCCACAAATATAAGTCATTCCAAGTAAATACACTTCCCATCGTGCTGAACAGGTAATATCGTTGACATTCGTTCGGCGATATATCTCTAGTGGTAACGCGATAACGCTAGTCAACAGATCCGTAACAGCAAGGCTTGTAAGAATTAAATACGTTGGTTTATTTAAACTGTTATAGGTGAAAACAGTTGCTATTACAAGTGAGTTACCGGTTAGAAGGATAATAATCATTGGAATGCATAAGCTAAAGTAGAAAATATTCTTTCCAGGATACCCATACAGAAGAAATGTCGTTTGGTTAAGAAGTGTGTAATACTCCATCTTCACCTGCATGAAAGGCGTCCAACAGTAATCTTTGATTTGGATGATAGCGTGATCTAATCTTGAATGTCTTTTGTTTTCTTATCCATTCTTCACGAAAGTGGGGTACGCTGCCATGTTTTGATTTCTTTCCGAAACTGGGGCTCTGTATATAAGATCATTCCTTTCCAAATATGGACATGCAATTTTATGTCGCTTTAAAAATAAAAAACAATGTTTCCAGTCAATACAACCTTTATTTTAAGTGGACAAGTGGGTGTTTCTGATATCCAAGGTTCTTTAAAATGGATCTACCTCAACGTCACACAAAATTTACGTCTTGTTTGTTAGACACAAATTGCATTAGGGCCCACTAGTCAATCAGCAGGTTCTTTGCTCAATGGGCCACAAAAGACACTGAAAGAACGACCTTCGTGTTAATGTAGCGTTAGGAGGAAAAATCCATACATCACTCTCTCCCAGAAGGCTTTTACTTTGTTACCTATATTTCTTTCTTGATTTCCAGGGTAATAAGCATGTAGCTGTCTTGATCTGTCATTATCATAATGTATAGGCTAATGGTCATGACAAAATAGCTGTATCTTAATAGTAGACTTCTTTTGCTTTCTCTCTCTCTCTCTCTCTCTTATCGTTTCTGTTTTCCTTCTTCTTAGAGAATGTGTTATCATTATGATATGACGACAACAAGTTAGCTCTTTAAGGATAGACGACTGCTTTATTTAAATGTATTTATGTAAATATAATAGAGAGGATAGGTTTAATCTTTTTTTTTTTTAATCAATAAAGGAAATATAAAAAAACAAAAAAACATCGGACTCAATACAGAAATGCATACAAATACGTATATAAAATCATTAATTTTATTTTTTATATATATATATATGTATATATAACAAGTTGTTATCAGAGTTGGTGTGTATACAGTTTATATTACATTAATATTCTTTGACAGTTTCCGTTTCAAATCAGATATACATTCACTCAATACCAGGCGAAAAGATGACTACCATTTACCAAAATTCACGAACGCTTTTTTGATTAATAAATCTATCAGATATCAAGGGCCACTCAAATGGAATTCATTACAACATAATTTAAAGGGTGAAAGAAGGTTCAATATTTTTAAAAGAGGTGTAAAAAGATCTATACTTGCCACTTATCATGCCTGACTCAGTGCAATTTTATATATTTTATACGCATTTTGTCACCACATCAATTGTTTTATTTGTTTGAATTTTTGGTTATATTATTTGTTCTATGTGTATTTATGTATATTTTTATGTGTATTTATTATTTCTATTGTTCTATTGTTTTGTAATTTTTGTATTGTTATAAGGGGTTGCTTTTAACTTTTTTAGCAATCCTGGCATATCTTTTATCATTGTATTTGTTTTTTTAAACAAAATGTGATTTTATTTTGCCTAATAAATGTGAATTGAATTGAATTGAATTGAATTGAATATGTCTCACTCTGGCAAAATCAAATTGTTGGATTCTCTATAAAATTCTAAAGAAGTACTTGAAAGGAAATGAATAATTACAAGTTCAAGAAAACGCAAAACGAATTTCAGTTATGTCTTATCTAGTTTAAATTACTTAAAAGGGCAATAACGATATAAAAATATTGTGGACAGGGGGGAAAAAATATTATTATGATATTGTTAGTATCGATGTGCCCCCGTTACCTCAGTTAGGCTAAAATGGAGGCAACACTTACGCCGGCCCACGCGATTTTTTAACGTACCACAGCGAGGCCAAAGTATATGGAAGTGAAGTGATAATACGGTTTATTCCATCAAGACTAGTCGGCATGAGTGAAACTTTGAGAAAATACCAGTCTTATACTTGTAGTCTCTTTCGAAGTCTTCAAAACGGGGTTTCTGGCTTCGCTGTGGTATGTTAAAAAGAGACGCCGCCGGTGTCATGGTCGATCTGTTCCGGGTTCCGGCGGAACGAAACGACTAGTCGATTCGTTCCCCGGAACCAAGCGACTAGTCGATTCGTTCCAGTGGACTCAAACGACTGATATCACTTTTGGCCGATACGTAACGAAAGCCGCCGTTTGGTTCCGACATTAGTTTTCCATTGGGGCAGTATTGTTTACCTGCATACTTCATTTTCTCCCTTTTTTCATTTATTTTTCTTTTCTTTTTCTTTTCTTTTTCTTTTCTTTTTCTTTTCTTTTTCTTTTCTTTTTCTTTTCCTTTTCTTTTTCTTTCCTTTTTCTTTTCTTTTTCTTTTCTTTTTCTTTTTCTTTTTTCCTTTGCGCAGAATGGGGGGGGGGGGGCTACTGCCCCCAAGCCCTCCACCAGTACGCCAGTGATGTATACAGTGTATACAGTGGCGGACTGGGGGGGGGGGCAATCCCGGCCCGTGCCCCCCCCCCATTTTGAAAGAAAACAATGCATTGTGCCCCCCCCCCCCAATTTTTGATTGTGCCCCCCCCCCTTTTAGAATAGGAAACCTTTTTTTTTTTTTTTTGTTGCTTGTCAGAGTATTATGGAGGGGAAATGTACCCCATAACCCCCCCCCCCCCCCACTGAGCGACTTTTGGAGGGCTGGCGAGACCAGAAAAATATGGGTCTCCCTCCAAGCAGTTTCCCAAAGTTGACAATCCTCCATTTGTTTGCCCCCCCCCCCCTTATACGAAATCCTGTATCCGCCCCTGAGTGTATATAAATGCTTATTCATATCTTAAGTCCATCTGTAATGGCCTGATGGGCAGTGGGTATCCAGGATTTTGTAACGGGGGGGGGGGGGGGGGGGGAATCTCCGAAAATTTTCTGACAAGCAAAAAAAAAAAAAGGTTAGCACATTTTGGGGGTCTACTTTTCCTCCAAAATTCTCTGACAAGCAACAACAACAACAACAAAAAAAGGGGGGTTATCGCATTTTGGGGGTGTAGCAAACATTTTTCATTAACCCGATAACCTTTTTTTGTGTGTGTCCCAGTGCTGATGGGGGAACATGGCATGTATTTTTACACTAGTTATTATTGGACCACATAATTTTGAAAGACAAAGCTTTACAGATAATAAAAGCTAGAAATGTGCTTATCTTGTTTCACTCTCTATTTCCAGCAAAGATTTTTTTTTTTTTTTTTTTTTGGTCACTAAAACCTGGGGGATGATTGTATACACCCTGCTATCTTTGCCCCTTTCACGTAGGGATCCCATTTGGAAGCATCTAAAAGAGTTGAATAGTTCACGTCTTTCGGATGGTGACGTTAAAGGTCGGTCCCAGACGTAAATAATCATATCTGATTGATACACGTCTGTAAAAACCCAATTACACACACACACAATACAGGTCACATGTATGATATCCAGTATGCTATGTGTTTCATGTATTAAAGGGTAAACATATGTATACTCTGTTCTAGCTTATATTGTTGTATTTACTGTTGCACCTTAACTGTCAAAATGACAAAATTCGCGAAGAGTACATTTTTCTATACAAAATTCGTAAATAGGCAACAGTGTTCGTTCTGTTGGTGTGGCTGATTTGGAGGACTTTGATTGGTTACAAAAGGCGACCAGAAGATTACATATTTCTTTAGGGGTGTTACCATGACATGATGCTTGAGCAGAATAGAGATTCGGATCGCATGAGCGGCTAAATATCTCGTCGATTGGTTCCAAGGAACGAATCTCCTGGCCGGAACCAATCGCCTATGACGCTCGCATCGACTCGACCAAAGCGGATCCAATCGGCGGGTAGACATTCAGTCGATTGGATCCTGTGGAACCAATCGCCTGCTCGGAACAAATCGCCTATGACACCGGCCCCAAGATTCACAGACATGATATCCCCCCCCCCCCCCCTCTCTCTCTCCCCCGTCCAGAAAAAAAAAAAATCACACTCCTGCCCACTGAATTGGGGAGTTTCCAGCTCCTTTTTTCCTGTCGTTCAACTTACAAAATAGTTTTCTTTTCTTCGAAGACTTATTAGCTCGCAGAGAAAATACAATTTCTGTTGACATTTCAGCCTCGATATACTACCTTTTAAAACGAGGAGACTTTGACCTGCATTGACGCTTCAACGCTGCAGTTGCGATTGAGTATCAAAAAGAACAAATACGCGCCTGACGAATTTCAACAATTGGTGTACAAATTCGGTGCTTTTATGAGTATGATGAGAGCAGCACAAATATTTGTTATGTTAGCCAATTTCAACTGGGATTTACTGTGTGGAGAGATTGATATAGAAAGATAGACAGTAAAAAGGGGGCACAGATAGGGTGGCACGAGGAAGTAGAGACCTGGAACACAGTTCCATGGTACTGAGCAGTGGAGTAGTAAGGGTCAGTGATTGAGAGGCTCTGGTCCAACTCGGTTTTAAAAAATGGATTTATGATGCCATCGGTCTGGAGGAGGGTGTGTGAGGGGGTTCTTTCACCTTGGAATCTCCCCCTTCCCCCCCCCCCCCTATCACTGCCCTATTAATTTTTGTATGAAACAAATTATTATAATAGTTGGATTGTATACCCTTTGATTCTTTATAAAACGCTGAGAAAATACTGTTTGGAAACAAATACATGTATGTCCTTTTTGAAGAACAAATGCAATAATTTGGAATTCAAGCAAAAGCATAAAGAATTACAATTTGTGTCATGTTCTTGACACTACTTAAGGACAAGGCAAAAAGGGATATTAGGGTCTAAAGTTAGTATTGATGTGCTTTTGTTACCTTAGTTAGGCTAATGTTATTATTTTTCAATGTCCATACATTACAGGTTGCGTAGAGGGGGTGGGCAGAACCGAACCAAACACCAGCACCCCCCACCCTCCCATCCTCCTCCCCAAATAAGTCCGTTCTTTTTTTTTCTTTCTTCTTTCTTCCTTCGTTATTTTATGTATATGTTTATTTATTTTTTATCTTTTTTGTAATTCATTTTTATTTTCCCCATTTTTTTAGGGGGAGGGGGTATCTGGTTGGGGTATTTTTTTTTAATCGGACATTTTAACATGCGAGAAAGCTTGTGTGTTGTATTGTGAAACTGTGCATCTTTGACTAATTTTAGTCATACCCGCCCCTTTTTCGCTTTCTAATTCTGGGCGTAGGCAGTGTTAAATTGCTATCCAGACACTTTTAATAGGATGACTCCCCCCCCCCCCCCCCCCTCCCTCTTGAAACTTTTCACATGGAAAACACATATATTTGTGTAGATGGCTTTGGTGATGTGGAACCTTGGAGACCCTAATATAGAATCTCTATGTATGCAGAGCCATCTATACACAGAGTTTTGCCCACTCGGCTCCGGTATTTTGTTAGGCAAGCATGCAACAAATGAATATACGCCATGTTTTGCCCAACTGAAACCGATTTGGCCAAACTCTGTGTATGGAAGGCTGTATGTTTGGACCAACTAGCGCCATCAACGTTCATCTCGAGGACCATACTGTCGATCAAAACAACATTGTGTGAACGTTTATGTCTTTTCCGGGAATATGAGAACAGGTCCTGCTTGCACAGATTCCTAAACGTTAAGGGTAAGTTATTTATGGTTATTCGTTACGAAAAGTTATTTTATTATGACCAGCATTTTATGCCTTTAGTTCTTCATTTGAATCTGTACTGATTATATTTTGGCAGTGAGCACATTAAACAAGGAAGCAATATTTGAACATTTATACAAACGCGTTTAGATTTAACAGGATGTAGATAGGCTGAATGACTTAAGCCAGCCACTTCCTAAAACCATTTGTAAATATGCATACGCCTACATAGATTGTATCTTCAGGCTTCCTTTGTGTTGTCTTATAGTTTTTGAGGGTGTCTCTTTCTTTGGTTCTTTCTTGTTTAAATTGTTTATGTTTGTTTCTGTTTGATACTTTATCTTTATGTCCATTTTGGGTACCGCTAAAGATAGTACAGGCTCAAGTACCCGAACCCCTTCCTGCGGATCGGAATCCAGGTGATTATAATTTTCTTTCAAAACTAACAATACATTCTGCAACACAGCCTCACAAAGATTTCCAACTCTTTGCCAGTAGTATGCAGAAACAATGGCATCATTCTACGAACAAACGTGAATCAAGTAGTTGAACGAGGAGTCTTAAATACAAGATGCATGATATCGACAGAGATACTCTATTACGCTTGCATTCAACCACACACAGCCGTGATTGCGTTATGCACTTGACAATACTACTTGTCACGTCGTTTGTATTGTTCCATGTCAGAGGTCTTAAGCAAATATTGTGTATGCTTGTTGGTAAAAAGAGGGGGAAAGATAGAGGAAGAGTTCATTTAGGCTTATTTCCATATTTCCGTCTGTATGTCAATTTGTTCTGTCTATCTGCCTCTCTCTGTCTCCCCCCCCCTCTCTCTCTCTCTCTTTCTCTCCCCTCTCTCTCATTTCTCTTTGTTCTGTTGCGTTTTTTGCTATGCCCATTTGCCCCCGCCACCGCCCCCCATCAAGAGTTTAGGCATTATGCCACTGTGTACACGGAAGTTGATGCTTCCTGCCTTAGTCCTCGCTTAGGAAATGTGTGTATCCGTCTTTCGATTTTGTTTGAAATACAGTTTCTGAAGGTTCTTCTCTTTTTTATATACATTCATATGATTCATACCATTATTTTTTTATTTTTTTTCAATTCATATTTTGTCAGACATTCGGCTCAAATCTAACCTGATCCGGTGTTTTAGGGCTCTTCATGCTGCATTGACATTTTCTTCAATTTTCAGTATAGCTTATTAGTGCGAACTGTAGATTGAAAATCTTGTACAACAACATTACTGCAATGAGTAGAAAAGGAGGAGATCGGAATGGAAAAAAAATTAAAAAGTATATTCTGATATTATTAAATAAATCAGATTTGTATACAGGAAATAAATTTGTATAGCATGTACTTATCGCATTTGGAGACCTGTTGTTACATATTTACAGAACAGAAGTGCCCACATTTATCGCTTTTAATATTACAAAGCATCAATCAATTTATTCTTCTTCTTTTTGGATCTAAAATCAGAACATCTTAACAGGATGGCATCACCCCTGGTCGATTTGGCTTCAACAAGGGCGAGGTTCGTATATTCTTTATATTACACTCTTCTTCTTTTTTTACTTCACAAAACAAAACAACAAATATTTTAAAAGCTGATAAATTTTTACTGCCTTTGTTGTTATAGGAAGAACGAAGGTTGTGTAAACCATATTTTGCACGCTTTTGACAGAAAAGGCATCACAATAAATCGAAACATTACCCATTTAGGCAAATAGTTGTCAATAGTTGTTAGGATTCATTGACACCATTTTCCCCTTTTTTTCTCCGGGGGAGGAGGGGGGGGGGGTCACCAATATTTCAAAAGTGTATTGTACGCAATATATCTTTTTTGCGGCTGTCTCCAAATACTGTTTTAGAAATACCTCTACTCAGTGGCGGATCTACATAGGGGAAAAATCGGCCCGTGCCCCCTGTTGAAACCCAACTGGCATACCTTAAGTACACAATAAATAAAAAAAAAAAAAAAAAAGATTGCCCCCTTAATTGTGTACTTTTCCGGCTCTGTGCCCCCCCCCTTTTTTCTTTTAATTCTGGATCCGCCCCTGCCTCTACTACCGTATATTACAATAAGTAATTAAGTACTAAAAGCGGCAACAGGATGTTTTTTTAAAAGGTTAAATGTCATTCACTGTAGACTATGACTAAATTTCAATTGAGGGCATATTATGTATGGGAGGATAAACACCATGGAATACATGGAACGTCCTATTCAGTCCAGCAGGGGCGGCGGAGCGAATTTCAAAGTGGGGGGGGGGGCACCAGCCAAAAAGGGCACTTTTGGAGAATAAAGGGGCGCGTGCAAAGGGCGAACATAAAGCAAAAAAAAAACAGAGACCATTTTGTGACATTGGTATTACCCTACAGTCAATTAATACATAATCAACTTCATCTTCTTCCTTTTTATTGTTGTTCTAGACACTGCTTCAGCTTCCCAATTACCAGTTGTGTGTAATGGTCTAATGATTCATGTGCGAGCGAGCGAAGAGAGCGAGAAAAATTTCATACTTTTTTCTAATGCTGAAGTCCTTGGGTTGTGCATTATTTACAGCAATATAATGAAAATGACAACAGCAAATTATTATTTTTTTTTGGGGGGGGGGGAATGCCTAATGATCTTTTAATTCGTACATTAAGCCTGTCGTTTTTCTTTAGGATTACCATGATTACATCGATATCATCATATTTTATGTGATCTGCTTGATTTCATTAAATGAAACTATAAGAGCGAGAGTAGCGAGCAAGTTTTGGCGAAATTTTCAGAAAATATTTCACTTATCCTTGGTGTTAGTTATGGGCACATTCGAGTGGGGGGGGGGGGCATTGTGCCCCTCTTGCCTACAGCTCCACTGCCTTACATTGTAGCTGTAATATACCTTTTACCACATAAAGCGCACCGATTCTTTGAAGCTAGATATTATGCCTCTTTTTGTAAGAAAAGTGGGGAAATATAAGTAAAAGGGGGCACTTATCAGAAGAGGAAGGGGCGCTTATCATAGGTGGAAAGAGGCACTTATAAGAGATGAAAAGGGGCATTAATGAGAAGAGGGAAAGGGCTCATATCAATTAGGAAAAGGGCACTTATCAGAAGTAAAGAGGGGGCACTTATCAGAAGGGGAAAATAGGTACTTATTAGAAGGGAAAGGCGGCACCTATATCAGAATGAAGAATGCACTTATCAAGGGAGAAAAGGGCTCATGTTAGGGAGAAAGGTGGCAATCATTATATTTGAAACGCTCAACAACAAAAAAAAAAGGGGGGGGGGGAGGTTGAGTTCCGGGAAAGGTAAAAAATAATTTGTGAGCTTCCTCATTCCTTTTATGTTAGTTTGGAAGAACATCATAGTAGAAATGTCCCCTGAAAAGGATTTCTCTTCAAATACCCTTTTATTCGAAATATGACGAAAAATAGCTGAAGTGTTCGGGCCGAACATTCATGCCTCATCTGTTTGTCATCCCATACACCTTTGTGTGTGTGTGTGTGGTGCATGTGCTTTTGAGCGAGTGTGGGTTGATTTCTTATCATTTTGATGATTCCAAAGCCTCACAGTATACACCAATCCTTATTTAGACATGATTAACCTTTCCCAATGGCTTCCAGACAGTTTCTTTCACAATGTAATCGGATGAGCTGAACTCAACTTTATCTTTAACCATCTGTGTTTTTCTTTTGACAAGCTCTCAGAACTGCAACGAAGATGATCTGACAGCGCTGGAACTGATGGAGCTAGCAACCAAACTTTACCCTGACGATTTCTTCAGACTTGGGTTAAGACTAGGATTCGAAGACTCTAAACTCAGCCACTTTAAACATGACAACCCGAACAATATTGAGGGCGCTCTTTCAACAATGCTAATTAGATGGCGTAAGAATCAGACTGGGGCACCGTCAGCGATCAGGCAGCGATTAGCAGAGGCTTTCAAGCACGCGCAACGATTAGATCTGGCCGAATCAATTTATTTACAAGGTAAATTATGGCGGTTGACTTTCCAGGGATAGTTGGTGTCGTTTGTTTATACCCCCCCCCCCCCTTTTTTTTAAAAGTAAAGATCCTCCAAAAAAAACTGTTAGAAAACTTTCAGAAATCGGTTACAAGAAGAGTTTTTTTATCAGAATAAAATACAATTTTACAGTGATTTCAATAAAACAATAACTAAATTAACTAAAGGTCAGAACATCATTATCCTAACTTCTCGGAACAAGGTTTTATACTTGGTAATATCTGTGACGTCATAATGACGCCATCAATGACACATCAAATTAGCAAATTGTATAGAGTTCACCTGTTCTGGAAATTACGCTGGTGTCAATGAAACAACAGGTGATTTTCAATACCTTTTTTTTTTCTGTTTGATTTCTTACTTCACTGATTGATAAAGAGCATTATATACCTTACTTTAAGAATCTCTCCCAATCCTGTTATTTGATTGGTTGAAAGTGAAGTCGTGTTTTTAGCCATGCCCGCAAAAATGAACTATGCCCACGGGCATAGTTAAATTTTGCTGCGATCCCCATTGGTTTACGTGTAAAAAATTACTTTGTGCAAGCGCGGCGCGAGCGCGGATACCATAATCGCAGTGTAATTTGGTTGCTAAATTTATTTTAGTTGCGCAGAAGACCGGCGATCTATCTCGATTTATCTCTGATTTTTTAGTTTATTAACAGTTTGATGAAGATTTTTAAATATGGGGACCTCATGATTCGTAAGTCGCACATATATTCTTTGACTCTTACCTGGCTTTGTTCGGTATATAAAAGATATATTGACTGCGTCACTATTCAAGGCAAAGTTGTTTCTATAGGCTCTCGGGGACTTTACATCCTGCTATGACCCCTCGGCGAGCCTCGGGGTCATAACAGGATGTAATGTCCCCTTGAGCCTATAGAAACAACTGTGCCTCTCATAGCAGTCAATATATCTATATTATAATCATTTTGTTATTCGTATACCAATGCACTCATGGTGAACTTTCAAATAATGTAAGAAAATACTATATTTCTTTCCTACGACTCTTTTCGCAAGTTTTTATCTACTTTTCTTTTTTCTTGGCAACAGAGGACGTCATACCAACTTTCAGCGACATGGGTTTGAGTGAGAGCACTGGTGGCAGCGGTGAATGGCGTTTGGATAAAACAGTCGCTCTTCCAACCGACAAAGCAGAGTGGATGAAAGCGTGCATAGCACTTCCCGGGAGACGGGTTGCGGTCGGCTACAGATCAGGAGGCGTGGACATCATCGACATCGAGACTGAACAACGGGAACGAATTCTTAACGACCTGAAGATCAGAAGCCTTGCCCTGTTGAGTGATGGAACCTTGGTGGTGTGCAATGACGATATTAAGTCAGTAAACCTCTATACTTGCAAGATCAGGGGGAGGAACACGGTACCCAGACCCTTATACAAAGTGAGGGAGTCTGGTAAACACCGATCGTTGAGCGTTGACCCACAAGACAGCATCTATCTAGGTCTCAGGGGGTTCAAGCAAATCGAGGTTGTAGACGGATTCAGTGGCTTACTACAGAAAACCATCAAAACTGCTGTTGACCCATGGTCGATTGCTGTCATGCGGACAGGATACATTGCTCTCACGAACTCGCTGCGAGGTACGGAAGATGCAGTGACTATCGTCAACCAAGAAGGAGAAATAGTCAGCAGAATGCCCGGTGCTCAAGACGCAAGACAGTTCATAGCCGTCGATTCGAAGGACAGTATCTACGTCGCGATAAAATCAAAGAACGGGATGGTACGGATTAGAAAGTATACAGGTCATGTGGTGGAACTCGTTACAGAAGATTTAGAGTCAGTCATGAAGCCTCGGGAATGGGTTCAACTAACGTGTCCTTCACCCAGCGAACTGGTTATGTGTGATGCCAAATCAATGTTTTTATTTAAGAAATACCCAGTTCTTGCCTGAATTTCACGTTTGTCTGTCCAAATGAGAGTTCAACCAGGGTTATAAAATGATGCGCTGCATAGTGGTAGAACTATACGAGATGATGGGTTATACATGACACGTGTTAGGTGAAGATCCTCAAATCTATGGCACTCTTTTGAAGTTTGATCGTAATTTCCAATGTGAATTTCCACTGATTTAATTTTGGCTCCAAATAAAAGTTTCTTTTCTCAGTATTGCCTATTCAATTTACTTAATTTAATCTAAATAATACTGTACTTGATAGGCCACCCGACGGTTTCTACTGATCCAAGATTACAAGAAGGGGGCGGTGGCGTATCTAGAAATTTAGGATGGCGTTGAAAAGAGGTAATTTTTAATTTATTGTGTAACAGACATTTCATTTATGAATGAACACAGATCAAGATTTCAACATGCTACTTTTTTTTTTAGCGGAAGTTATTAAGTAAGAGAAAAAAAACATGCCTTGTTTTAAAGGATTTTCTTTTTATTAACATGTAGTTTTATTATCACATCAGGGCCCTCTTGCATAAAAAGTTGCAATTAAACGCAACTCAAAAAAATTAAACGCAACTTGAATTTCAACCAATCAGGATCGCGTATTTTGGACTTGCGTTTAATTTTTTGAGTTGCGTTTAATCGCAACTTTTTATGCAAGAGGGCCCTGATAGTATTTCAGCATCACCATTTACTTAATATGCGTATATGAACCTAGATAAATACACTTGCTTTGTTGAACAAATGGTTCGAGTGAAATGAACTAATGGAATATATTTCCAGTTAATATTTTGGTCACATTATCAGAAATGAAATTTTGGAACAAGTTTTTTCGTGTTGTCTTTCCTATACATTATATGACTTCGAAGGTTCCATGTGCATAAAATATCACTTTGCAGTTTTCATATAAATATAGCATCTTTGTCATGGATACTGATATCTTAAAAATGATAAAATAACATTAAAAGTTTGATAATCCCATATCGTATTAAAACATGAATTGATATTAACTTTATATTGTAATAATGTCATTTATCGACTTACCAATTAGTGGTAGAAGTATATTACATGCTGCATTGGGTATCAGAATACCAGCTAAATGTAATTTTCTTACTTTACTCGACATACCTTTTTTTACCGCTAAGCCATATGTACGTTACAGTATACATGTATTTTGATTGTTTATTATTTTCAGCTTGAAATATATTTTACTCATTAAGGATCAAAGGAATTGGTTTTCGAACGGCCTGACTTAATCACAGTGTCCTCTTCAAATTTATCCACTTTTACTCTCTTCCTACCAGAAATATCATGCACCTAAGTTAAAACAGTGAGGAAGAAAGTATTGTTTCAGTACAACGGATGCAAATCAGAAAGTATTATTATTATACAATCAGCAAAAAAAAAAGAGAATGGATTTTCTTTATTGTTCGAAGTTTTCATATAAACCGTCAGTAGAAAATCATAAAATGTATATCAAATCAAATCAAAGAGGAAAAATAATACTCTACCAACATCAATTAAGATCAAGTTTTGAACTTTCACTCTTGGATGGGCACATTCATTTAACCGTTAGAAGGTCTGATTAAGAAAATTGCAAAAATGGTGCAAGTAATGAACATGTTCATCTTTGATACATTCTTGTTCTTGTACAATGCATATATTTTTCTTCCAAAGGGGGGGGGGGGGGCACGGGACCGGTGTGCCTCCCCCCCCCCCCTAAATCCGCCATCGTTGTAGAGTATTCTTTTTTTTTCTTTAATTTGATACATATTTTAATTCATTTTATTGACTGCTTATATAGAAATTTTAAAACAATTTAAAAAAAAATCACTTTATTTTTTTTTTCTTTTTCTTCCCCCCCCCCCCCAGAATATACATGTATAATGCAACCGTTTGTTTGTTTGTTTAATCCACCAAACGTACCTCAAGTAGAATGACTCAAAATGTGCGGAACGCTTAATCAAAGGTGTAAATTATTTTGGATAAAGCAAAGGAATGTGATATTCTTGAAATGATTGAATATCCAATGTCAATTCAGGGTAATTTTGACAATGAATGAAGAGTTAACATCATTAAGAGGATCGACATGTGGGTTACTTTCTTTTCATTTTCTTATTTTCCCCGATTACTTTTTTTAATGTTAACTCATTACAACAACGAAATTTAAAAAGTATGATGCAGAAGGTGTAGCACATTAAAGGTATTTTAATGGCATTCTGAATTTAATCTCAAAATTTATTTCACTAAAACATGCAATACTGAAAAATAAAAGAGAAGATTATGTATGCAACACACTATAAGCAATTGCCGTTTCGAAAAGGAAAAATTATATACATGTCTAGTATAAATGACTAGCTAATGCTTTGCTAATGAAGCATTATGTGAGACAAAATATTCAATCTATTTCCAAGCCATATAATCATGCCTATCCTAAATATCTCTCAATAGGTATCATGGCATTATTTTCCTCCCTTTCCGTAATGAGTTTTTCGCTTCACTCTCAGAGGATGGCGCTTCTAGTCTTCCTTCATACCACCCTTAGCTACTATTATTTTTTATTAATGAATTATTTGTTAATGACATTTATTTATCGGCCTAAATTAGGAATTTTTGAAATTAATTTTCTTGTTTTTTGTATTGCCCTAATATCGCATATGTAATTGTTTTCTTCCTTTCTTTTCAATGTTACTATGACTTCCCATAGGGATGGATATCACGTTCTTCAGTTGAATTGAATTTATACCTAACATAAATCATAATATTTCCAACAAGCTATAAACAATATTTTACACAGAAGTGATGTTAGGATTAGGCCAATAGAGTAGTTATCACAGGCAATGAAATAGGAGCTATATTCCTTTTGGAACAAAATTATTTACAATGCATCAAATCTTGAACAATGAATTTGAAATAATTTATGTACATGTGCTCGATGGTGCACAAACTATTACATCAGTGACCTCTCCGTTTGCCACATAATCTTCTATGGGATTCGTGTGTAAAATCTATGCCAAATGGCCAATGGCACGGTAGATGTTAATAAACATATTAGCAACATAGCAACATGCACATATATAGCATGCCACATACCATGTAAATACATGCAGATGTAGACATAATTAAAGTATGATAGCAGATTAAATGACAATTTCATGGTAAACGTAAAATTTACTATATAAAGAAAATATTTCACACGCACAAAAAAAAAAAAAATTAAAGACATGTACACAAAAGTCTAAACTTTTTTTCAATAAAAAATATATATTCCGAATCATATAACACAGTTCAATGAAAATAAAGTATGCAACAAATCATCTACGTTTTTTTCAGTAACTTTCACGCATGTTAAAAACAAAGTGATAACTAAGCGTATGAGTGTATGATTTCCAAAACGTGAGAAATAGTCTACACACTTACAAATTTTCTCAACTGCTGAATTAGCTGACTCTCACTGAGAGCTCTACAGTTCATCAGGTGGTTCATATGATAACAATAGTGGGTTCTTGTATTGCGCACATGTCTGTTAGACTTGACACTCTTGGCGCCCCCAAATTATTTCCCTGGCATTAGCATGGCTGCACTTACGGTGCTCTAGCATTGAGCTCTTGCATTTCAAGGAATTAATTCCTGCCAGATACCCATTTACCTCACTTGGGTCAAGTGTGGCAAATGTAGATGAATGTCTTGCCAAAAGACACTAGAGCTGGGCCAGGGATTCGAACCCCGTACCTTGTGCTTCACAGTCCGGGGACTTAACTACTAGACCACAACACCTCTACAGGCAACAAATAAAATTCACAATGGACTATCATTATCACCAATAAATATTAATGAAAGGCCATGAGGATTGTATTTCTTACAGGTTATTTCTCACATACTGACCACCTATTTCATAGTAATAAAGTTCTCAAAGTGTCTGACTTATACCTTTATAATCTGGGTCAGTTTATGTTCCAACTAATTAATAATGAACTTCCGAATGCTCTCGCAGACCTTTTAACAACTAACAATACATTCCACAACTACCCAACAAGACAATAAAACGTTTTCCATCTTCCCTGCACTAGAACGCTCTTAGCACACAAAACTTTCGTCTTTACGATTACAGGTCCCAAATTTTGGAATAGGCTCTATCCAAACCTCAATCAAATAGAGAGACTGCACCCTTTCAAAAACGAACTGAAATCTCTTTTGCTGAACCCATATCATACTAATCAAATATACCTTGCACTGAGAGGCTCCAGTTGAAATTATGGATTCTCTGAGGTGACTGGCAAAATAGTAACTGTGCCAGTCACCATGGTCACCGAAGAATCCATCATTTCAACTGGTGCCTCTCAGTGCAAGATATATTTGATTTATATCCCACAAGAGTAAGCCTGGATAAATACAAAATAAGCACTAAATGTAGAATCAGAGTAGACCGACATACACTGACCTAGGCTCGACACGCACAAACATTATCGCGATACATTGTCGCTATATCGATAGCTTCGAAATATCCAGAATAACAAAAAAGTGACGTCAAAATATAGGTGTAGCGAAAAATATACGGAGGTCTGACGTCACTCGATATCCGTTTTTTTTTTTCTTCATGGGGAAAGACATTCCTGGCCAATCCTTGCACGAGAATTTTATGATGTAGGATATAAAAAATAATATCCCTCCCCTAGCCATCTTAACATGCTTAACGCACTATAAAACGCCCTTGTTTTCTCATCCCAGAATGCTGCGTGGTTTCTGATCTCGATTTGCACTTAGCTTCTCTCTTCTCTCGCTAAATAGGGACCTAACTCGACAAGCATCGCTTTTAATAGGTTCCACCACAAGTGTATATACTGTATGCGTTTACACCCTCTACTGGAAAATATCTACTATAATGAGCTGTTATTATATATGTATTATCCTTTGTATTATGCCATTTGATTTATATGCTTATATTTGCTTTCTCATGTACATACATTATGTAAACTGATCGTGGAAACAAATCAGATCAAATCAAATCAAATCAAAATCAAAATAATGATGTCAAATCGGGAATTATAACTAATAACATTAATACTAGATAGATTTATATTGCACACATACCAATAAAAAATGATGCTCAATGCGCCTTTCAATAATACAACTTATGTTAATAATTCTTGTAATACCAATATTAATATCATCAAAAATAACAATACAGGTTATTGAAAAATGCCGTTTAACTGTAAAAATAAAGAAACTGATTTTGGGGGAATGAAATACCCATAAATTTCAACATTATATCTTTGTTAGTGTAAGCATCACTGGAAAACTAAATTTTCTCTTCTTTCATTATTTTGACACCCAAACCATGATCGACAAATGATCTATTACTGATTTTGACAGTGTAAGTGGCAATGGCAGAAATTAAATTGTCCAAAATAAATTCAGGGCTTATTTTTTAAAATTTCGTTCATCATTTTTTTAAAAAGACATTGACATGATGTTTTTCTTTAATTGCATGACTGGGAAGCTCATATTTTCTCCTTTTTTGACATCTTAATCATGACGGAAGAATCACGCGTGACTGATCAGGCACAATTTGTAATTGGTACATCACATGGATATCAAGTTGTAGACAAATGAGGCCGTTATGTAAACTTCAGAAGAAGAGTTAAATCATGATAAGAATGAGTGCAAATGCATGAAGCTTGACGCGTGATAGATCCGTCAATCCATCATAATTATGATTTCATGTCAAGGAGAAGATTATGGGCTTCCTAATAGTTTTTATTTTATTATTTTTTTTTTTTTTTAGGTGATCTGTCGGTATCGACAGACCATCTCTCAATTTCGTCAAAACTTTATTTATTTTCATTTTTCCTGCACTTTCTTGTAACCATGATACCTCAAAATCTGCTCAGTCATTTTTTTTTTTTTTTTTCAAATTTTTCTCAGTCATCTGGGCCCACTTGCAAAAAAAGTTGCGATTAAACGCAACTTAAAAAATTAAACGCAACTCAAATTTCAACCAATCAGGATCGCGTATTTGGGACTTGCGTTAAATTTTTTCAGTTGCGTTTAATCGCAACTTTTTATGCAAGAGGGCCCAGGTCCCATAAGATCAAGTTCGGGCATCTTTTCCAAGGTCTTCAGGTCATCGTGACGTCATCCAGGCGCCATTTTGTGAAATCACATTATCGGTCATATCTTCATGACGAGTCGTCAAAAATGAACCATATTTGACACACATGAACTTCAGCTTAAGCGTCAACATAACATGTCAACAAAATCCACGCGCGCATCATGACGCGCACGTACGCGCGCGTCAAATTTAAAAAATGCTCAAAATCACGTTTTCAATCAAATTAGAGCATGGTTCAGGACGTTTTAAGCATTTCAAAATTTTCCTTCCTTGCGCGTCCGCGCGCGCAGTGCGTACAGAACGTAAAACCGCCGTGTTTTTTGTTGTTGTTGTTGTTTTTTTTTTTTTTTTTTTTAATTCCTGACACCCTTCTTGACAATTTCCAACTACATGTATTTACAGTCATTCTCGACATTCCATAATGCCACATGCGCATCAAACTTTCAAATTCGTGCGCGCGTCAATGGGCTATATAATGTAAAAAGCGGTAAAAACATGCCTATATATAATCCGCCATAGCTCGTCAGAATGCGTGGCTACCCCACCCCCCCCCCCCCAATTTTTTTTTACATATTCTGAAAGTCTATGAGTTGTACATTTGAATTCATGAATAAAATTCAGGGGTCGATCGATCGGAACGTGGTCATATTTGCATATGAACTAAAAAAAAAAAAATTGATTTTGAAAAAATGACGTCATAATTTTTGTATTCATTTGACAATATTTCAGTAATAGGTTGTCGATTTTCTTCCAAATTTTGATATGTTGTAGCTGAAACAATTTTCTACAAGAGTGGTTTCACTATTTTTCATTTTGACAAAGGGATCACGGTGTATTTTTGTGATTAACGGAGGAATGTCAATTTTTCACATTTTGCGTTTATTCTCTATGGGACATGACTTTTTCTCAAATCTTGATTATGCATTCTTGTCTTCTTTGAGCTGTATCTCTGTTATTTCTGCTCGATTTTCATCTAAATTTTAGTATGTTATAGCTGAGACTATAGGCTTTCTTAAGGATCATGCCGCCTTTTTAACTACAAATTGTAATTTTTGAATCCCGTTTTTGGTTTACGTGTTATCTCTATTGCAAAAGTTTTGGTCTATTGGTAAAGTACTTGCCTCCCATCCCGCTGACCCAGGTTCGAACTCCGGTGAGTCCATTTTTTTTTTTTTCCATTTTTTTTTTGCTTCTTCTTTTTGCCTTTTACTTTACCATCTGCTTCGACTACTATAACATATGACGTCACAAACAATGTAATAAACTTTTTTTTATTTTGCGTATTATATCTAATAGAATGTAAATTAGTTTGTGTACAACCCTATGCAAAATCTGATTGCCTGTGGTGTATTAAACCTATGGGTTTATCTCCCATGCACATGTATAATGCAATATGAAATCGTCCGATTTTCTTTGACGCAAGTCTCCATCTATTGCCAACAATATCAGGATTATTATCTTGCACAAATATCATTACATCTTACAAAGCAATTTGCCAATGGACAGACAGACCACCTAATTCGTCTTCAGTGACGAATTAAAGTTCTAGTTTTTTTTTTTTTTTATTATTTTTTTTTTTTTTTTGGGGGGGGGCATTTTTTTTAAAGAAAAAATAATCAAAAGAATTTCTCGTCCTTTTAAAATGAAAATTATTCAACTTTGGCATCCATCCGGTTATTTTTGAAAAATAGGTATCTGACATTGACATGTAAAAATCGCTGGTGCATTATTCGTCGATCATGTATTGGATGCCAAATGAGAGGAGTAAAGGTGAGCTTTCCAGTGCTGTGTAATTTATCCCCCAAAAATGATGTTGAATCACTGAATAATTTTCCTGTAATCTTGAGTTTGTTTGTTTGTTTATTTGTTTTCTTTGTTTGTTTGTTTATTTGTTTTTGTTAGTTTGTTTGGTGTTGTGTGTAGGAACGAACTTTATGATATTCAAAGTAATAGTAGTAGTTAGATATAAGACGCTGATAGTATAATAGTACAGTATAACATTAACTGATAGTATAGTATAACATTAACAACAATATTAACAATAATAATAATAATAATAATAATAATAATAATAACAGCAATGATAATATATGTAGGAATGGTAACTATAATAGTGGCATTAATATTGATGATAAATATACTTTCAAAACACATTAATCCATCTTTAATGAAAGGCTGAATATTTGACCCTCAAATTGACCGTAACCATTGGGATAAAGATTACCCAACTCTTGTTCGCCCCCCCCCCCCAAACACACACACACACAGAGGTATATATATATATATATATATATATATATATATATATATATATATATCTATGCATATGTACTTATACATGCAATTTTACGTTTATACACACTTATGAATCAAAATAAAGAGACATTGAAACCCGTATTTAACCACAAACTGTTAGCTTTATCATAAATATAAGGGAAACCCAACAATATCACTTTACAGCATAATATTTTTCTCTCTTCATTTTGAAATTTAGATCATGCGAATGTGGTTACAGATTGCTTAGCGCAAGAAACTTGCCTTTACCTATATGAAATCTTTGCATTTTAATGGCCTCAATGAAAGCTTTCTCGAAAATTCACAATATTTGCGTGATTTAACATGTAAAAGTGAAATACATCATATGAGTCAGAAAGTTATTATGACTAAATATAAATGTATATATATATATATATATATATATATATATATTTTTTTTTATATATTATATTTAACCCTTAAAATTGGCTATTGCAGTTAACACATGATAAGTAAAATTGAGAATGGCCATTTTGGGGGCTAATAAATAACATTTCTGTCCAACATTTTTCTTCTTTTTTTTTTTAATCATTATTTTATTTCATTCCCGGCTTCACATTTGCAGCACTCCAAAAAAAAGAGAAGAAGAGAAAGAGGGGGAAAAAATAAGAGGGCGGGTTTTACTAGCTCCATTGTCTTCCTCAGGATATTGTTACTTGAACCTTGTAAAATATGGGCACAAACACAGTACTCTTGGGAAACACACTAACAGCTCAGTTTTCTGGCCAAGAATCTTCAAAGTTGAAGGAAGCTGTTTACCCCAAAGAAGTATCAGGGGTTCGAACTATTTTTTGATTTGGTAGAATTTTCTCGGGAATACTAGAAGCAAAAGAACAAGAAAAAAAAAGAAAGCTGAGGAGTTTTAAGGTTTTTACGCTGTAAACTTTTTAGCGATGCAATATTGAACAGTGCAGAACAGTAAGTAACATAATTATGTGACCAGGCACCACAAAACCACCAAAACAAAAAGTCGCCAGATATGAATTTGTAGTTAAGGTCTTATTAATGGAATAATGACTCTAAACTAAAAAGACTAGACATGCTAGAGGAGACCGCACGAATAATCATATCAAATTTTAGGCCACATTATGATCAATTATTTTTGCAACTGATTATTTTGAGAATAGTCTGTCGAAACAAAGGTTGAGCCATGGCATATGCCAGAGGATTGACTAGGCTGTTGCTAAAGGCTACCCAGCGCGTTATTTCGGACAACCTGACTTTGTTTTTAATGTATTGGTAGAAATCAGGGGTCAGGGCATACATGGTGACAGTGACAGCTGTCGGTAACCAAGTCAGGATGAAGACAAAGACGATGAACGTCAGGGTCCGCATTGCCTTCTGCCCTTCAGCTCGGGATTCCCGTTCAGGTTTCTTGGAAACCTTGTTTCTAGACATATATTCACCATTCTTAGATAGATCAACTGCCTTTGAGTTGTTGTTTTTTGGATTGTTATCACGATTGTAACCATTTCCTACCTGGGGAGTCCCCACTTTTTCGGACGATCCGGACTTCTGAACATTAAGCGAGACACTCGAAACCGCAACCTTTTCTTTCGTCTCAGTAGACCGTGTTTCGAATGTTTCCTGGTCATACACAGTTACTGAACTCAATTCGTCGCCCTGACACACTGAATCGGTAATGGATAAATCTTTTCCCTCGCCTGTCTTCTTTCTCATGTACTTTGCGAGGTGCTTACTGCCGATGTTCTTGACCCGGAAGTAGATTCGGATGTATAACCCAGTCATAATGACGAATGGCAAGCCAAATCGCAGGGCAAACATGAAAAGGCTAGCGGTGTAAGTCAGGGAGTAGTTTGGTCTGGAGAAACCAGACGATGTGACAAGGTTGTTCGGTGCAATGAAGTCCCATGCGGTCGATATCATCATCCAAACACCAAATGACGAGACCCAGGTGAAGATATTGACTACGGTAGCTTTGCGGATGCTCCTTCTTTGGTAGTGCTGTATGGGGTAGAACGTAGCCAGGTAACGATCGATGCAGACTACGACAACGCCGCACACAGACACACCTAGGATTGAGTTCTGAAATCCCATGAAGAAAATACTGGCTACCTTACCAAAAGGCCAGCCGTCATAGAGATGTATCATAGAGCGGATTGGCATGCAGAGGAGTCCCACGACCAAGTCTGCAAAGGTCATGTTGAGGATGAAGTAGTTGGTGTACGTTCGCAGCTTCTTCTCGACGTAAAACGCAGCCAGTATTAAGGAATTGGTAAAGACTGTTGACACCGCCAGAAGCACAGTAACCAAGAAGGTCAGGTTGAATACTGCTCTTTTGATCTCTTCTGGTGTTGCATCGGTCATATTTAGATCAAGAGTTTCTGTTAAGAAGGCTGAATCACTGAACGTATCCATCCTGATAGGTAGGTCAGAACCAACTCTAGGATAAAAAATACAATTACAATGAACGATAAATTATTGGCCCGAATTCACGAAGAGTGCCTATTTTTTATCATGATTTAAGCCTTGATTTCAACGTCCACTGTCGACTAAGATAGTCGATTAAAAATCAAAGTACATAATCGTATAAATATTGCAGGTTCATTGGACAGAATAATTATGGAAATTCCAACAATGGGTTAAGATAAACTATAAGTTAAAAGATGAACCTTATTCGTGAAATCGGGCAATTGTTGAGAAGGCATACATACATACAGCCATGGAAAAAAAAAAAACTATTATACCAAAAAAGGTTACTGATAATGTTATTTCTATGGTAAGAATGAAATACATTTCTATAATAGTAAGATACAATTGTTTTTATATGTTATTCATGCAAGGAAGTAGAAAGAAAAAAATACTCTTTGGTAGTTTGTGTATTATAGTCCTACCCCTATAATGGGAGCTAGTTATGATAATTTTTGAAGGGGCTGTATGTTAATTGTAACCCAGGTAAGAGTGATGAATTATATGGCTCTCCGGACATATACTGGATCTAACTTGATAGATTCTCCGATTTTGGTTCCAAGCTGTTGAATAGAATAATATTCCGCATTACAATGTACACTGTAAATCGTCTGAACACTTTTTATAAACGCTTTTCTGTAACACTTTATAAACATCTAAACACGTTTATCATTATCATTTATCATTATCGCCTGTATAATATCAGAGGTCCCTGTTTAATTTTGGAACATTTCATAAACACTTAAACAATGTTTAATAAACACTCAAACACGTTTGATATGAATATTTTGGAACACTTTGACACGTATAGACATGTTTAATATGAAATCATGTGTTTATAAACATACCATCTATAAACATCTAAACACACATCTCAACGTGTTTAAATTTTTATGAAGTGTTCAAGATTCCCAATTAAGCATACAGGATAAACGTGTCTAAGTGTTTATGAAGTGTTCCAAAACTAAACAGGGATTTTTAGCATCATACAGGCGATAATGATAAATGATAATGATAAACGTGTTTAGATGTTTATAAAGTGTTACAGAAAAGCGTTTACACAAAGTGTTCAGGCGATTTACAGTGTAATAAATATGATGGCGTGATGACATGATGACACATACTAGTGCAAGGTGTTGTGCTCACCATGGACGTACGAAGTGACCAATATCCGGACAAACACCACCTTATATTCGTACAACTGGCACCTCACATTCAATCACCGAGTATATATTTGTGTGTATTTTTAAATATTATACATGTATCTCATTTTATGACCTCAACACTCATGTACGCCTTAACGCACATTCAAATCCACCTAATAATGATAAACATTTTCCAGCTATCACTGGAAGTGAATGAAAACAAAATGTCGGCTATATGTCGTCATATCATGCGGTGAAAAGAAGCGTGAGTAGCGTGGTCTCGAGAGCAAATATTTAAATTTATCGTAATTGTATGGCAGAAACATCATCAACCGGAGTTGCAGAACGCTGGTGACGCGCGACAGACAGCCAGACCATGTCGATGTATAACTAAGAAATGTTTGTAAATATCAAGCTATTGAATGTATTTTGAGGTGTTTGAACTGTTCACTTCTTCCTTGACATACAGTAAAAGGTTTGCGGTTAAAGTACTACGCGAAATTTACAAATATCCTAAGTGCTTATACTTGTTTCTTGCTAATGCTAATGCTAGATTAATTTAGAAGCAATGCTCAACCTGTTGGGATGTTTGACTTAAATATTAACTTTTCAATCAATTACTAGGTGTTGATGGAGGTATATTATTTACACCATCCGAAATATAAGATAATTACCATAATTATAAGTTGTCATAATTATCTTAAAACAATGAAAAAATGATTGAAAACAATTTAGATCTACACTGAAATACACCGTCTAACAAAATGCCAGAATTAATATAATTGATTAATATGTTAATGACCGTTTCGAGTTGCACAACCGTCTGTTCTCTTCACCCCTTGCTATATTTTCAATCAAATTTATCTAAAAACCAAATACGTGGTCAAGAACATTTTAGTGTAGTAAAAATAACGTTTGATCTATGACGACATTTTAGAGTTAATCTTTATTTCTGGTAACAGAATAGCATTTTGAAAGAAATTGGTGTCAGGTGACACAAAACTGGTTGCATCTGCAAAAATAAAATTAAAGATAAACTAAAATGATTTTAAACCCGTTGACTATTGAATTCTCTCATTCTCTTGGCTTAATAACAGGGACAACCGGGAGAGCGTTTCATCAAGTTTTTTGAGAGTGATTTTTACCGACAACTGTTATAAGCTACTGAAATTCTTGCATTTGATTTGCTGAGAGCAATTTTGTCGGTAAAAATCACTGGTCCCCGTTGGCAAAGAGTCAAGACATAATGAAAAAAATAAATACATGTAAATGAGGAAAACCTGCTGGAAATAACATTCTCTAAAAAGCACATCGAGCAGGTTTACATATGAGTCCCCGTGTCAGGACTGCTAGCTTGATTTCAGAATTTTCTTTTCTCATTGCTCATCCAGTGTAATATTTCAATCATAATTGCTTGGAATGGATCATTTTCAACTATTGCCACGATTTCAACAATAACTTTGGATGATCATAATTGCTTGGAAAACAACATTTATTTGAAGTCTTCAACATTCAGTATATCAAGTTTAGTTCGTACAGAAATCATTTTCAACTATTGCCACGATTTCAACAATAACTTTGGATGATTATCGTCAAAGAAGTATCCTCCGTGAGAATGGCAATATGTCGATCAACTGTTTGCTTCAAATGAATGAGAGTTTCCTTTGCCTTGTATACCCATGTGAAGTAAGAATTTACATTGACAGGTTGATTACTCGACTGGTGCTTTCCTGTACATTTCTCAAAAGGATTACGCTACGGGAAAATGAACAAAAATAATCTTTATAGCCTGTTGTCGATCAAGGTTATTAGCTGTAGAGAATGAGAATATCTATATGATATATATTATTTATAAGATGGTATCATACTAAAATGATATAAGTAGCCAAATTTCGAGCATTAAAGAAAAAAACATGTGAGAAAAAAGGTTCAGTATCAAAAGATGATCAGATTTTTAAAACATATTTCAAAGAATAAAGCACAATATAAGTATTGAGATGGGGTATTTTTTTTTTTTTTTTTTTATAGTTTTATATTTCTTTCTTTAAAAAAAACATTACTTTTTTTGTTGTATTCTTTTGCTTTTAAAAGATCCAATGTATAGGCAAACACATAAAAAAGCATCATTTTAAGGTCTTGATAAGATAGAAAGTTTAACTCGGCGTGGAACTTTTAGAGAGCTGTATGACAATCTTAGTGATAGTGTCTTATACTCTAGTGAATGTACGTAAGTTAAAACTTTTATAAAATAACATATCGTCGGCAAAATGATAACTCCTCGTAACTCGAAAATGTTAGATTTTCAGGAGAGCAAAATCTCTTTCGCGATTAACACAAGAAGACATTGGCTGCCTTCCTTTTAAAGATCTATAGTAACATTATTTTTTTCAGATATGTGTTACATTCGTTTTTCAAAACATCAAATCAATCCTTAGCTACAAAATTATGAAGAAAAAAAATCCCCCCCCCAAAAAAAAAAATGAGTTTAAGAGGTTTTATCAGCCCATCGACGTTAATGCTTTTGAATAATAAGAAGGACATGAGTATTGATATGATACTCAAGGAAATTAAAACTTGACTCGAATGTAATAATCAAGATCTGCGAGCGTGTATTAATTCAATGAGAAACCCAGAGGAAGAAAAAAAATATGTTGACTGAAAAATCATAGTGAACATTGGGGTCAATCCACAAAATTCTAAAATTCTCACGTATTTCTGTTCAGTATACGAATGTATACCAAGGCTTTCCTGTAATTTCATCAAAACACAGGAAAGAAGTTCCATGGGAAGAAATTATTTCAGAAAGTAATATAGACATTGAAGCATTTTAATGAAGCAAAAGGTGATGCTAAGAGGGGATATGAATATAAGAAAATGACTTCTAGTAGAAAAAATATAACATTTAATACTATTAGTTGCTGTCACAAACTTCATAGATTTCGTTTCTAAGGTGTTTCAGGGCTTTTTCTATAATACCATTTCAAAAGGGCAACAACAACAAAAAAGCTTTCAAAATCAGGAATCATTAAAAAGTTATAAAGGATTTCAGTGAAAAATATTCGTCTAATATGAGAAAAAGTGTCTATGGCATTGAACATGTTGAATGAAAAGTGCTCTATAATCTTCACTACTGACATGACGAGAAAAGAAATATATTCGGGATTAAAAATGTAATATCAGAGGATTTATGTGAATGCAATATATGAATGTATAACTAAAAAGGACAACTGCGGATATATTCATAGGTTCTTTTCGCAAAGTCTGTATTGCAGACGTATTGCATATTTGAAAAGATGTTTGGTATATACTGCAGAATCGGAAAATGGCGTTGAACAGACGCATACTAAAGCTTTACGCCTTGCACTCATCAGATTAAACCGCAAGAAACAAACTTATGGTTCCTCTCTCGTTTCTCTAAATATACTGAACATATGCAATAAAAAAAAATATTGGAAATCGATAGTATGAACTTTGCTGGCATTTAATGTGAGGAACGTCAGAAAGTTTCTTTAGAAATGGCTTTATCATTTTCAGCTTCGTGTGCAATTCAGACCGAGTAAATACTGATATTATATATTTTGGGACAAAGAAGAGTAGGTCTCTCTCTCTATTCTTGAAATTTAAAATTGCGAAATGAGTTATGAATATACATATCAAGGAATGGTACTCGTATAAAATAAATAAATGAATGAAAACAGGGACTATGGGTGCGAATCTTGTAGCACCCTTTAGGGATTTTCGGTTTTTTTTTTTTAAATAAATGAAATAAAGAGTGAACTATTCTATTTTGCAGTAGGGGGTGGGGTTGTCATGTAAAGTATGTGTCTACCTACACTTCTTTAATATCATTTTATTTGATTATGTCAGTATATATTCAGAGCAGCTGTAAGTACTTTTTTTTTTTTACAAAGGGGTCTATAAAATTCAAGCCTAGCTTTTCAATAAACTCCTCCATATTTATTTTTCTATGAATAATTTTACTAAAATTATGACAGTGCAACTGTTAATTACATATAAGTATCCCCCTCCCTTTCCTCTTATGTAAACACATCTCAATCTAAACTTGTTTGATATTACGTCTGTTTGTTAGTAACAAAACATGTTAAATAAGCAAACCATGAAAACATTGAAGGATAAGTACTTGATATGATTTTTTGTTAAGAATAGATATCATTTGACGGGAATGGAAGGCATTAGTAAAAGATGATTAAGGGAATCAAATAAGACGATTTCTACTCGGATGGTGTAAAGTTTATTCGTCACGTTATACGAATAAGTCTATAAAGATAAAAGCTTTCACCATAAATACGAGAGCAGTCTCAAAAAATTTCCATACCATTTTCACTAACCGTTGCTTTTCAGGGGTACTCGTGTTTCCAAAGGTGCGTAATTCATTAGATTCATAATTCCGAAACACAAAATACTCATAGGATGGGGTTCTTATTTTCGAGAAAAAAAAATGGTATATAATTCCAAAAATTTGGGGGTATTAGGTTCGTTTGCATCGAAGGTTCGTTATTCCGAAAGTTTGTTTTGGTTCGTAATTTCGAAAATTAAATAGGGTTTACAATCCCAAAAATGAAAAAGGATTTATCATTCCAAAGGTTGATAATTCCGAAAAATGATGTAGGGTTCTTTTACATTTTCGGAATTATGAACCCTATTTCATTTTTGGAATGAAGAACTTTCAACTTCGGGAAAAAACGAAATGTAACCGCTTAAAAAAAAAACTTGTATTTTTAAGAGGGAAAAAAGTAGATGGATGCAATCATTGCTTAAAAAAGTAATCCCTAATGCTAAATTCTGAAAATGGAAAGCACATACTAATCATACTGGGTACATGAATCACCAAAATTATTTTACTCCGTATGTTAGAGGTTCCATGTCATTCTACTATATTCCAAATATGGGCTTCGAATATCACTTCGTTAAAGAGATATTACAAGTTTAAATACACTCTCTATAAGCATAAAAGCGACTCGTGAGTAGACTACTCAACGCTCGCAATGATAAGGGCTCGCGCGGAACCCAACTCGGAGGTTCGGTTCCGCGCGAGCACCTTCATGTTATCCTTTTATTCCTTCATACTCCTTAACTGTTGACCTATAGAATTTCAGATAAAGATCTTTGAGGTTAATTTTATACATCCTAGCGGTATACAAATTCTTTTTTTCTTTTTTTTTCAGGTGGTTGGTACACTTTAAAATTTCTGCCTTTCTGCCAGCCTGGCGAGATAGTGTGTCAGATGCCAAAGACAGAGCCCATTACGGGTCGATATGATACGAAGAGATATTATGATATAGGATATAGTGAACTGCATCAGACAGTGCACGGTTTTTTTTATCAGCCAACAGACAAGGGGAGTAAGTACAGCAAGACAATCAATAAGGAATCAACATCTTGATAAAATATAAAATATTCCAAAGATTTTTCTCAATCTTCAGCCTGTACAAAATTTGATACCACCAATAATGACGCTGTTGATTGATTTCAGTGTCAGGTTTATTTGCTACATATACCTCATTGCAGTACATTTCATTTAGACTTGATATGACGGAAGCACAGTTTTATAGATGGTACATATAATTTTGCTTTATATATTGTTAATTATTCGTCAAAATTCTTACAGTGCAGTAGGCAATTAAACTACTAAAACGCTTATTGATTTGCTGAGCATTCTTTGGTTCTGACTTGAAAAATTGATTCAATAATCGAGAAGTTTGCTATCGGCGAACACAGTGTTTATCAACATGAATAATTAAAATAAGATCCATAATTTGGCATTTGTATTATGAAGTTTTATTAGTGACAGCACGTTTGCTAACTTTAAGGCACATTGATTGGCATGTGTCTGAAAATAGTAGATTCTGTAGTATTAGCTCTCTGTCTTGTGAAATTGCAAACCAATATAGACCTGTTTTTAACGATTTTGATCCTTTTTAATAGTCATAATTTTTGTTTTCGTTAACCCGATTCTGCTCTACCGTGACATGAACTTTCCCGTATGATGAAAAACAATTAATTAATATGATCTTATCTTGCTGAGCAATGCTCCGTTTCGTCTTATTCATACAATGAAGAAAGTAAACCAACAAAAGCTAATGTACATGTACAAAATCCACACTATATTACAACGTTAGGACTTTTCAAGATTTGCTTAGCTAATACAACTAGGTCCAGTCTAGATACATTACATCACCGCTCATAATTAACGTGATGATTTTTTTCCCCCAAATAATTTTGAATGCGACATAGTCTTATTCACAGGTAGGGTAGCATCTGTATTGGTCCGAACTCATATTACGATGGGAATATCGAATAATACAGTACACACACTTCAGTTAACCCTTTCATGACAGGTTATTATTCAAGAGCTAAATTGATCACATTTCGTTCTTCAGATTGGCAACAATGATATTTTTCTTTTAGTCCTACATGGTTCTAATAAAATGTAACGTCTTTGAAAACAATATACATAGTTACAATTTTTGTCGAAAAGTTTAAAAAAGTGCAAATTTTGATTTTAAAAAAGCAATGATTCTGAACCTCTCAACTTGTTGCAAATTTAAGGATTTTGAAGCTTATTCTACCTTTTAAAATTCCTGGCATTCGACGCAATATAGTCATGCAACAAAATGAGCTGAAATTTTTGCTCTTTCTACTCATGCATCTGGTATATTTTTTAGAGCTCTGAATCAAAACTTATTGAGCCAAACCACAAAATGTGGTCACTTGTCTCGAAAGGGTTTAAATGACTTTTGATTAAGAAGTCTACTCTTTGTTCTGTGCATTATCACATTCAACAGGTTTTTATCTACAGCTCTCTCTCTCTCTCTTTCTCTCTACCATGCATAAAACTGAGAGGTATACGCCTTGATAAGCACTGTACACATAATGATGACCGGAGGAGAGCCTGGTTTATTATAATTTCCAGATCAGTCTGGAAGCGCATGTATAATAATTGCTTGTAATTCATCTGATCAAAAATCTTATCTGTGACATATATTTGTTAAAGGGAAATCCAACCTTATGGCAAGTTCTTCTCAAAGTAAGAGGAAATATAAGAGAAACATATTGGTAAAAGTTCGAACGCGATAGAACAAGAAATAATCAAGTTTTGAATTTCTGAAAGCTGTAATCACCATGCATATCACCTCACTGTTTTTTTCCTCTCTACAATATTACAAATGAAGTTTAACGTTTCATACAAAATTACAAATAAATTGTTGACATAAACAAATTTACAAGTAAAGTTTCACATTTCATAATTGCAACTAAACCTTTACCTAACCCTAACCCTGATCACGCATATGGGAATTTCAAATTGGCCAAATCGGTAATGTCACTGTGATGTAGTGGCGGACAACTCCTCAATTTGCTCGAACACACAAAATGAATAAAAATTTTCGTTATTTTTTTTGTTGTTTTTTTTTTTTTTTTTAGAATGTATTATTGTTTTCTTATAGGATATCCTATAACAATATGCTATCTACAATATATTTTCAGTATCACCCCGAGGGAAAAGGCCTTTATATAGGAGAAAACCGCAAATAAACGGGAGAGTTGGCCGCCATTACCATGATTACATCACAATCGACTCACCAAATCGCAAATTTGAAATTTGCATGGATTTTGTGATCTCATTTTTCAAACACCCATAACTTTCTTATTCCTTGTCTGATTTCTTTCAAACTTTCACTACCCTGTTTTTCTTATTTTTCTGCTTTCACACAAACCATCTGATATGTCTGATATGAATCTGAAGGTTGGATTGTCATTTAAAAGTGAACGAATCACCTGAAAAATAATTTGTGTACAGCTAGAAAGTATAAAATCAACCTCAAAGAACTTTGTCTGGTATCTATAGGTCAACAGTTAATGAGTATGAAGGAAATAGAGGATAACATGAAAATGCTAGCGCGGAACCGAACTCCGAGTTTGGTTCCGCGCGAGCCTTTATCTTGGCGAGAGCGTACGGGTGCATCGAGTAGTCTACTCACGAGTCGCTTTTACACTTATAGAGAGTGTAACTAAAATTGCAATATCTCTTTATAGAATTAATATTTGAAGCCCATATTTTGAATAAATTATAACGACATGAAACCTCTAACATACAGAGCAAAATTATTTTTGGTGATTGGTACCCTTTAACTTTGTGGCACATTAACTAGACATATATGTCTGCTGAAAATAGCGGTGTCCTGGAAAAGTCCAGTGATTTACACCCTTGGCTGGAGATGTTCAGGTCTTGATGGCACTGATGTCCCTAAACAAGGCATGTCATCTACATTGCTTCTCTCCACCCAGGTGTTTAATAATGCGAACGTCGTTGTGGTTTGATCAGCATTGTGCACGCCTTGAATGATCCCAAGGGAGTGGAGAAGGTACACACATTGTGCACGGGAAAACCCGTATCCGACATGTCCGATGACAGTTGTAGTAATATATCTGTTTTGTGTGTGTGTGTGTGTGTGTGTGGGTGCGCGCGTGCGTGGGGGTGTGGGCGTGTGTGTGTGTGTGTGTTTTCGGAGGATGATGTTCAGACGGGGCAGTGCGAAGGTGTTATGTCTGCTCTGTTGTATACATTATGCAACGCACATTTTATGATGACTAATCAATATGAGGTCTCAGGCTTTTGATCGGGTAACGACACGGGCATTCCAGACAATTCCACTTTCAACATCATTATGCCGTCACCTTTCCGCCTTCAGATCAAAGCTCTTCAGTGTGTGATTAATCAATGAATTAAGGTGTTATAATTACAGTCCTTCGTTTCCTTGGCGATAATTTCAGCAGAATGTGCGCTATAATTTGAAGCGTTTCAGCAATTAAGTCTGCAGTTACTGATCGCAAATAATATCAATTCTCTCTCACCTTGCTGGCTATCTTTCATGTCATTGATCTGAAGAACATGGTTGTTTATTGGCTTGTGATTTTACTAGCATACGAGAGTATCTATTTTAGAAATTTTGAATCTATTATGTAGCAACTAACGTTCTAATCTTCACCACCATTAATTTTAATAAAAAGGTATGTTTTCTCTTATATAAAGGGTCGGTGATTTTTAACATAATGCGTTCATATATACACTGCCCTCCAACAGTTTGGGTACCTGTAATAAGAACTGATTTCTAACAATCACCCACAGTTCATTTATCATCCCATTTATGGCACTGCACCAATATGGTATGAAAATGAAAAGTAGAATTCAGCCTTCAAGTTTCAAATAAGATTTTGAAATAAAAAGAAATGTGCATCTCATGACAAAATATTAATTAATTTAGGCATTATTATCTTGAAAGAGTAACGCAAATGCAAAGAATAAGAAATAAATTATGATTTTCCATGAGAAAAAAAAGAAAACAAAAAAATTCTGGTGATCCCCAAATATTGATGTATTTCTTACATGAAAATATTAGTTTTCTGCCTGAGTAAACGAATGATTATTGTATTATAAGTAAAACAAGGGTCAGATTTTGTAGAATACCGAGAGGACAATGTTGCCACAGCTGACCAAACTAATGACCTCATATTTCACACTGGAAATGATATGGGGGGGGGGGGGCTATATGTTGCCTTTTTAACGCATAACTGCCTCCTGAAACGCTTTACATATGTTAAAATAGTGTCCACTTGAAGGCTGATGTCTGCTCTTCAGTTTGATACCATATTGTCGCAGTGCCACAAATCTGATGATAAATGAACTGTGGGTGATTGGGAGAAATCAGTTCTTACTACAGGTGTAACCAAACTTTTGGAGGGCAGTGTATACATGTATGCACACAATATCATACATTATACATCGGCCACTTTGAAGTGAGCTGCATCCTCATGAATGACTACCAGTCAGATGCTGCCGAGAAGTAGAGCAGTACCTCGGCTCTTTTCACCTGGTGGCATGAATGTATCTTTCTACCCTTTTCCTACCGTTTGATCTCCTCCTAGTTCTTTCTTTCTTTCTTTCTTTTCTTTTCTTTCTTTCTTTTTCTTTTTATGTTCCTTTTCTGTTTCTCACTCTCCCCTACTTCTCTCTCTCTCTCTATATTTATCTATCTCTGTTCTCCATATATATATATATATATATATATATATATATATATATATATATATATATATATATATATACTTCCTTTGCATGATTTTTTAAAGCAGTTAGTCATGCTAATTTGAAGTAAAGTTAAACCACTAATTTGTATTCATCATTTTTTCTAATTCTTACTTTGTCATTAAAATACGTCACATGATGCTTTTTTCTAGAATGATTTACGGAAAAGATATCGCTGATTGTATTGAACTCCAAAATGATAATAAAAACATTTGAAAATTTGCTTATACATGTATGATTACCGGGTTTTGTTTAGGTTGTCTGCTACGCGAGAAAAACGTGTTGTGATATTTACATAAGGAAATGTCTTTTCACCGTCTAAATGTGTTTATTCAAGAGCCTTAGTTTTACATTTATTAATGCATTCACAAGTATGTTGGTTTTTCTTATTTTCGTTTCCCAGGGCCGAGAAATCAATTGATATGGAAGGATATGTTATTAAAAGTGGTGTTTTACACGGCAAATTTTTGTGTCATTTTGACAATGCCGTCGGAATTGATATGCCATTCTAATCACGCTGCAGAGAATGAGGGCGTGGTGGGAAGAGAGAGAGAGAGAGGGGGGGAGAAATAGAGAGAGAGAGAGAGGGGAGGAGAAAGAGAGAGAGAGAGGGAGAAAGAGAGAGAGAGAGAGGGGGGAGAAAGAGAGAGAGAGAGGGAGAAAGAGAGAGAGAGAGAGGGGGGGGGAGGGGGGGGGAAGAAAGAGAGAGAGAGAGGAGGAGGAAAGGGGAGGAAACGAAGGAAAATTGAGATAGGGAGGCTGAAAGGCAGATAAAATGAGAGATGGGGGGGGGGGGGAGGGATAGGGGCCTGTATGGCGGTGTGGGGTAAAGGGGTAGCGAGTGGAAAAAATAGTGTGTGTGAGAGAGAGTGGGGGGGGGGGGGGGGAGTGGGGGCGAAGGAAATGAATCTAAATACATGGTGTGTGTGTGTGTGTGTGTGGTGTGTCTGTAATTCGGGGTTTTTTTACAGACGTGTATCAATTAGATATGATTATTTACGTCTGGGGACCGACCTTTAACGTCACTATCCGAGAGACTTGACTCAGTCTCGACCCTGGGTCCGCTGAATCAGTTTATAACTTCAACTGGCATCTGGATTACAGGCGCACGCCACAACGCCCAGTTGTTGGTGATGAACATATTATAGGTAGCTTCATTATTAAAAAAACAACAAAACAAAACAAAAAACCTCCAAAAACAGAGAAAATGGATTGTGCTATTGCCCTTAGGCTTCATATTTTATACAAGAATAGGTTCCAAATGATAATACAGTTTAAAGGTCATGTAGAGTTTTGGTAAGCCCTCAAAAACTTTTCGTCAGATTTCTTCATTTTTTGTTAATAAATAGCAAGATACTAGCAATACTAAGACACTGTGAAGATTTCACTTCCTAAAGTTTAATATTAAACAAATAAGAGGCAAAAACTGATTCATGTGCCGGGATAGGCACGTAAAATCCCAACAAATGCAGCATGTGCTATACACTATACACACACGTGTAAAACCAATGAGTAGCTACACACAGTGATACACATGCTGTCTCTATGCGAAGCCCCAAGATTGCTGTGCGGGGAACCGTCGGGGTAGAAGAGTCCTAGCATAATGGAAGTGATCGAGCATTCCTTACAGATATTTACGCTGAAATTCACCAGAAATCATAGGTGGAATACCAAAATCTCTTACAGACATCTTTTGATATAAGGAGAACAACATGAGACTATTCTTAACATGTTTCTTTCCGATTTCCTTTTTGCTACCAATACTGTACATGAGCTTTAACATGTTTGTAGTGCGAAAATTACAAGAAATCAGTATCAAGTATATCAGGTAGCATCAAAAGAATCAATGAATGAATGATTCTGTGGAATATCCAGTGTCCATAAATGATAATACTCATCATCAATCATGCGCATCAGGTCTCAACTAAAGAGAAACTATTTTTGACCAGCAAAATGTAAACAAAACGACGAAAGATTGCGGAATATGACATTCAACTGAACACCCTTAACACGAATATGCAGTAAATCACTTACAGTATTGTACATTTCCAACCGATGAGTTCTTCATAATAATGTCTTTTTACCTTTGAAAAATATATGAAAGCCTCTTTTAATATTTTTTAAAAATGTAAATTTATGTTTTTACCTGACTTTAAAACAAGCTAGTGCATTATGCCTTTACAGGAAACATCATTTCGATATTACAAGAAGTTCATAATTATAGTCCAAGGTTACAGACAAGAAAATACTGGAATAGCTTATTTGGTTGGAAATGTTGCTGACTCTGTGGTACACACGCACTAAACTGATATCTATAGAATGAATTTGAAGAATAATGTTTAATTGCATTCAAAAGCAATAATCGTGATAATGATTACAATTAGAAATTAACGTGAAATAATCAAAATAATACTATTATGTTTTAGTTACTCCCAAAGCACAAGAATAATAAACTTGTCATGCATACATGCGGGAGATGAATAGACTCATTTACAATTTTTTTGGTATTTATTATTATTATTATCATTATTATCATTATTATTGTTATTATTATTATTGTTATTATTATTATTATTATTATCATCATCATCATCATCATCATCATCATTAGTTTTTTTCCTGCCTCTATGATACTAATGCACTGAATTTATATCTACGCGGTATATTTGAAGAAAAAAAAGAATGTTTCATTGTATATAGAGTAACTTATTGATTACAAGAAAAATTCAGAGTAAAAGAATATTACTCAGTTTGGTGTGCTTTCAAAGCGCTATGAATAACCATTACCATGGTTAACTTAACCGTTCTCGAATGAGGTTTATTTCAAACCATGGTTTAAACTCCATAAGCGTAGTACGCACATGTCATCTTGTCCAATGGGTGGACAGTAATGCGCTTTTATGCGCTTATTTACGCTTAATTTAGACCACGACGGAGGTTTAAATATTGGTTTAGAGTAGACCATGGTTTCAAATAAACCTCTTTCGAGAATACTGGCTAAAAAGCGCACATTGCATTTGTAGGAATCAATCCTACCAGTCATCCCTTTCAAACCTGAGTCGAGAGAGGCAACTGTAGATAAATGTTTTGTCAGGGATTCGAACTCGGAATTTTAATTAACAGCAATTACGACATACACATCAGCTATGATGATATAATTTGGGTGGGGGATCTAATTCTGTGGCTCTTTTTTTTTTTTTTTTAATCTTAGGGTCCCTTGATGTTTAACACACTCTAAAATATCGGCAGTTAAAATGTCTAAACGAGTTACTCTGCAATTTCCTGCCTAACTTTTAGTAATGTTTTGCCCATTCACTATCACCTTAAAATTTACCAAATACCATCAGAGTTGAACAAATAACAACTGAAAGTTTGCTGGGTTTAGACCTATGGTTACCCTCATACTGGGCATTTTTAAAAATCATTTTTATTTATCATTTTGAAGGAGATACTGAAAAAAGGCTACTTGAAATTATATTTTTAAAATGCATTATGCAATATGCCGAAATTGCACTTTGCGGTCACTGCGCGACAGAGAATACCTGATAGCGACGTGGAGCTAAAAGGTCAAGAATCATTGCTCTAAATTATATTATTGCATAAGATAATCAAACAACATGGAAAAGGCGCAGGTCAAATCACGTAATGTTACTTTGAATAGAAGAAAAAAATCTAATATTAGGTGAAAGAAATATATATTTACCTTACTAAGTTAGTTATACAGGCGTCTCGAATATAAAAGTTCGTCTGATGTAAAGATGCCTCGCATCTACAATCGGGCGAAAACACACTGCTGGATGCAGTGCCACAGGTATAAGTTCTATGTACTTATTACTATCGGATCAGCTAAGCTTCATCACTGCCATCCTCCTCCATATGATCAGCATTATATAGGCCTACCGCCTCTTTGGCATTGTGAATATTACTCTGAGTAATAATGGATTTTTTTTTTGAAGGTGGTCGTGCAGTCATACTTTGAAATTAATTAGAAGAAAGGACACATCAAGGAACTCTCGGGTTTCCGGGATTATAATGATGAGCTTGACTCGCGAAACTTGAACCCATCAGCGGCAACTATAGTTCTACAAACGCACTCTCTTTAATGATACCTATATGACTTATGCAGATTCCATGAATACAGCAATCAGGGGCACCGCGCTTGGCAAAGGAGAAGCCGAAAACTCTTTATAAAAATTGTGAACAAAATTCAAATTGAACTAAAATAGAGGCTTGGTTAGAGAAAGCGCAGGGGTGAGGGCACTATGACAGTCATTAGTAGGGGGATTACTCAAGGGTCATGGCACCGTGATGTGGGGGGGGGGTGGCGACTGCACTCCCTCCCCCTCATTTTTGAGAAGATACGTTTAATAATGCTTGTGGAGTAGAATATGTATGCATGTCCCCCCCCCCCCCCCGCCCCCTCTGACTTCCAAAAAACGCTCCGCAGTCCATGTTACTTTTGCTTTCGTGATTTTCATTTTCACTGATAATCGCCCACCCTTTTTGAGAATGGTTCGACCTCTCTAAGGAAAAGACATGCGCACTGAAAAAAAAAATCGAGATTTAGAAGGAAAAAAAATAATAGTAGGAAAGCGATGAGATATCAAAAGTATAAACAGTTGACCCAGAAGATCGTGCTTAGAAGATGAAAGGAGAAAGAATAAAAAAGCGATGAAACAAAATAGATTAAAATCACTAAGTAGCGTAACAAAATCTAAGCTGATGAAAGAAGAATAACCTTGTTTTATAAAAAAAAAAAAAATAACAAAAACCGAGGAAACTCCACCCCTGAAAATTAAAATCTAAAAAAAAAAAAAAAAGAAGAAGAAGAAGAGGTACAAATAACAGAAGGGACCTTTTCTTCAAAGACATATAATTAGAAAAGATATCAAAAGATACGGAAAAGGAAAAGACCCTTTAAATATGAAGGTCGATTAAACAAAAAGGGAAAGAACGAGGGTGATACGGACACTTCAAAGCGCATTCTCGTATTAATATTGATTCAGAGGAGAAAACAAAATAAATCATAAGTGACTGAAAAAGAATACCTTCGTTTCGCAACAATACACATGCAGAAGAATTATATAATTCAAAACTCTATAAGAGACATTGAAAGATAAAGGTGAGTTCTGGTCTTGAGATTACATTGTGAAAGAAACTGTGTCAAAGCAATTGGGAAAGGTTGATCATGACTGTCTACATAATAATTGGTGTATACTGTGAGGTTTTGGAATCATCAAGATATTAAGAAATTGATCCATTCTCTCTGAAAACACATGACCTGCACAGAAAAATGGGTACATGGGACTGCACACACATGTGGCATGAATGTTCGCCCCGAACTTCAGCTCTTTCTCGTCATATTTCGAATATGAGGGACAATTTTATTATGATGCTCTTCGAAACTGACATTAAAACAATGGACATATTGTTTTTATTGTTATTATTATTTTACTGTTATTATTATGATTATCATTATTATTATCATTATTATTATTATTATTATTATTATTATTATGATATTATTATCATCATCATTATTATTATTGTTATTATTTTTATTACTGTTATTATCATTATCATTATCATTATTATTAAGATTATTATTATTATTATTATTATTAATATTATTATTATTGTTATTATTATTATTATTATTATTATTATCATCATTATTATCATTATTATTATTATTTTTTTTTTTTGTTCTTACCCAACCATTATTAACCAGGTTACATGAACAACAGTTTAAAGGCGGTAGTGTGTGGAGCTTTGAAACACGCAGTGAAATAATAAAGCGCATGCATACCTCAAGAATATATTTTGCTCGAAAAAAGAGAAAGAGAAAAAAAAGATGTGTAATGTTGTGTCTTGGTAACGTGACGGTTCCTTTTGTCATGATGCAAACGTATAATACATGACTGTTCCTGAATGATTGTCAATCTCTTTAAACGTGGCTTATAGTTACAGAGACATCAGACGAAACATTTTTTTCTAAAGGCACGGAATTAATAGCATTGCACATTTTTATTTTCCATTTTCTCTTTTTATTTTTAAAAGTGCCCCATTTTACTTAATGGTTATATTAATTTATTTAAAACCTCCAGGTGGTCCTTGAGAAGCTAATATTCAATTGCAGTTAAATGTCAAGCTAGAAATTTCAGATTGAAAGAACGCCTTGTGTGATCTTGAAAAAGCACTTAAACCATTAAGAATTCGACCTTATTCTTATTCAATATGCGCTTCCGTTTTTCTTTTTTAGATAAAGGTATATTGGGCTAACTGAGATAATAATTGAAAAGAGCATTCAGTAAAAATATGAAAGGGCGCTTTCAATTCGATGGTATAAAAATGATCCCTTTCAAAGATATTTTCCTGTTGGTGAATAATTATCATTTTATATTTTATATCTTTTTCATATTTGAGAGAACGAAAAGTTTCAAATAAAAGATTATCGTTTGGTGTACTGAAATACAGAATCCTCTTTCCTTTGTGGAAAAGGGGCAATATATTGCCTTACTTTCCTTCATTACTTTGACATTACATATTACTAATTATTATTTGTATGAAGGGTTTTCAGGCGACCAGAAAAATTGGCGTATCTCATGGTTTGCGCAAAAGTTCCCGGATGACCGTGCAATTTTAAAACAATATCTCATGGTTTGTGTAAAAGTACCCGGATGACCGTGCAATATATCTCCTTATCTTTTAGTGTTCATGATTTCTGTAATCTCATTGGTCAATCATGTCTTTGATAAATTCCCGTATTACCCGTGTACTCGGTCACAAATACAGACCATCCACTGAATATTTCCCGTATTCCGTGAATGAGGTCATTTGTCGCTGTTGTTGTTTTTATGTTTTGCATTGTTTTTTTTATTTGTGCGCATGCGCTAAATCCATCCCTGAATATTTCCCGTATTCCGTGATGACTCACAGCTAGCTGCGCGTATGCATATCGCATGCATATATATTTGCGCTTTATCTTGTTGCATATATATGCATGCAGACAACAAACAAAGCTGGAACTGTACATATGTTTGAACCGTTTGAATATGAACTTTTTAGTTTGGCATATTAAAGTTGACTTTGAACTGTTAAAATTAACTAGCGGCAGTTATGAACAACAAATGACTTAGAGACTGATGAAATTGATATTGATCTACGTGTATTCCTGATGGATGTTGTAGAAAGACAAGAAAGCACAAGTGGTGAGCAGACCAAAGTTTCTGATATATGAATTATGTTTTCATCGTAACTTTACCAATGAGATTACACTACAGAATTCATGTAGATCTACACTTAAAAAGATAAAATCGTTACCCCCTGCTTGTTCTCACGAAATACGGGAAATATCTACGGTCTGGTGCCATATTCCATTCGGCCTCCGGCCTCATGGAATATGGCACCAGACCGTAGATATTTGCCCGTATTTCGTGAACAAGCAGGGGGTAACTAATATTATTATTTGTATGAAGGGTTTTCAGGCGACCAGAAAAATTGGCGTATCTCATGGTTTGCGCAAGAGTTCTCGGGTGACCGTGCAATTTCAAAACAATATCTCATGGTTTGTGTAAAAGTACCCGGATGACCGTGCAATATTATACAAATATTCAATGTTTATGAGTGCGATGGTTCCGAATATTACATGAGCGTGCAAGTTGAGCCGTTCTATTCAACGACGCGAAGCGGAGTTGAATTGAACGTTCAACTTGCACCGATGTAATATTCGAACCGTCGCACGAATGAAAACATTGAATATTTGTTTTATACAACACACGATATACGATAGAAACCGGACTAGAATGGACTAAATGAAACCGAGATAGCCTAGGTCTGGACGAGGTCTTATTTTGCTTACACGGTTCAACTTGCACCGAATGTAATATTCGAACCGACCGCACGAATGAAAACATTGAATATTTGTTACAACACACGATATACGATAGGAATAAGACTAAATCAATGGACTAATGAAACCAAGATAGATCTAACGTTAGGCCTACATGAAGGTCTGGACGAGGTCTTATTTTGCTTACCTTTCGTACGTCAATAGAAGGCTTTCCCGGTGTTCCAATATTTAATAAGTCTATAAGTTAGTTCCACATTGCAAATTCCAGATGGAAATCCATTAATATCTTAGTCACTAGTCACGAATCAGAAACTTCTAGTTTGTATAAAAGTTCACTGTTCAAAACTTAGTAATATTCCGAAATTTGTAAAACTCTTGCAACAATAAAATAGTCCAGGAAAGAGTTCAGATGATACCACGTTAAACTTTGCAAAACACTTAACAGCTGAACGTATTTACATTGTAAAAATACTGTGCGAACATGCAGTGATGCGCATGTGTATATGCGCTGGCAGCGCAAAGGGTACGTACGCGCATGCAGTTAAGTACGTGCCCTGGTACGTGCAGTACGCAAGTTCAGTGTGTCCTGGGTTCTATTGCACGTTGGTTTTGAGCGTGCAATAGATGCACTATTGCACGGATGGTTTTGTGTCAGCGTGCAACAGCTGTTTCTTCTGAATATCATGTGACCCACATTCAATCAGGTGTCAAGGATCTACGTATGTGTATAAATCTCCATATCTCATGGTTTGGGGTGCGCGTGACGCGTAAAAAAGTGAATACGCGCTTAAATACGCAAAGGTTAAGACAATGGATGTATGCGCGCAGCTCTTGCAAGATGCTTGGGTAAGGACAAAAATGTTTTTCTACCTGTGTTTTATGTCGAAGTCAATACAAAAACATAAGGACATGTAATGGTGAAAATTGAGGAACTAGGAATCATACAATTAATAATAATAATATTCAATGGCTTTTCTTTCGTGGAACACAAGGATATATCGTACTCGCTTTGAAAATATTTCACTCGTCGTACCGACTCGTGAAATATGCTCATAGCTCGTGCGATATATCCTTGTATCCCACTCAAGGCCATTCAATATTATATAAATATCTCATGGTTTGGGGTGCGCGTGACGCGTAAAAAAGTGAATACGCGCTTAAATACGCAAAGGTTAAGACAATGGATGTATGCGCGCAGCTCTTGCAAAATGCTTGGGTAAGGACAAAAATGTTTTTCTACCTGTGTTTTATGTCGAAGTCAATACAAAATCATAAGGACATGTAATTGAAAATTGAGGAACTAGGTATCATACAATTAATAATAATAATATTGAATGGCTTTTCTTTCGTGGGACACAAGGATATATCGTACTCGCTTTGAAAATATTTCACGAGTCGGCACGACGAGTGAAATATGCTCATAGCTCGTGCGATATATCCTTGTATCCCACTCAAGGCCATTCAATATTATATAAATATTCAAATAAAAATATATTTTAGTATTTGATATTTTAAAATGACCGCCATTCGCCTCACTCTTAATGACAGCATTCAAGGGGGGCGACGCGGTTTCGCAATAATGGGTGGACACTTAACTCTGACAGCACTGACTTATATTTTCGTCCACAATCGGCCTTTACCTAATTCTGATAATTATTATTGATATCGTAAATATCATCATTGTCATCGGTGCTATCTGCTCAATTGGTTTTGAGCTTTAAGATTTTCAGAAATGAAATTTCATATTTTTTGAATCGTTCATAATACTCTTCCCTTTCCTCCCAAATACTCTATGTCGGGTTTTTGCACCCCTCTAAGTGCCGCCAGGGGTAGGTTTCCCCTCTACCCCTACTTTCAGATACGCCTCTGTGTTCATTGTAAAACCGTAGAAGACCAGGGCCCAGTTGCATAAAACTTACCATTAATGGTAACTCGGCTATCAATGGTAACTACCATGGTAACATCACTCAACAGCCAATCAAAATCAAGGTAAAGCTTGAAGATGTGCGGTAATAACCGACTGATGAACTTTATAAACTTGGTATAGAATGATGCATAAGACTCGAGGATATTATAAGTCATGAAAGCTCGCGCGGTTGGGGGGAGGGGGGGGGGGGTTAACGTGAACTGTAGAAATACATCTGTTTCAATTTTTGATTTATTTATATCCAATTTAATTTTTTTTTAATGCCATTCAGAAGAAAAAAAAAGCACCATAAAACCATGACTTTGTTCATAACATGGCCAGGATAATTGAATTTAATATATTATAATTATATGACAAAATTTTTAAAAAGCGGGACTGTTATAATGAAGTCCTTTTTAACTCTTTCAGTGCCGATGTTATATGTTACAAATAGCCTTGTCATTTTCATTCACCAGTTGCTCGACCACAGAAAAGGTATATGCTGGTCGATGTATATCAAAATTTTGAGCATAAATCAAGCATTCTGATTATAATTACATGCTACCATACAAATTTTCAGAGAGAATTGGAGATTTTTTAAAGATATTACCTTATTTCAACATTAAACAATAGTAAACAAATGAGAGACCAAAAAATAATGGACGAAAAAGAAACGCGAATGCAACTTTCAATAATTCTTTTGCATAAAGTTATGGGTAAAGTAATAAAGTTTGGTATCATAAGAAATGGTAATAAATTTCCTACAAGTTTTGTACACATTTATTTGTGAAAAAAAATGATGGTTAATGAAGTGCAGACATTTGAAAAGTAAGCATTGATCACATTTTGGTAAAATTTTGAAGAGAGTTAAACCCCTTGGCACAGTAAAAGGTAAAAGATGAGTGGAAAAAAAAAAACATCACTTATGTTTTGTTTCTGGTAACTCACAATGTATCAAGGAAATCCTAAGTAATCCCCGTCCCCTCTCTCCACCTCCTCATCCCAGTATGCGTTGCAAATGACTGGATCCATTTATCCCTTTAATACCCTATTTCGTTCACTGCATTAAAGGGATTCTGTAACTTTGTGGAGGCTTGATTTGATAAATTGTTGAATTTTGATATCTGTCTTGTATAATGATGTTCAGAAGGACAAATAAATAGCCAGGCATAGAAAGGTTTTCAAATATATAATGCTATTATTAAGATATCTATGCCTGCATACTTCCATTTACGAAAGCGTACGGCCATACTCTTTAGTCCAACACTGAGTCTATGGGGGAAAATGAGTCTGGCATTTCCGATCACTTGCATAATGTTTACTTTTGTGAAGCACATGATGATTTTGAAGTACTTTTTTTTTTCCTGGGCTTCATTTTTACACCATATTACATACACTGATAGCATGTGAGGCGAGGCAGCTCAGATTTTATCAAGCCTCTACAAAGTTACCAAATCACTAAAACGTAAAAAGTTTTGTTTGATAGATGAATAGTGTCTTTATTTTAGAGCAAGCATAATAGGGAGAAAGGGTGCGGGACATCGTTACATTTCCTTGGTTTCGTTCGGGTAATATTGTTCTTTTCTTCTTGACGATGAACGCCTCAACGCACAACAAAACCTATTGAATAGACTTATTGATTAGAGCATGAGCAGTTGCCAACCACACTAAAAAGCTAAGAAAGCGTAGGCGTGTCATTTTCTTTCAAAGAAACCCATTTTGGGGGTTGTCTGGGTCAGTTTGATGTGTTTTTACCACTGGTCAGGGTTATTGCTTACAAACAATTGAAATTGTGTTCATATTCGGATATCAATAACAGTATTCTTACAATTTCCATGGCATCCACGTAACAGCACACAAGGAGAGCAATACCGGAGCAAGGGTTCCCCTTTAGGACGTACACCATTGGAGAGATTTGCAGAAGTTAAGTTCATTTTCGTATTGAAACTGAAAAGTTTTGTGGTTCGTTAGGAATTGGACTCGCCTCTCACTATATCAGATCCTGTTTTCACATTGGGCATACTCATATGGATTATACTCGATCGCAAAACTTTTGAATCTGAACTTAATTTGCTGTAGCTGTTTTTTTTTTTTTTTTTATTAAATAGAAGGAGGTAACATGGGGGCTGCCTGTACAAAGACAAACAAGGGAACCCAATACACCGTGCAAGTGAAAACGGGGGACCGGTTCGGCATGGGCACCGACGCTCAAATCTCGTTGGCGTTTTACAACGAACACGGGGACCGTACCCGCGACTACAAACTCGACAACATCTTCAAGAACGACTTCGAATCCGGTCACACTGACAGTTTCGATATCGCGATCGAGGATGTCACTTTCGGGGATCCGGTCCAGATTGAGCTGCGGCGGGACAGCGCCGGCCTTGCGGATGCCTGGTTCTGTGAGTTTGTACGGGTAGTGAATGGCAAAGGTAATAAGGTGCATATGTTTCCCGTGCATCGCTGGCTTCCTGCAGGTAACCCGATGAAGTTGAGGGAATACGATACCGCACTTTCTCAGGACGATGTTAATGGGACCCAACGACGGGAGGAACTTCAGAGGAAGAGAGACATCTATGTCCCCATGCTCAATGATAAAACGGGCATGATTATGGTAAGAAAGAAACACCAAAACCATCATAAATTTGGGCAATCAACTTAACCCATTGGGCTAGGGAACCGTTCCCTCCTGTGCTAATCATGTAGGAATGAGAGAATTTAGTAGTCAACAGGTTAACACGGTTATTATCCTCTATTTCTCGCTTTTCCTGTTCCTCCTCCTTGTTCTCTCTCTCTCTCTCTCTCTCTCTCTCTCTAATTTTCTCTTGAGTCCAATCATCCCTCTATTTTTCCCTTGGCGTTCTTTCCTCTTCATCTTTCTATTTTAAGCCAAATGAAAGCATCGATCACCCCGTTATACTTTTCTACTCGCTCTTCCCTCTCTTTCTTCTTCTTCTCCGTCTTCTTCTTCGTCTTCTTCTTCTTCTTCTTCTTCTTCTTCTTCTTCTTCTTCTTCTTCTTCTTCTTCTTCGTCTCCTCTTCTTCTTCTAAACTCAAACTCAAATAATATATATATATATAAATACATATATATATATATATTTTTTTTTTTTTTAATTACACTTTTCCACTGTATACTTGCTTCCTAAAACACGGCCAAACCGATTCCGCACCCCTTAAATACAATCATGAATACTGTTTGATATAGCATAACCTCGTTATATGGTGACCGCTAACAAGAACCCGTATCCCTGAGTATAAATTCTAAAGAGATTAATAGATATCGATTTTGTGCATTCTCTTCGTAAGGAAGACCGAACACAAAAGGGTGACTTTCTTAATCGGCGATTCAATAGGGGCGTGATCCCATCTAAAAATGCGGGGGTGGGATGAATGCAGGTCTTGGCTTTTGGACAAGAATGAGCACATTATTATATTACCTTCCCACGTTTGAAAGTAGGGGTACATGAGACGATGGGGGGGGGGGGGGGGAGGGGGGCTGCAGAATTTTGAAAATATGAATATGAATATGATTGAAAGATCACTTCATATAAGGGCTGCAAGGTACACGAATATTTTATGAAATATTTTATTTCTAGTGTGTGGTGATGCCAAAATTTTCCATGATTGACGAAAGTGTCACTTTAGCTGGCTAGCAAAGTTTACTGAGACACTAAATGTTGACATTCGTACAAGAGGCTTCAAGCCCACTCCGCCCCCCCCCCCCCCGCAAAAATGTACCCTTACGCCTACGTTTTTGAGAAAAAATGAACAAGTTAATATGTATTTTATCTCCTTTTTGTTTCTCTCGCTCCAGCTCAAAGACCTACCAACTGATGAGAACTTCTCTATTACTGCTGGGGTAAGTTTCTTGAAAGAGACATACAGTTTTACAGTTTAAATTCAAAGGCCCCTGCTCAAAGCTGAAAAAGCTTGTCATAGTCGACTGAATTTATATGGAACGCCAAGTGCCAACATCTTTATTTTATATAACCAACTGTAATTCATTTATAACAAATTGAATTTACTCGAAATTCATTGAGAAAGCAATTTTAGTAATTGTTTGCTGAATGTGAATTTTATTTTCCAGTAATATTTTTTCAAAAGCGTTAAAAACAAAGCCATCTTCCGATTTTGCTCATAAATGATTGTGTTATAAAAAAACCAATAATCTTCGACTTTGCCAAATAATGCGAATATGGCAGCATATTTTTTAAAGGCGTTTTTTTCCAGCTACTCCCAACAACCCAACTCTTAAGAAAGAAAATCGTACGTATGAAATTGTTAATATGGTTAACAGATTCATTATTATGGTTAAGATTATTTGGAATTAGTTATTTGACACGTATGAAAGGTTTTTTTTTTCAAAAGGTGTTAACCAACAAGTTATTTATATTTTGGATGTGTCATAGAAATTATTCTTAATATCGTATTGAATGTTTTAGCTTCTTTCATTATTGTTTAAAGTAACAGGTCAGAATATTTTTTTTTCCTCGTCGAAATATATGTAAAAGTGTTACCTGAATTTATTTACTTTTTTTTTTCTTTTCATCCCAATCACAGTTGAATATCAAAATGACTTCTAAGAGGCTGCTTGCTGAATCGAAGCTAGTTGGATTCAGCATGGAGAAATGGGATTCGCTCAAAGATTTGGAGGAGATTTACAAAGAACCTCACTTCCCAGTGCCTATGGTAAGATCGTTAATGGGTAAAAATAAGTGGTGTAGCCATGGGGGTGGGGACTCAGGGGTACGTGCCCCATATTGAAGGGCGAATGGGGGCGGGGGGATAAATTGAGAATTTAAAAAAATATATGTAAAAGGGAAGGGATTGGGAAAAGGACGAGAAATTATGATCCCCTCTCAACACACTCAACTAATGAATGGCCTTGATAATCATGCTTTTTATTCGTCAATCAAGATGCCCCTTTCCGCTAATGATACCAGTAGCCCCCCCCCCCCCCTCCCTTCTCAATGATGGAATCCCTCTACTCCTCTGGGTTAGATCCAGTGGGTGGGGGAGTGTGTATTCTGTCTTGGGTAGGGTGGAATCGCAAGTGATACCACACTAATCGTGAGTGGCTGTAACTAAACTCATAAATATATGAGTTTCTCATCCTCTTTCTCATTCCCTTTCTCACCCCCCTCCCTCTCTCTCTCTCTCTCTCTCTCTTTCCTTTATTCATGTTTCTTCATCCTTCTCTTTAAATCTCATTCCTTTTCTTTCATCCCTCTGTCCCCCTTTACTTTAGAAATCTAAGACCCTCTTTTCGATCTGTTATACTTGTCAAAGAGTTGGTTTTAAATATGATGTATAATTCGTTTTCTTTTCCCTTCTCTTTCTCTCTATCTATCTATCTTTTCTATCTTTCTCTGCCTCTCTTCCATTACCCTCCTTCTTTCACATTCTCTGTTTCTGCCTTTCTCTCCCTTTCTGTCTCTCTCATTCTCTCATTTTTACTCCTTTATTTTGTGTATCGTAATGTTATTTTGCCACATAATGTCCTTGATGTTTTTTGTAACTATGAATGTTTATCTAATTGTATATCGAATTGTATTTTACTGTGAATTCTTTTGCATGATGTGTAAAACTCCTTGTAATTCAGCTCTTGAGCTGCAATATGGTTTTTAATAAATACCTTTCAATTCAATTCAATTCAATAAATCATTATTGCATGCGTTGCATGAATCGACATCCAGCGATTTCCACTTCATGCATTGCATACGAAGTGTCATTTGTTTGTTGTTGTTATTTTAATGTTTGATTGTTATAACTGATTGATATATCCCATTGATTTTACACAGTGTATGCAAGACAGGATTCATTCCTTGACCCTGTCTTGTATTATGTTTGTAACCTTGTTATTGCATAAAAACAATTTTTAATTAAATTAAATTGCAATGAATAATTCAAAATATTATTGTTTACTTGTTTTGACAGGGGGTGGAGCGATGGAAGTCAGATAAAGAATTCGGTAACCAGAGGCTCTCTGGATGTAACCCAGCAGTGATTAGACTATGTACCAAGATACCAGACAAGTAAATATTTCTTCGATCTGAAATCACAAGTTTGATATCTTATCATGTCACGGTTTGTCTGCTTTTATCGAAGAAAATGTTGAGTTGTGGAAGAAATGAAAAATTATTTGTGAGCATTGCCGTTCTTCTTATTTCTATGTAAAACAGTATTAAAGTAACAATGTCCAAGGGCCCCGTTGCATAAAACTTACCATTAACGGTAACTTTGCCATCAATGGTAACTCCCATGGAAACCTTGATTTTGATTGGCTGTTGAGTGATGTTACCATGGTACTTACCATTGATAGCAGAGTTACCATTAATAGTAAGTTTTAAGCAACGGGGCCCAGGAAGGAAAATGTTCTTGAAATGCTCTCATTATGAGTGGAAATAGTCTAAATCTTTGGACCAAATTATAATGCAACATACGGTAGTCCCGTATATACGAATATCCAAGTCATTTATTTTTCATCGTTTGTGTCTTTCAGCAAGATTTAGTCAATATGTTATTGATGGTTCTATAACCCGGACTCGATTTTTTTCCCATTCACCACGACCACACCAGAGTCCCGTTTCATAAAACTTGTCACCAATGACAAGTCGCAATAACTGTTATAAGCCACTGAAATCCTTGCATCTGATTGGCTGAGAGCAAATTTGTCGGTAAAAATCACCGACAAGACACTTGATGAAACGCTCCCCAGGGCCTTGTTTCATACAAGTTGTTATCAATAACAACCGTCAAAGTTCTATAACAAATTTGATCACAGCCAATCAGATGCAAGGATTTCGGTAGCTTATAACATATATTGTATTGTGACTTGTAAATGATAACAAGTTTTATGAAACGGGGCCCAGGACAGCTATACAGCTGACACAGTTATTTGGCCAAACATCCAGGTCAGCTATACCTTGAATGGTGTCAAGAAATTGCCTTATTTTGTTTGGTTATCATCATGGTAATTTGATTTCAAAGTCTTGACCTGATTCAATCTAAGTAAAATTATTGATCTTTTTCCTTTGCATAACCATCGACATGATTTCCCAGTAAATTAAATTTCTGTTTATCCCAAACCTAAAAACGGGTTATAACGCTGAATTAATTTCCTGAAATAAATAAACATTTCTTTTGAGCCTAAACCTCAAGATAGATTATTATAATTTATATACAAACTTTTAGTGTTAACCTATTGCTTCATAAAATGACTTAGCTCTTGGATATATTTCTTCTCTTTGAGCAACCTTTTCCATAAGCCGTTCTGATTTGCTTTCACCCAGGAACAGTACATTTAGATTGGAAGAAACTGGAGAGAGAGAGGGAGAGACAGAGAGAGACAGAGAGAGAGAGAGAGAGAGCTTAATATGCAATAGCAGCTCCTTCTTACCCATTCTCTTCAAACTGCTAATGGCCTTCACATATTCAAATCCAAACCCAAGACTTCCTTAATGCTCAAGGTCTACAGCTCTCTCTCTCTCTCTCTCTCTCTCTTTTTGTTTGTTTGTTTTTTGTTGTTGTTTTTGCCTCTCTTGTTACAGTATCTAATTACAATTACTTGTAGGCGCCTTGAACTTCTGTATTTTGATGTGACCTTTATAAATATTTTAATCATTAGTATTTATATTTCTCTTTAGTTTTGGCGTGAACGAAGAAGACATTCAGCCTCTTCTCGAGGGGTTGACGATCACGGAGGCAATCGATAACAAACGACTTTTCATCATCGATCACAAGATTCTCAAAGACTTGCCATGCACGGACGGGAGAGAGGTATTTTCTAAACAACTCAAAGTGTTCAACTTCTAATGCCCGCCTCACAAGAGGCGTCATTTGCTGACATTGCAGGGGACGCGGAACGTCTTTGAAAGTAGGAGGAGGGGGGGGGGGGGGGGGGGGGCTGATTTGATTTAACTTGTTGAGTTTTCTATGTTTCTTCGAGGCTTAACACAAATTAAATAAATAAAGAAAGAATAATCTTTATCATATGACGTCTTGTTTTACTTCTGAATGAAAAAAAAAATGAGCGATTCAATTCACACTGTGAATTAAGTATTGGAATAAAGATCACATTGTGCTGGTTTTAGGCAATACAAGTACTGACATCGTCGGAAAGGTCTACTTGTGATTCATAAAGAAAGTTCATTAAGAATATGATTGAAAATATATTTATGACCGCTATTATAAATCTATATCCCAATCACAAAAATTATCAACATGATTAATTTGACAATACATAATGGTTTCCGAAAGAGCTGCTATTCCGGCATGCATACAATCCATGCCTTCTTACAATGTCTACCAAGAAGATAAGTAGTACCTCTTTAAAATATTTTATTATTGTTGTTGTTGTTGTTGTTGTTATTATTATTATTATTATTATTATTATTATTATTATTATTATTATTATTATTATTATTATTATTATTATTGTTGTTGTTGTTGTTGTTGTTGTTGTTGTTGTTGTTGTCGTCGTCGTCGTCGTCGTCATCATCATCATCATCATCATCATCATCATCATTATTATTATTATTATTATTATTATTATTATTATTATTATTATTATTATTATTATTATTATTATTATTATTATTATTATTATTATTATTATTATTATTATTATAAATATACATTGTAATTATCATTTCCTCCAGATATGCGCCCCCATAGCGCTCTTCTTTGTGAACAAGGACCAATATTTGATGCCTGTTGCCATTCAGTTGTATCAGGACCTAGCACCAGATAATCCGGTAAATATCCGTGTTTCCCGCAGTGATTAAAACTTAAAAATTATTTAAGGGCTAAATTGATCGCATTTTTATTTTTCAAATTGGCAACAATAATATTTTTCTTTTAATGCTAGATGATTTTTAAAAATATAATGCCTTTGAAAACTTTGAAGAAAGGTTGAAAAATATTTGATAAAAAGCAATGATTTTGAGCCTCTTAATGTGTTGCCAATTTAGGATTTTTAAAGCTTATTCTCCTTTTTAAAATTCCTGGCAGCATGGTCATGCAACAATGGACACAGTGTGTGGAGAAATTTTTGCTCTTTCTACTCAATGTATCTGGTATATTTTTAAAGGCTCTATATTAATAATTTTTGAGCCAAACCATAAAATATGGTCATTTGTCTCGAAAGGGTTAATATCCATGAAATATGTTATCAGACAACAACAACAACAACAACAACAATGACAAAAACAATAGCAATGACAAAACGGCACATTGTTAGACCCGAAATTCCCAACTCAAGGCAGAAGGGGGGGGGGGGGGGGGAAGACAACCCATATCGAAATCAAGTTTACCTAAAAGAAAATAATTGTAGATTTTATGATATTTCTTCAAATAATCTTCTCAAAAATGATGATTTCAGAATATTCATATATTTCTAGTTTCCAGAAATCAAAGACATAAAATCCGAGTATAATCAGTGATAAATTCAGAACACAGCAATAAATTACAGCTCCCATTCCCCACGGTCCTTGTGCTATCCGATTTCATCAATCAATTCATTATAAAAGGTAATCATGTCCATTGAACAAGCTTTGGTTGTGGTCTGAATTAATTTCTTGTTTCCACAAATTTTATGGCCTTAATTTGTCAAAAGACAGACGATTATTTGAAAAATATGTAAAACTTATTCCAAATTATTAAATTTCAAGTTATTTAATTTAACAATTTGCAAGGTTTGGTTTTATTTTTATTATTTTTGTTTTTAGGTATCAAACATTATTATCAAATTGGTAAGAAAAAGTATGGTTAGATACTGTTTTTATAATCATTCAAGACAAACTTAATTGAAATGGTGTTTACAGGTATTCTACCCGAGTGACCCGGAATATACTTGGCTCATGGCCAAGTGCTATTTCAACTTGGCGGATTTCTCCGTCCATGAGGCTGGCAGCCATCTTGGTTTCACGCACCTGATTGGGGAGGTCATCGTCATAGCAACGCAAAGGTCACTGTCGCCATCTCATCCAATTTTCCGCCTTCTAGCGCCGCACTTCCTTTACCTGCTTGCCATCAACAAGTACGTTTTATTATTCAGTTTAACGAGGAAATGCAACCTTAATGGCAACTTGTTTTGAAAGAAACCAGAAAAGTAGAGGAGCAGATTGATGAAGGTTCGAAAGAAATCGGAAGAGTTGTAATAAATACACAAATGAGAGTTTCAAATTGGCCAAGTCGGTAATATCACTGTTCTATTTGTTCCAACACACACAACTAAAATGTCCTTTTTTTCAAAATGCATTTCTCGGTAGGATGCTTTTCCTGTTGGAGAACCTATAAAAATATGCTATCTACTATACATTTCGAATACTGCCCCTAGGCGTGCTAGGAGAAAAAGTGCTTATTTTAGTAGAAAAATAAAACAACAACAACAACAACAAAACAGAAAATCAATGACAAACGGGAGAGTTTTTGATCGTGAATACGTCATATTCAACTGACCAAATCGCCAAAGTGAGATTCGCATAGATTTAGTGATCCTCCCACACACTCTTAAAATGTTGGGTAAATTTAGTTGGGTAACTGCTGGTTGGTTAAAAATATTCCCAATTCTGGGCTATTATTAACCAACTGGACACTCGAGTGGTGTAACCAATATTGGTCAATACTTTTTACCTAAATATTGGGCATATATTTACCAACAGTATTTGGTTATTATGGGTTGGGTACTTGTTGCCCTGTAGTTGTGTAATTTTGTCACATTTCCTTTGCCAGTTGGGTAAATTTTGTTGGGTAACTGATGGTTGGTTAGAAATTCGCTTTTGCCCAACTTGTGGTAAATATTTTTACCCAATATTGGGGAAAACACTTATATGAATATTCATGAATTTTTAGTAGCGTATGGTTTGGGGTGGCCCGATTTACTAACTGTCACCAAATGCATAAAAAAATATAAGGGGTATATAAGAGCTTGCACTAGTTTGCACTAACTGGATAGGATAGGACTAGGATAGGATAGGTTAAGATATAGGATAGGATAGCTTAAAATAGGATAGGTTAGGATTGATTAGGTTAAGACCCAGAAGAACGTAATAAGTAGATTTCATTTTTTTTTTACCTAGGTTGGAGGAAAAAGGAAACAATAAATTGGGCAGCTGAATTTGCCCAACCACATGATATTTGTTACCAAACAGCTGAACAAATAGAGGGTTGGGCAATCCTATTGGGTAAGATTGGTTGGGCAATAATTACCCAACTGAGAATATAACCAACAGTTGGGCAATTGTAGAGTTTGGTAAAATCTAATGGGTCACCAACTCATGGGCAATTTAATTTGCCCAACAACATAGTAAATGGATTGCCCAACATCAGTTGGGCAAATTTTAACCAAAAGTTGTGTGGACAGTATGTTGCCCAGTGTTGGTTAAAAATTGGGCATTTTTTTGCCCAACTTTTTTAAGAGTGCACTCTCTTATCATTTGTCCGATTCTGTTGAACTTTAACCATCCTGTTTCTCTTATTTTTCTGCTTATACAAAAATCAGCTTATTACCAAGGTTTGATTTGCCCATTAAAGACAAACTTGAGTTCTGGGCGTGCGATGAAATTTCACTTTGAGGGCTTAGTGACATTGTTTATCCTTTAAAGTGATTAATTTGCTTTATTTCTAAGATAAAAGACCCTGGGTAGAATTGCAGTTCGCATCATTAACGTTGATTATCATGATTATGTTGGAAATAAGATAATCGTGCATCCGAGTCATTGCGAAAATTACGAAGTCTTGCTGAATAACACAAACAATGAACAAAGATATGGACACATGGGTGGATGAACTATTCCGATCTTAGAGCACTGAGAGAGAAATCTTTCTCAGGTTATAGTGCTAGTGTGATGGTCTTTCAAATGGGACCAAAAAGAGGAGAAACCTCACTGACATACAATTCTTGATTTCCATCTTCTAAATACTCATATTCTGTAAAATAACAATTCGGTATAGTTGATCCCCTCAAGTTTTGTAAGATGGTCGTATTATTTTACACGTAACTTTTTAAGATGATCTAAATTAGTAATGGCTGACAGAAGAAATCGAATGAAAACCGCTTGTTGTACATGTATTTTGATTCCTTCGCTACCTTTTGTAAAGGTAGTTATATTGCTTTAATAGCTTATTTTATTTCGCTTGGCCATTCGGCATAATGTAGTGGTTTGTTAAGTTCAGTGTCTTTCTGGTGTACGTCTTCCTGGTCTTGTCGGAGAAACTGAGGAATACGAGTCAAACATGAGTAAGTTTTATCTTCATATGTATTCATTCTGTTCTTATTTTAGTAAGGGCCTGGCTCCCTTGTTAGGAGAAGGCGGCTTCATGGATGACAACGTAAGCGTAGGACATGTGGGAGTGGCAGAAATCATCAAACGTACTTTTGCTACTTGGCGACTCGACGTAGAGGGTTCTCTCCAGGCTGATCTTCGTGAGAGGGGTGTGTCCGATCCGGAGGTGTTGCCGAACTATCATTACCGTGACGATGCCTTGATTCTACGCAAAGCAATATGCAACTACGTGGGGGAAGTTGTGGAACATCATTATGGTACGAAAACATACAGTCTTTATAAATCCAAACCAAACTAACAAGCAAAAAAAAAAACCCAAGCAAAGTCTGCTTCGAGCAAGGGCAGTGACTTAGTACACTGCAAAAAAAAAAATTGTTTAGTTTCTAAACACTTTTCTGTGACAGATTATAAAACACTGCGACATGTACGGGTTTAAGAGTTAAGTTAAGAGCTAAACACATGCTGTGCTTATTTTTATCACCCCTTAGGTGTTTATTAGATGGTTCTAATATATAGGCTAAATACCAAATGTGTACACATAATCATGTGGTGTTTACACCATAATCACACACACTGTTTAGTATTTAAACATGTGTTTAGCATGTGTTTAGCTCTTAACTTAGCTCTTAAACCCTTACAATATATAAACGCGTCGCAGTGTTTTTAATCTGTCACAGAAAAGTGTTTAGAAACTAAACAATTTTTTTACAATGTAGATTAGAATTGGCAATGGTGTTGAATAATGGTTATACGATTAATTTGATTGTGAAGAAACTGTCGACAGGTCAAGTATTTATGAAAAAATAGTGTCTTGTCAGGTTTTAAGTTCATTTCAAATGATCACGAATTTACTCACTAAGAGAAACCACTGCACACAGATGTGTATACAGGACTACACATACTCGTGGCACTGGAAATTTCATCCAGAAATTTGAACTATTTCTAGATATTTTGAAGTATAAGAGCATAACTGGGACATAGCTGTTGTGAAATCCAGCTGCATAGGATTTTTTTTTTAAACAAAGAAGCTCAGAAGCAGATACTCACCACAATTTTGGTATAATTAACTATTTATATGAATATTTTGGATTTAGATCCTTTTGGAATGAAACATCGAAAAATCACAGTTTTTGGAAAAGATAAGAAATATAAAAAAAACATGAATTATGAACAAACAGACATCAGAGAAGATGTAAAATGTACTCTGCTAGCACTATTAATGTGTTTCATCTTGAATATCAATTGTTAAACGTGTTTAAATGTGCAGAAATAGACATTCGACTAAGGTTCATTCCAAAAGGAGCTAAATCCATGGAAATTGAAATTATGAAAAAATTCTTCAAAATTGAATTTAAGGCAATAGCCCTATCATATATATCAAAATGAAGTTACAGTGAACAAGGGAAAGTGGTAAATTTAAAAAAAAAAAACTTAATTTACTCAAAAACGCTAAATGTGGATTTAGTTCCTTATGGAATGAAACTCTTCAAATAAAGACTTAAATTGCACATGCCACTATCTTACGCTAATCCCTAATAATCATATTTGATTGATACACGTCAGTCAAAACTCAATTACACACACGCATACACACGCTTATGCTTGAATATGCCACAGTTTAATAATCTCTTCTTTTTTTTCCTTGTTTTTGACTGACCCTCTCTAGATGATCCTGCTAAGATTGCCTCTGATGAGGAGTTACAAGAATGGGGGCGCTTCATGGGCGGTAAACCGAATGAGGGAGAGATTACTGGATGTATCAAGGTATAAAAAAAAGAAAGAATAAATGAATAAAAGAATAAACGGCCCGGGAAAGCAAAATGTAACCCCCCCCCCCCCCAACAAAGAAACCATAATGTTTCTAAGGCAATAGTGGCGTCGATAAAAAAAAAGGGGGGGTTCCTTGGATTATTTCATAATTAAATGTCTGTTTGATTCCTGAGGATGCATTGACGCACCTGGGTACTGACTAACAGTAATATCGATTATGTCTTAAATAGCTGTTGTATATTTCGTTGCATTTCGAATTTGTTATAAATCAGACACAAACTGGCAACTGATGTATCTTTCGAGCTCCTCTCCCACTTGCTCTTTACAGATATTTCATAAATTTGAATTTTCTCAGTTGTTGATGAAGGAATAGATTACTTTTATCCAGGTTTTGTCTAAAAGCATAATTATTTGCATTGATTATATCAAATGTGCACGTGTGATTAAATATTTTCTTTAAGTGATTGAAATATATTTTCTCTGGCGATTCTTTTTTTTTTTGGGGGGGGTGGGGGTTAAATTTCAGGGCAAATTGGAGAGAATCTCGCAAAATGCATCACAGAGTTGCTGACTTGTGTTTGATTGATTACAACTTCAAACATCCATAACTTTCTTATTCATTGTCAGATTATGCTCAAACTGTCATTTGTTTGATTTTTCTACTTCTTCCTCCTTCAGCAGTCAACGAGTTATCACCCTCAGCTGTCGAGAGGTCATTCCATCACTGATATCATCCTTCTTTTTTTTTCCTTCCACAGGGCGTCCCAAACGAGGGCCAATTCAAAACAACAGCAGAAATCACCACCATTGTCACCGACATCATCTTCATATTCAGCGCCGTCCATGCCGCTGTGAATTTCGGCCAGTACGACAACTACGGTTATCCCCCAGCCTGCCCCGGCTGGATGAACGGAAGACCGCCTCAAGACAAGGTAAGACATTAGTCACCGGTGGCGTATCCACAATAGGGAGGCCCGCCGTAGCCCCCTCCCTCCCCTTTAAGATCATTAATGATACTGAAAATCTCTCAATGGCGTTGTGATTATACACACTCGATCCATTTGATGTGTTGAAAAAGTTATTCAAAATTCCACCTTTTTCTATTACAAGTATTGAAAAAAGAAAACTATTTCCTGTAATTTGTGCCCCAATCAGTCAGACCCAACTTCGGAAAACCGAGCACAGGTATATACTCCGAAAACGGCGTATGAATATAGAGCCCTCATCGTTCAGTGCGAGGCAGTGTGTACAAAGGGCATGGGGGAAATCTTGCATAGTCAACCTACCAACGATGTATGTATTTTTAAAAATAATGCTGCTTGTCAAATATCTTCAAAATTCTTGAATGATTCGTCATATGAAATGACTTTCAAATGACAAACATTTGAAATAAATGTATCCGCAGCATTATTTTTGAAAAATATATTATCAAGAGCAGGTCGACATTACACGATTTTCCGCATGCCTTTTGTACACACTTGTCTCGCACTGAACGATGAGGGCTCTATATTCATCTTTCTCCATACGCCGTTTTCGGAGAATATACCTGTGCTCAGTTTTCCGTAGTTGGGTCTGACTGCCAATATTTAATATTTTACAGGAGCTCCAAGAAAACGACGAACTCTCCAGACATACATTCTTCCGCTTCATGTCCAGGGCCCAGCCTGTAACACAAATATTTGCAGTCAATTGCAAATTTGAAACAACGATTCTGATTGATTAATGGTCAGAATTTCTACAATATGTGCATGCAACGATGATCTTGATTAGCCATTGCCATTAACCTTTGAACGGGGACCCGGGAATGACACGACTGATCACTGTATAACTCTTACTGCGCCAAGGGGTTCAGCTCTCTTCAAAATTTTACCAAAATGTTATCAATGCTTACTTTTCAAATGTCTGCACTTCATTAACCATCTATTATTTCACAAAATATTGTCTACAAAAAAAAAATTATTACCATTTCTTATGATAGCAAACATTATTACTTTATCCAACTTTATGCATACTATTTATTGAAATTACATTTGAGTTTCTTTTTTGTCCATTAATATTTGGTTTCTCATTTGTTTACTATTGTTTAATGTTGAAATAAGGTAATATCTTTTTTAAAATCTGCAATAATCTCTGGAAATTTCTATGGTAGCTTATAATTATAATCATATATTTAGAATGCTTGATTTATGCTCAAAATTTTGATATACATTGACCACCATATACCTTTCCTGTGGTCGAGCTATTGATGAATAAAAATGACAAATCTATCTGTCACATAAATGTGACATCGGCACTGAAAGAGTTAAACCCCGCGTGCCCCCCCCCCCCCCCCACCCTCTCTCTCTCTCTCTCTCCACTGCAGGTATTCCATGTTTCTTGTATAGCCCCCCCCCCCCCCCCCCCCCACTTTGAGGTTGTAACAAATGTTAAATTTCTCACCCTATAACAAAACAAAAAAAAACCAACAAAAAACAAACAAACAAACAAACATTTGCAACCCTTATCCTGACTGGAATAAATAAAGCCCGGAGAATTTTTTTTTTTTAACCCTATTATTTGTTTTTAAGCTGACGTCATTAGCTACGTTCATACGGGACTTGTAGTTTCGAAACTTTAAGTTAGGGAAACTTCCAGTTAACGAAACTACCGCTCACTAACAACGACGAGGGTTCACCGGCCCGAAACAACGACGCTCGTTGTTCTGAGACTACAAGTCAAGTGTCAGTCATTTAACATGAGCAGAGAGGTCATCGCTAACAACGAGATTGCTCAACTTGAAGTTTATTCTGTCCACACGGTCCGTAACTACGAGAAGACCACCCGCTGATCGTGGTTTCGGCGTTAACCACAAGCTCTCTTGTGTTTCTGGAACTACAAGTAAACTTAAAGTTTCGAAACTACGAGACTGATTTTACTGTCTGAAACTAAAAGATAACTTAATGTTTGGAAACTACAAGCTCTCTTCATGTGAACCCGACTATTGTCTCTTTTTTGTGTGTTAACAGAGCGAATTGTCTGAGCAGGATATCATCGTTCAGCTACCGAACAAACAGAGGACCTTGCAAATCATGGTTCTTACCAAGCTACTAAGTGGTCGGGATACCAATTCTCTAGGAGACTTTGAGATGCAGTACATCTATGATCCTGTCGGTATGGAAGCATTGAAGAGGTTAGATCATCTGAGTCATATTGCAGACTCAACTTTTGTTAATTAAAAATTATTTTAAAAAAAAGAAAGAAAAGAAAAGAAAAAATGAATTAAGATTGGTACAATTTTCTTTTTGCTATCTAATTTACATAAATCTTCATAAGTTGTATGCAACGAATTCCATTACAAATTATAAAATAATAATAAATATATTTCAATGACTTCATTTGTTGGTTGGTATGTAGAAAAATAATACATATCAAAATTCAGAACACATTTTTTTCTAAGATTTTGGCCATATTCTATGCTATATCATCAGTTAAGTTGGTTGACATTGCTGCCTATTGTGTGAGAAGTGATTGCACTTTTATTTGTAATCACGGTAAGGGGATTAACCCTTTCAGGACAGGAATGATTTAAGGGCTAAACTGATCACATTTTATTCTTCGAATTGGCAACATTAATATTTTTATTTTAGTGCCACATGGTTCTAATGAGGCATAATGTCTTTGAAAACAATATACATGGTAAGAAATTATTCGAAAAGTTGAAAATTTTGGAAATTATGATGAAAAACTAATGATTTTGAACCTCTCAGTGTGTTGCCAATTCTCCGTATCGCATATAGCTCTCCGAATCCGAACGCATGCGGCGCTCTAATTTTTGGGCATGTGATTGCTGGCAACTGAGCTTCCGGGTCCGGCCGGAGCGTCATTGACAATGTGTTAGAAGACTGGTCAGCCTAGCAAAAACTCCCTTTTGTTCCTAATCTAGCAAATAATCGTGTTTTTATACAGTTGATATTTAAATGGGATTCTTCTGTGAAGCCACCCAATGTGGGATGTTGAGCCGAAGATGCAAAACGTGTTTTCAGCAGAACAATCACGCATGAAAAAAGCAAGGAAATATCAGTGTATGCTCACTATAGCTATAGACTGGAACCGGAAATATATGTGCCAACATCGTTGTCCCCGATATCGGCATCGGGAGCTGATATCGGCTGATATCGGCTATATGCGATAGGGAGAATTTAAGGATTTCAAAGCTTATTCTCGTTTTTAAAATTCCTTACATCAAACACAATATTGTGTGAGAAGTGATAACACTTTTTTTACTATTAAGGTAGGGAAATTAACATCATCTTTCTTTCTCCCTCCCTCCCTCCCTCTACTGTCTCCCTCTTTACCCACCCACCCAATCTCTTTTTCTCTCTTTCTCTCTTACTACCCCTCCCTCTCTCTCTTCCCCTCTCTATCGGGCTATTCCAATCTCCCTCTCTGTTCCCTTTTCTATCACATACTCTCTTCTCTCTCTTACTCTTCTATCCCCCTCTCTATCTCACTATTCCAATCTCCCTCTTCCCTTTTCTATCACATACTCTCTGTCCCTTCTCTCCCTCTCTTACTCTTCTATTCCCCCCTCTCTATCGCATTATTCCAATCTCCCTCTCTCTCTTCCCTTTTTTATCACATACTCTCTTCTCTCCCTCTCTTCCTCTTCTATCCCCCCTCTCTATCGCACAATTCTAATCTCCCTCTTCCCTTTTCTATCACATTCTCTATCTCTCCCCCCCCCCCCTCTCTATCTCCTCCCCCTATATATCTCACTGTTCATATCTCCCTCTTTCATTTCTATCACACACACACACACACACACACTCTCTCTCTCTCTCTCTCTCTCTCTCTCTCTCTCTCTCTCTCTCTCTCTTGTTCAGATTCCGTGCTGAGTTGAAAGAAGTTGGTGCCACAATTGACATGAGAAACCAGACTCGAGAGGAGAAATACTTTTGGTTGCACCCCAAAGAAGTACCAAACTCTATTGCAATCTAAGAGGCTTCTTCGGTTAAAGGGAAATTCAACCTTAATGGCAAGTTGTTCTGAAAGAAAGAGGAAAAATCAGAGAAGCAGATTGGTAAAAGTTTGAACAAAATCGGACAAGCAATAAGAAAGTTATGATTTTCTGAAAGTTGTAATCACTATACATATGGGCATTTCAAATTGGCCGAATAGGTAATGTCCCTGTGATGTATAGTTGTGGACAACTCCCCCATTTGCGACAACACACAAAATGACTAAAATGTCATTTTTTTTCAAAATTTACTACTCAGTAGGCTCTCTTTCTTTCATCAGGACCTATAACAATATGCTATCTCCAATATATTTTGAGTATTGCCCCGAGGGTAAAGGCGCTTCGGAGAAAACCGCAAATTAATGATAAATTTGTGTACGACAAACGGGAGAGTTGTCCACAAGTATGTCACAATCGACTCACCGAATTGCCAATTTGAGATTCGCATAGATGTAGTGATCTCATTTTTCAAACATCCATAACTTTCTTATTCCTTGTCCAATTTCTTTCAAACTTTCACTATCCTGATTTTCTTATTTTTCTGCTTTCACACAAATCAACTTATGGCCAATGTTGGATTGCCCTTTAAAGAGAAATATTTGTATTGATGTTTGTGTTGTTGTTGTTGTTTTATTTTTTTTTTTTTGGGGGGGGGGTGGGGCTAGAGCTGAGGTATATTTAACCTATAATGGTGTCTCTTCACCCAGGTGTACTATGTATACTGAATACCCATTAGGATGCGAACGTCAGTGTAGTTTGATCGTTATTATGCATGCCTGTCAGTCAGACCCAACTCCGGAAAACCGAGCACAGGTATATACTCCGAAGACGGCGTATGAATATAGAGCCCTCATCGTTCAGTTCGAGGCAGTGTGTACAAAAGGCATGGGCAAAATCTTGCAAGGTCAACCAGCCAACGATATATAATTTTTTTAAAGTAATGCTGCGTGCCAATTATCTTCCAAATCCTTGAATGATTCGTCATATGAAATGACTTTCAAATGACAAACGTTTGAAATAAATATATCTGCAGCATTATTTTTGAGAAATATATTATTAACAGCAGGTCGACATTGCACGATTTTCCCCATGTCTTTTGTACACACTGTCTCAATGGGGCTCTATATTCATCTTGCTCCATACGCCGTTTTCGGAGTATATACCTGTGCTCGGTTTTCCGGAGTTGGGTATAACTGCCTGTTAAAATGTTGAATGGCTGGCATTGCCCCCCCCCCCCCCCCCTCCCCTCGGGGGAATGAAGTTAAATGTCTATAGGCCTACTCTATTGCGATTAGAATCAAGCCGTGTATTAAGTCGTCATTCATTCTTTGTACAATGAAATATTTAATATATGCAATGATACGAACTTGCACCCAAACTTGACAGACACCTGAAGAAAGATCTCAAGAATATAAGGTCTTTCAAATGAATTCAGCGTTCTCCTTTAGTGTTATCCATTTATTCTCTACTTCAATATCATGTCTATATGATCAGAGTATGAAAAACTACCCCCCCCCCCTCCGAAAAAAAAGGAAAACAAAAATAAACACAAATAAACACAAACACAAAACACAACAAATAAAAAATCAACATGTAAAAAGACCTACCCATAAGTATGTCATATTGTGTGGTATGTTTTATGTTATATTGAATGTATATAACATTATGCAAGGCCTTTTTTTTTGCAGCCTTTTAAATGAATTTGTACAGATTTACATATGCGTTTGAATTCCGCTATATTTGGATTAAAAGATACGTGATTTCAATTAAAATCAAATGAATGTTTATATACGTGTATGTTATTAAATGTGTACGTGTCTTATGATTGTTTTGATAGACGCTTTCATACCACCATCATTCAGTTTTATCATCCTCCTCCTCCTCCTCCTCTTCATCACCATCAACGTCGTCATCGTCATCATAATCATCATCATGATGATGATCATCATTATCATTAGCATCATCACCATCATTACCATCAACATCGTCACCATCAACTTCATCAACATCATCATTATAATCAATCAGTCCCCCCCCCCCCCCACTTTTTGTCTGTCTCTGTCTCTGTCTTTCTCTCTCTCTCTCTCTCTCTCTCTCTCTCTCTCTCTCTCTCTCTCTCTTTCTAGGCCTTTCAGATAATAATAATGCAATAATCAAAATCACTTTGACATACTCCAGAGGACTACAGCATCATTCAAATTTCAGAAACGGGATTTAGCTATTAAAGAGCTCAAAATTTTAATCATAATCAGAAGTCACTTGTACCAGCAATGAGAAGAATAACATAGTGCAAATATAAATATTATTCAGAAAAATACTCCACTCTTGATTCATGCACACAAATACAATGACAACATTGGCAAGAGGGAAGTTCTACTAACTTATAGTAGTTATACAAGGTCAAGTCCAACATTTTTGCCCCATATATATTACCGACTACTCAAATAACTATTAAAAGTGATTTCATTGTGTGAACATTAAACAGCAATACATCATATATCGAGGGAAAAAGAGAGAGGGAGAGGAAGAGAGAGAGATGAAGAGAAAGAGAGAGCGAGTGAGAAGCACAGAAGACATCAGATTTCAGCAACAAAAGATAGATATGGAAGCAACATCAATTATTTATTTGTAAAGTAAGGATCAAATAAAGAAATATGCGGAAGAAAAAAAGGGAAGATCAAAAGAAATACTATAGTAGCCTTTTCATATTAATACTTTTTGAACAAACAATGATGGCAGATGATAAGCTTTATACAACCGTATACTGACCTATACATATTCAACAATAAATACATACATGAAAATATGCTGCAATTTGAGAATGTGTGGTGTCGATGATTTAAACTGCACAAATGTGTTTCATATTCTCCAATAAGATTGATTTATAGGCAGTTTTCACGATCACACCACACATTCTTTCAAATAAATAAGAACCCTGAAAAGCGTCGGAGAGCTCGTGAAGACGATCCACGCATACTGCTTGAAATATCAAAAACCAAAAAGAAGGTCTTACTCATCAGACCTCTTTAGGTGTCTTGGTCCTTTGAAAGAGCACATGGTGTAACCATAGAAACTGCAACTGCAATGCTGAAACTTCACACATAAAGATTGATTTGGGCAGTTACTACACCATTATCATACATGGAAACCAGTTTGGGCACACTGCAAAAACTACGGTACTAATTCAACACCATCTCGGTATTAATATTGGGATACACCAGAAAAGTTATTAAAACAACACCAGTTTGATATTGGGCTACACCAGTTATGTGTTAGAAAAACACCAGTTTGATTGGAAACTGGTGTTGTTTTAACACTTATCTGGTGTAGCCCAATATAGATACCGATATCGTGTTGAATTAACACCGTGGTTTTTGCAGTGTTTGGTTTTTGCAGTGCAGAAAGTAAGACTTTCAGTATCATTCTTGCTCAATCAGGATGATACCATCCAGACAAAAATGTTATCATTGATCACACAACGAGATAATTCCTAAACACCTAAAGTCCTTTCTCACAGAAAGTAATATCGGAGGGAGCATGTATTACCAAAAAAAGGGGGGATTTTTGTTTGAGCAGCACTGATAAATATATTTCAAATAAATGGTCTGATATTGTCCTTCATGTCACATTAAGCCTTATCATTTTCCTTTAATTTCAAAGTTTGAAGGGCGTAGATTTGTAGTTCTAACTTGTTTATGGAGTGTCTTCATTTATTGTTTCGATTATATCTGTGGTTTCTCTTCCATTTCAACCATTATAATTTAAACAGAGAATATTATTATCCAGTTCCAGATATATCCAACTTATAACAGGCAATGCAATCATAAATCATGGCCATTTATAAAATACAGTTTTGATTTTTCTTGCAGAAAATAACATTTTAAAAGTTTAAATTTTTATTTTCTTTACGACAAAAACACTCGTACACAATATCATTAACTTTGAGAATCAATTCTTTTCCACAATAACCTGTTTTAGTGAGCTTTCACTTGCTATACTGCAAGCTTTTTCAAACCTTCACCATAGCTGGCGCTGTTGCAGATGCAGCACAAGGATGTCTTTGCATCACCTGTAATATGACCCTCTTCAGTTATTTCATCAACTCTACAAGGTTCAACTGCCAACATATTAATATTGTGGAATATAATTTCAGCTCTTCAATATATATATATATATATAAAGAAAGGAGACAGACACACATGGTAATTATTTTTGGTGTCTCGACAATGATTTCAGTATAAACATTTTACTGAAAGTATTCTAATAGCTGTCAGCAACTGCAATCTATAATAGCAATGCTCATAATCAGCACAGATAAAGACAACAAAAAAAGTATCAGTTTTCCTCTGAGCCATTCAACTAAAGAAATATAAGCTTCAAGATGAAGATGACTTCTGGTGATTACTATGTGAAAGAAACTATTTGGAAGCGATTGGGAAAGGTTGATGATGTACAGTGTAGTACATATGAATTCAGGGGCAGATCCAGGGTGACCGAATCGGCCGCGGCCCCCCTTTTTTCAGACTGTCCAGAGGGGGGCCGAATCAACCAAATTCTGGACAACTGGACCCCAAAAATCTGATAACCTTTTTTTTTTTTTTTGATTGTCAGAAATTTTTTGAACATTTGTGAGCCCCTCTTTTACAAAATCCTGGATCCGCCCCCTTTTTTTTTTTTTTGATTGTCAGAAATTTTTTGAACATTTGTGTGCCCCTCTTTTACAAAATCCTGGTTAATACTATAAGGTTTTGGAATCATCAAGCTGATAAGAAGTTGACTCAATCTTGCTAAAAAGTCACATGCATTGCACACAGAAATGTGCATAATGCATAATTGGGACTTCACATACATCTGGCATGAAAGTTTGGACCAAACTTTCCATCTTTTCTTTTCCATCATAGTTTGCATATGAGGGCATTTGAAGAGCAATCTTTTTAACCCTTTCAAGACAATAGACCACATTTTGTGGTTTGGCTCAATAACTTTTGATTCAGAGCTCTAAAAAATATACCAGATGCATGAGTAGAAAGAGCAATAATTTCTGCACACACTATGTCCATTTTTATTGCATGACCATGATACTGCATTTGATGCCAGGAATTTTAAAAATGAGAATAATCTTTTTAATCCCTAAATTGGCAACACATTGACAGGTTCAAAATCATTGTTTTTCATCAAAATTGGCAATTTTTTCAACTAATCAACAAAATATCCAACCATGTATATTGTTTTCAAAGACATTACACCTTATTAGAACCCTGCAGCACTAAAAGAAAAATATTATTGTTGCCAATTTGAAGAACAAAATGTGATCAATTTAGCCCTTAAATAATTCTTGTCCTGAAAGGGTCAAGGGGACATTTCTTCTATCATGGTCTTTCAACCATTCTCAGAACTCCTTCTCTTTAATACCGACAACTGTTATAAGCTACTGAAATCCTTGCATCTGATTGGCTGAGAGCAAATTTGTCAGTAAAAATCACTGACAAAACGCTTGATGAAACGCTCCCCAGGATGTTTATATACCCCCCCCCCCCCTTATTTGTTTGAATTCATACACTGTACATGTCGAGTCACACAACATACAAAACAAAGGGTTGATCCCATGCCTGCTCTGGCAACACTTGCTGTAATTTTGTTAACCCTTTCAGGACGGGAATTATTTAAGGGCTAAATTGATCACATTTTGTTCTTCAAATTGGCAATAATAATATTTTTCTATTAGTGCTACATGGTTCTAATGAGGTTGATGTTTTTAAAAATAATATTCATGGTTGAAAATTTTGTTGAAAAGTCGAAAAATTGCCAATTTTGATGAAAAATAATGATTTTGAACCTCTCATTGTGTTGCCAATTTAAGGATTTTAAAGCTTATTCTTGTTTTAAAAATTCCTGGCATCAAACGCAAATGGTCACGAAACAAAAATTCTTTAATGTGTGCAGAAATTTTTGCTCTTTCTACTCATGCATCTGGTATATTTTCTAGAGCTCTGAATCAAAAGTTATTGAGCCAAACCACAAAATTTGGTCAATTGTCTTGAAAGGGTTAAGAAAAATAGGTTAAGGCTTGAACTTGTGATTGACTTTTTTTTTCCTCGTTTGATTGCTTGTTTGTTTTGTTTTGTTTTTGTTGTCCTTTTTTTTGTTCATTACACTCCATTGAGCATTATTTTATTCTTTTTTGCCGTTAACATTTTATTGCAAATATGTCATGTTTTAATGTAAATACGTTATAGTTCTTAATAAAAACATAAATAAAAAAAAAATTGTGATTGACTTTTAGGTTAAGTTAGGTTTAGGTTTTTGCCTTGGGCTAGGTAGGTGTATACAATTTGTAGATTCATTGCTACCTTTTGTTTTCATGTTCTGTTGTAAATAGTGTTATGTTTCAACAAGTTTGTTGTTAGTGTCATGATTATTCATTTGTTATTTTCCTCTTTTTGTATTATTTAAAAGATGAAAGGGTGTGGAAACGCTTCAAGCTTCATTATCGCCATACCTCTGCATGTTATTACATTATCCATAAATTGTACCTGTATTATGGTCATATTTGCCTTTGAATTCTGTTATAGTTTACTTATACTTATTCTTATTTTTGTCATAATAATTATACAGTGTAATTCCATGAACCACACAGAAATAAATAAATAAACAAAGTTTTGGAATTCAGTAAGTGCTAGAGATTTACCTCGAAGCAAACATATCCAGAGCGTGTGTCTTCGCTAGTGAAATGAAGTGGCACAAAAATATGCGTCAGGAGGGCAAAAGGCATAATTGTTTATGACATCACCTATTTCAGTGCATTATATCTCAGTGACTCGTTTTGTATTATTTAGCTTAATCAAGGTAACAAAGGCATTTTAGCCGCTCTGTGTACAATGATGTGTTTCTACCTCTATGCCATAAAACAATGATTTTTTAAACAATTATGCAATTTGCGTTCCATATGCGTCTTTTTGAAGCACCATACCTCACAAAACTACCTTAAATCAAGAAAAGACTAGACCAATTTCATTAAGCCATTTAAACATCCATGGATCAATGTATCGAGTACTGCTTAATGGACAAACAAGTTAACAACCACCTAATAATGTCCGACACACAAACACTGATAGATATTTTTAGCCATGCATATTCAATTGAACATATAAACATGATGGAAATAATGCAGGCAGCACAATATAAGCTCTACTCCATAACAATACAGGAGCCATAGGCATTTTAAAATTTGAGGGTTTGTATTTTGATATTGAGTCAGAACACACATTTTGCTGACTTCACTACAAAAATATGTTTATAATTCCTGCGGCAATTTGGATATGTCCTTTACAAAAAATCCATTACGAGTATTTCTCACCTAGTACAAAATTGTACTAGGTAAGAAGGTTCAATTCAATTCAATTTGGAAGCCAGCATAATACTGCAATACATATAACTTGAAACTGAATATGTATGAAGGTGAATTAGTGAAAATATTTCAATTTAGCACATAGATATTACAACTTTTCGACACAGCTAGGAGAGACAAATTACAGTCCTAAGGAGTTGGAATTGGTACGGGGTTTTTGTTCCTACATGTACATGTAACAAAAGCAATGAATGGCAGTAATAATTAAAATGTACCGAGCGCCAAAAATAATACTGATTTGTTCAAAGATATATATCATGAACATTAAACCACTTTGCTTACATCAGGTTGTCTGATTTACATAAACACTGATTAAATATCATTTTGAAATTCAGTCTTTTGACTCGTTTTAATCCAACGGCAACGTCTTGAATTTGGTATATCACATATTCTCCATACAGTTAAGTTGATGTTAATATGCAACAGATAAGTTTAGTCAAGACTACAAAAATGCCTTGTAAAACATGTAACATGTACAGCATTTTAGTAAAAATATATGAATCTGCCCTCTGCTGGGAACATCATACGGTTCCATCTGGTACATAAACCATCATAAAATAAATTGAAACTTGTTTTTAAACAGTACTTTCCTTTGGTCCAATGTGTCTAGTCTCATAGGCTCCAAAGATTTGCAGCATTGGTTCTTGTTTATCCTTCCCACAATCCTCTCTGCTGACGCTGTTGTCATTGAGGATGCGTTGAGAGTGAACGGGAGACAAATGTTCAATGGTTATGCTCGGGATGGGACCTAGATGTGTTTGAGGCATTAGACGAGGTTTCCACCTCTCTGGACTCTCGTCCTGCCCTGTCCAGTCGATGTCCTCATCGTTACTGTCCACAACAACATCAACCCCAAGTTCTTCATCAAGATCAATCTCCAAATTGTCCCTACTGTGAATGCTTGTCATGAAGTGACTTGTTTCATTTTCTTTATCTTTTTGGTGAGATGTGGTTGGATCACCTGAACTCCTTTGTGGAGTAGAATCCATAAGTTGGCACATTTCTGCTTCCTCTACCGTACTACGGCGTGAAAAAGACAACCTTGGCGTTGCAGCAGTTCTAACAGGACTCTCGCAAAATGCGGTATGGTAGCTGGAGGCATCGTTAAAATTGTCTGCTGCATTATCGTTGTTCTCGTTCCTGTTTGGAGTGCTGAAGAATTCATGGCCCTGCATAGGGGATGGCGAAGGACTAGCTTCCTGACTCCTCTCGATTAAGTCGTCCAATTGCTTCTGCTTGGTGACTTCCATCGAAGCTTTCCTCTTTGCATGGTTCTGCAAGTTGTCCCTATCATAGTTTGCGATTGTCATTGACACATCCTTTCCCTGCTCCGACTTTTTCATGTTCAAAAAAGGAATTGCGAGTTTCCTACGGAGTGACCATCTTGTCCAGCCAGTCTGGACCCTTTTAGGTGAGCAAGGTTTCCCATTACTGACTTTATCAATGAGGGGAGATCCAGATCCTCTCCTGGACTGATCCTGGTCTGTGATGCTCATATCAGGTGAGAGCATGTTTGTGAAAGAGTCAGCACTCAGCTGGTACTGGAAGGATGGTCTATGAGCAACAGAATTCCCTGGAATCGTTGTCGATGTCTCCAAGATTTCATTGGTGGTGGTCCGATCTCCAACTACTCCATTGTAATCTAAAATGCCCTCCTGACTTACCGACGATTGCTGGAATGGGGTTCGAACAGTCTGCATGGTGTTACTCGCCTGGAGCTGACGACCGATGCTAATGGTGGCTGCCGATCGCAGTGATCTCCTCCGCAAGACCGTGTGCGTTGCGACTCTCCTCCAGATTGTCCTGCAATCTTTCTTAAACTGCTTTGTCAGCAAGGTGTAAAGGAAAGGGTTGGCACAAGAATTTACAGGGAGTACAAAGATGATGAGGACTTTCGATCCTTCCAGCGGGATCAGGTGTTTTTCAAAGGCCGATGCTAAAGAAAATATAGCAAACGGTGCCCAGCATATGAAGTCTGTGAAGACCAGAAGAGACATTCTACGAGCTACCCGAGAGTCATTGGAGTTCCAGGCATGGGAACCTTGGATTGAGCAATAGATGCTGGTGTAACAGAGCAGAATGATGACAAAGGCAAGTCCGTTTGAGATCATGATGGTGGCAACGTAAATGAGCGACTTTGTGTCATCGACCTTCACCGGCAGGCAAACAGCATACCGGTAGTGGTTGATGCCATACTTTAACAGAGGCAGCGTTGCTATAGTGATGGCAAAAATCCAACCAATAGCCATGATGATGACAGCTCGTCGCAGCTTCAGCCGCTTCTCAAGATGCATGGCATGCTTGATGGCATAAAAGCGCTCCAGCGTGATGGTTGTAAGGGTATATATCGAGAGCTCAGATGAGAACACAGCTAGGAAACCTGCCACCCTGCATCCATTCCCCAGCTGCCACTGGACAGCCGTTTGACGGAAGACACCGAGGCTTGCCGCATCCTTGCTGGCCAGAATGCTGAGGTACAGCCCCATGGCGAAGTCAGCGCTGGCGAGGTTACAGATGAGGAAACGAGGGACGTCCATCTTTGAGTGTGAGAGGAAGATGACGAAGATGACGATGGCGTTACCAATGATAGCCAGGAGAAAGACAAACCAGACGCTGACACGTAGGAACCAGGAACCAAAGATATCCTTGCAAGGGAGGAAAGGACCTGTAGAGGTGATAAAGCATGAAGGCAAATCTCAATCAAATGCAAAGTGAAAAGAATACAAGATCATATTCTACTCAACACTTTCCATGCTCATGACGGCAAATCCTCAAGCAATTCTGCCAAAGTTTCTAATGTTACACTAAATGTTTTCAGACTCAACTTGAAGATGGACAAGGGTTAAATGTGCAGCAGTTACAGGATACTGATGTACATACATGTAGCGAGAAGAAATACCATAATTCTTCATTTCAATCAACTATAGTGAAAATGTTTTGTTCCGAAAGGTTTTTTCAGAGTCAACCATAGTTGCCTGCAATATGTACAGAGCGCCATCTTGTGGTCAATCTACCTCCTGGTTCAAAATCATCTTTATTTTTACTCTTTAAATTCCAATTAATCAAACTCTTTTCCCATGATGTACTGGGACCTGGATAGCCAAATTGTTTGCTCTGTTACTGCCATCAAGTCATGCACAGCTAGTAGCAAGACTAATATAAAATGCAAACAACTTTTTTGTAACTTGCCCAACAAAAATACTCTCATGGAACTAGGAATACATACATGTGCATGTACATGTAGATAAATGTTTCATGGACACTTGAAGACTGGTATTTTTTGAAAGGGCAAATCCAACCTTGGTAAAAAGATGATTTGTGTCAAAGCAGAAAAACAAGAAAAAACAGGATGGTGAAAGTTTGAAAGAAATCGGACAAGGACTAAGAAAGTTATGGATGTTTGAAAAATGAGATCATTACAGCTATGCGAATCTCAAATTTCAAATTGGCAAGGACTAAGAAAGTTATGGATGTTTGATTTGATTTAACTACATGAACTTGTCTAATACACATTTTTCATAGTTCTCTGGGGCTTTAATTGTAACAACAGGTTAATCGATGCCCTCTCACAGTGTTAATTAATCAACCTACCAGGCAATGGTTCACAGGAGACATTGTATCTTGGTTGGATGAAGACTGCACTGCCGACATCACCCATGTAGTAGCTATCAGGTATATCCAGACTGGATCGCCAATAATCTGAGTTATCATAGTGAGAGCTCCCGTGGACGGAGGGCGTCTCCATCATGGCGATACTAGAGAACCAGCTGCCATTGTCGTAATCTAAAATGGAAAGATTCAGTATAATTCATTTCACTCAAATCGTCATTTGACATATTTCCGCACAAGAATGTTGAGATTTAAAGTTCAAGTTTAACTCTACATTACACATTCGTACGTGAGTCACCTGTTTTACTTGCTTGTTTCCTATATACATGTACAGTCTCAATGTTTTTTTTTTCCCTTCTATTTTAATGTTACATTTAATCATCTAGTTTGTTATGTTTGTATGTTACATGTGTACCTCTACAATTAATTATGTAAGTGGGTCTTCTAGAAGGGTTTTCTTCTATTCATTATACCCTTCTCGATTCTCTACACTTTCTCTTTCCCTTTCATCCAGCCTTATTCTTTCTTTCCTTTTCTTTCCCTCTCTTCTTTGTATCCCCCTTCTCGTCGTCCCACGCCCTCTTTTGTTCTTTTGTATTGTACATGTACATGCAACTATACACCAGTACAATTCTTTTTACCACAGGATCGAATAGCCAAGATCTTTCTAGATCTTTAATCTCGATCCCCACTCATTTATGTCCCTTGTTTTTCCATACAATTGTTTATTTTTAATGTACTTCTTATGTATACATATTTTATATGTATGATCATTATGTGCAATTATGCACTTTTATATGTATAATGTCTCTATATTGAGTGAAATAAATGAATCTTGAATCTTGAATCTTGAATCTTAATCTTGAATCTTGAATCTCTCCATATTCAATACAGATATTTGTTATCCATCGGTGTTACACCAAAGATAAGGTAAACAAGACAATGGAAATCATCTGCTGAGAGCAGGAAGGGCGTTAATATATACGCACACATCCTTCTGGTTCTCAGCAGACGGTTCGCAAGAAGACATTTGTTGTGTTTGTTTTATTTGTTACCTGTTGATGTCTCAAATACTTTCCACTGGATATTTCCTCGTGGCCCAAAATGTTACATTGTACATGTAATAATAACAATAATAATATTCTGAATTTACATAGTGCCTAATACATCTACGATGTCTCTATGTGCAGTACCTTTCATATACAGCATATCCTTCCCCCCCCCCCCCACACCCACAAAAAAGAAGCAATTCTTGTCAAGTCTGGGTTTTGCACCTGTACCCAAAAGTGTCTTTTTTTTTCATTTGAGCATACAATATCACCAGATTTGTGGGAGTTATTTGATAGAAGGGAACTTAAGCTACTATTTAAGCTAAAATATATTTTGAACTATTTATTTGGGGAGACTTTTTCCGACTGTTCCCTGTTCCAGATACAGAGTAGACTAGATATACAAAGTGGAGCCTGAGAGAATAATGTAATAACTTCAATCATCACAAATAAAATGGCGGTTTGGGAGAAGGGGGGAGGGGTGTTACTCCTCACCTATTGAGTCATGCTCCGAGACTGGTAGATGAGAGTCTGACAACCACTTAATGGTCTCTGTGAGTGGCGGGGGCTCCGCCCTATCCAGACCTAGGTATAGACAGCAGTGGTAGCCATAGGACGTCACAACATGCTGGATCCTTGGTAGGGCGTCAGGGGGAGGTATGTCTAGGAGGTACTTGTTTTCTGTAGTCTGTAGAGTGATGAGTGATGAAAGGCCCTCGTGTGGCAGGGTTGGGAACATGTTGCTCACAAGGTTGCTAGGGGGCAAAAGAATGTGACAAGATATGGTTTTTTCTTGCTATAATATATCAGCTGTTAAGAGCCCAAAAGGTGTTAACGCTATGTTGAAGTATATGAGTGAATGCCTTTCTGAATCTAAGCATATGACACAGTGCAATTGTGAACAATAGCTACTTCAGGTACCAACAGATAATCATTGCCAGCTGTTCATAACAGCAGTCCCTGAAAAGGCAGTCCTAGTTAGAAACCGTTAAGCAAATATATGCAAACGGATGTATGACAGTTGCTCCTGCGACAATTGCTCCGGTCTTACGTTGCCATGCTAATCCTAAACCTAAACCTAAACCTAACCCTAACCCTAGTCCTAATCTTCACATTGTCCTGAACAAAAACAAACAAATCATGACCTTGACCTTAACCTTTGATCTTTCGAGATATGGACTGTGGAGCAAATGTTGCAGTAGGCGCCCCATGCAAACATGTCATGTTTAAGTGTGAAAACACAAATTTTTTGCAACATAAAACAGAATTAGAAGACACTGCAATGGGCACTTCTGGAACTGATTTCGCTTGTCCTTGTCTGCTGATAACTGTCAATGCATAATGCTTTCTAGGCTTTCTAAAGATGAACTACAATCTCTTAGGACTCTCTCTCTCCAAATAAATCATCACGCACATAGCCAACAGGTCATCAAGGAACATTAGTTTTGGTTGTCTTAGTCTAAGGAACTTTGTGATGAATGGATCTGGTTTTAGAAACTGGCCAGAAGACAATGATAAATCTCAGTATTTCATTTTCACCTAAGGTTACCATATTGTTACTAATACCGTTCTCCCTAAGGTGGCTTATCGAAACTCAGTGGCACAATAAGATGTGTCCGGAACGCAAACAGGGACATTGTTGGGGAATTAAAAGTTGATATTTAATACATGTACATGTATATGCAATGACAATTTGGGTAATATTAAGCCTATTTATTGTTGTAGATGTATTTGTACACTACATATTTGTGTGGCATAATGATATGTTTTTGCCTTCATGCAAAAAAGAATTTTTTAAAGCTTTATGCATTTTGTGTTCCGGACGCTTCTTTTCGTGCCACTATGTTTCGCTAAGCTACCTAAAGGCCCTGTAATCTTAGGTAGATGGTAACATATTATTGATCATTGGAATAATCAAACATTGGTATAACGTACCATTCCATCAAGCATGACGGACAGAGTAATGACTTTGTAATGACAACATGACTTGGAGACAAAGTCAAATTTTAGCAAAGAAAGAGAAAATGGCCACGGACAGGAAAATAAAGAGGGAAAGAGAGAAATGAATGAAATGTTATTTCCTCAGATATATCAGTACAAGTAAATTCTATGACTTACAGATGTTCTAGTTTTTCTAGAGATTCAAAAGCCCTGGGATGAATGAAGGTGATCTTGTTGTCACTCAGGTCTCTAGAAACATAAAGAAAAAAACAGGAAATATTAATCATAGCTCATATTTCAACTGCAGATCAGAATACTTCACTTCTATTTTTTTGAAATAGAAGGGGGCATATTGTACATCCTTTGAAATCAATTTCTAAGGAGTGCTAATAGGCTGAAAACAAATTATGCAAATTAGTGCGGCCACAATTGAAATATAAAGTTTCACAATATCTCAGCAAATATTGAAGATGAGAGAACTAATAAGGTATCTGCACTCAAAAGTTCTGATGGTAAAAAATTATGATTATTAAAGCATTACTTGGAATTCACCAGGACCCCATTTTATAAGGCGTGTGATTAAATGAAATTGATCACTTGTTGTTCTTTATAAGACAGGGTTCAACTGTTGATTTTATACCAATGTAGTATATAAGTTAACATAAAACATTTGCGCATCCTTTACTCTACTAGAATTATTTCTGTAAATGACAATAAACAGAAATAATAATGATGATGATGATGATGACGATAATAATAATAATAATGATAAAAACAATATTTATAATAATAATAACTTTACATGTGACATTAAGGCGAATCCTTTTATCTCAGCCTATTGACATTCGCCTTAACGCACGGTCACTTTCGCCATAATGTTGACTTTCTATTTTGACTTCCCCCTAAGGATTCCCCCTAACGTAGGAAACAATGTTGTAATAATAATCAATAATAATAATAATTACTACTACTACTACTACTACTACTAATAATAATAATAATAACAGTAACAATATTATTTCCTATGTTAGGGGGAATCCTATCAATGCGGTTTATTCCGTCACAATAGAAATTCAACGTTCCGGTGAAAGCTACTGTGCGTTAAGGCGAATGATAACAATAGGCTGAGATAAAAGGATTCCCCCTAATGCTGGAATAAGAGTTAGTATTAAAGTGCTTTACCAGAAACAACCGACCAAAGAGCTGTTGAGAAGTAAGGCATCAGCAACACCGCCAGCTATCAATATAACAAACTTTTGAAGTACATGTAGCTTCCAGAGCAGCAAGTGAAAAAAAAAAGTTCAACCTAAAAGATATTGCTTTACTCACAGGTAGTTGAGGTTCTCCAACCCAAAGAAAGCATCTTCTGGAATCTCTTGTATGAGGTTTGATTTGAGCGTCAGATCGAAGAGATGGAATAGAGAGTAGAATGGTTGACCCTTCAGAGAGGTTATCAGATTGACTTTCAGATCGCTGTCAAGATAACAAATATAATCAAGAGTGACAGGTTAGGTAAAGAACCTTAGGTAAAGAGAGAGTTCAGAATGGGATGTTCAACCCATAGCAGTTCAGAGTTTTCTAAAGGATAAATTAGAGTTCTGGGGAGCGTTTCATGAAAGGAAGTTGTCGGATATTTTATCCGACAACTGTTAAAAGCTACTGAAATCCTTGCATCTGATTGGCTGAGAGCAAATTTGTCGGATATACATGTAATATCTGACAAGTCCTTTCATGAAACGCCCCCAGGTCATGCAATTACATTGTGAAAGAAATTGTCTCAAGGGAATTGGGAAAGGCTGACCAAGTCTACAAAAGAATTGTTTTATACTGTGTTGCTTTGGAATCATCAAAATAGATAAGAAATTGACCCAATCTCACTGAAAAGCACATGTACTGTACACAGAAATGGGTATATGGGACTACACACACAAGCGGCATGAATGTTCAGCCCAAACATTTCAGCTATTTCTAGTCATATTTCAAATATAAGAGCATTTGAAGAGCAATCCCTTTCAGGTAATGTTTCTACTCTGATGTTCTTCAAAACTGACATAAAAGGAATGAGAAAGCTCACAAATTATGTTCCACCTTTCCGAGAACTCAAGATTCCCTTTAAGATCTAAATAAATCTGCTTTTCCTCCTTATATTGCCACCACTTATTCGGATTTTCCACACTCCCACGTAATTGAAAAAAAAAAAACCCAAAACCAATGTGAACAATGAGAATTACCAAATAAAGTCAACAAAATATTGTCAATTTTTTACTTGAAAAATAGTGATTATAAATTTCAGCTTTGTCAGAGACTTTAATATTTACAATTAAATCATTCTTATTTATGAAGTGCACAATGTACTGCATTAGACAATGGATTACAAATTGTCAGTGAGTTTCGCTCCTTATGCTAATGTATAATCTGCATTTCCTAGCTATCATTCTGTCAAGATAACATAATCAAGAGTGTCAGCTTAAGGTAAGGACCTCAGATAAAGAAAGCATTTGCAATGCGATGTCCAATCCTTAGATTTTTTAGTGAGTTCTTGTTTCATTCATTAATTGAGTGATAAACAGAACAGTCGCCTTTGCATACTCAGAATTTGCTTACAGCGGACTCCGAATTGCTTACAGCGGACACAGAAAGGTAAAAAATAAAAATACAAAGATACTCTAAAGTGATAGATGCAAGTGTAACTCTGCAGTCCTTGAGCAAGTTTCCTCACTATAAAGTTTTCATCAATTTTTCTTTCTTTCTGTTACATCAATTTGAAGCATAATGTTTGATTTGATCGATATACATGAATTAATTAGCAGCACTTATCTTATCCTGCAAATTAATTTGATTCACAAGAGACTTTGAATGGACTGACTTTCTGAACGTTGTCGGGATAACAAATATAATCAAGAGTGAGTGACAGGAAGGGATAGGGACTTGAGGTAAAGAAAGCGCATTAATATGATCGGATGTTTAAAGGTACTTCATCCCTTTTGCAGCCCTAAATTTTGAAGTTGTGTGAGTATGCGATACAATAAATTACAAAAGAATTATAATTTGAAAACTTGTACGGATACAAAGGGATTATAATTTGCTTTTAAGTACGTAATAACAACAATTTGGTAACACTTTACCCTAACTTGAAAAAAATCTCGTAATTTTTAAAATTATGTTTTGACCATTACAAGTACACGTACTTGCGTTGATTTCTGAATAGCTCCCTCTGCGACAAAAGCAAGATTTCCATTTCTTACACAGGAGTGATAGAACTTGTGACCTTGAAATTTTTATAGGCAGCATCTACAGGATGTCTACTAAACCTGTGCAAAATTTCGCCGAGTTTTTGTGTCAGTCTGCAAAAGGGATGAAGTACCTTTAACCTGTTGGCTACTGAATTCTTTAACTCTCATAGGTTTAACACAGGAGTCACCCGGTTCCCGTAGTCTATGGGTTAACCCTTTCAAGACAATTGACCACATTTTGTGGTTTGGCTCAATAACTTTTGATCCAGAGCTCTAAAAAATATACCAGATGCACGAGTAGAAAGAGCAAAATTTTCTGCACACACTATGTCCATTTTTATTGCATGACCATATTGCGTTTGATGCCAGGAATTTTAAAAACAAGAATAAGCTTTGAGATTCTTAAATTGGCAACACATTGAGAGGTTTAAAATCATTGTTTTTCATCAAAATTGGCAATTTCTTTCAACTATTCAACAAATTTCTAACCATGTATATTGTTTTCAAAGATATTACACCTTATTTGAACCATGTAGCACTAAAAGAAAAATATTATTGTTGCCAATTTGAAGAACAAAATGTGATCAATTTAGCCCTTAAATAATCCCTGTCCGTAGTCTATGGGTTAAGAGAACATTAGTTCTGGTAAAGGTGAAAAACTAATTTGTGAGCTTTCTCATTCTTTTTATTCCTTTGTGGCAGAATATCATAGGAGCAATGTCTCCTTAAATGGATTGCTCTTCAAATGCCCTCATATTCAAAATATGTCCGAAAATAGGTGAAAACTTTTAACCAAATCTGCATGCAAGATATGGGTGTAGTCCCATACATCCATTTCTTTTACTGTTATTACAGCCAGCTCAAGTCGATTTCTCATTATCATGATGATTTGTAAACCTAACAGTATAAACTATGCCCTACATAATCACCATTTCACAGTAAGAAGGAGATGTTTTTTTCTTCATGTTATCGCATGACTGGTACTCAATTTCATCTTTAATACACTGATCTTCTAGAGGGTTTCAAGTTTTCATCAAAACATTGTTAAGTGATAAATGTAATGGTGGGCTTCACAAACTCAAATTTGTTTTTATGGATCACAATGTATAATTACCAATAAGGTGGGGGCCGATCGTGCCACTATCCAGTAAATATGTTACTGAACTGATCCAAGAATAAAGATGTGTATAAAGAATAATATCAATATTTTCCAAATGCTCAAAATAATGATAATAAGGTCACAAATCTCTGTTCTCACTTTTCTTTATAATCTGTTTCTTCATTTAAAAAAAATACATTATTCATTCAAATTATAAAAACATCTATTTTTTGATCAGATGAAAACATTTATAGAAAAGAAATGAATGTATTTAAAGGATTTGTAAGATATCAGTGAAGTAATAAAAGATTCAATTCAATTAGTGATTTAGAGCAAGGGATTATTTTTTGTTTCTTTCTTTGTATATTAAGCAATGAATCGAAATAGAATCTTCATCAAATGGATCCAAAGACAGAACTGTAAATCCCACACACTAAATTTTCTTTTCAACTTCCTTCTTAAAGGGTACCAATCACCAAAAAATATTTTACTCTGTATGTTAGAGGTTCCATGTCATTCTATTATATTCCAAATACGGGCTTTGAATATCACTTCTAAAAAGAGATATTACAAGTTTAATTATACTCTCTATAAGCATAAAAGCGACTCTTGAGTAGACTACTCAACGCACCTGTACGCGCTTGCCAAGATTAGAGCTCGCTCGGAACCCAACTCGGAGGTTCGGTTCCGCGTGAGCACCTTCATGTTATCCTTTATTTCCTTCATACTCCTGAACTGTTGACCTATAGAATTTCAGATAAAGTTATTTATGGTTAATTTTATACTTCCTAGCAGTATACACATTTTTTTCTGGTGGTTGGTACACTTTAAATCAATATGCGTTTCATTCTTATAATCTCAAAAATATTTTTTTAATCAGTTGTTCATTAATTTCATGAAGATAACAATCATGCAACCTGACAAATTTTGCAAATTATAAGGAGTAGGAAGATATTAATGCAATACCATTACTAATACAATGAAAATGCACAGAAGCAGAAGACTAGTTGCCTCCTGAACCATAAAAGACATAGGAAACAAAACCTGTGAATCAGAATTAGTTACTTACATGATTTCTAACCGTGTACATCCTGATAAGTCTGGTATTACACTAATCTGGTTGGAATGAATATCACTGCAAAATTAAAGAAAAACAAAATAGAAATCAGGTAAAAATATAAATGTTAAATAGAATACATGTACATGATAAATAAATCTGGTGATCTGTAAAGAAAACAAAAGTTTGTGCGCATGGCTCATTAGATCCTATCAATGTTCTTTCAAACTCATTTCAGTGCATTGTATCATAAGGTCTTACAAACACACATTAAAAAAAAAAAATCCATTCCAATCCAGTCAGATCCAATCCAATCAAATCATATCAAATCAAATTAAATCATATAGCAAATCAAATCCAAATCCAAATCAAATCATATCAAATCAAATCAATCAAAAGATCAGAGTGCTTGTCTCCTAAAAAAAAACATGTGCAGGAATAATATGTGAAGACAATTTGAAAATATTAGCATAAATGAAGACACTGCCTTCCGACAAGAGAAAACCATACAGTTTAATTAAGGTGAATATCAATTGCAAGGCTCTGAATTCAAAAATAGAAGAAATACAGATATGGTCAAAACCTATCTCATGCTGAAATATACCAACAACAAAAAAATGGAAAGTAATCATCGTTTTACTGATAAAAGGACATCAAAGAAGGCAGATTCATATAATATGCTTTCCCCAAGGCAATCACGCCATATCATCAATCTCTGAATTAGATAAAAGAACACATTGATTTCATCGGTCATATAAGGGGCTGCAAGAAATGAACAGTAATCTAGACGATGGATTGTATTAAGGGAGCACTGCTGTGGGGGAGCGGGGGGGGGGGGGTTACCAGTCCTACTTTGTTAATGAAATGCAAGAGAACAAGGCTATCAAGTGAGCAGAGGCTGTGAGAAGAGGTTGTATCATTCTCTTTTCATGTTGCTTTTCCCCATATTGCTATCTTTCTCACAAATTCCTCTCTCGTTTTGGTATTTGTTCCCTCTTTTCCATTCCCCTGGTGTCATGGGGGGGGGGGGGGGTACCAGTCTTACTTAATGAAATAAAGAAATGCAAGAGAACAAGGCTATTGAGGAGGGGGCATGGAAATGAGTCTAATCATCTTCTTTTCACTTTACCCTCTCCCTTTCTTTCTCTCCTACATGTACTCTCTCTCTTTCTCTCCTCTCTCTCTTTCTCTCCTTCTCTCTCTCTCTTTCTCAAGTATCTTTTTTGTTCCCATTTTTTCGCCATTCAATGGGGGGGGGGGGGGGGAGTGCCCCCCTGTGCACCTTGGAACTACGCCCACTGATAACCTACAATTGTCTCCTTGCATCAATATCATCTCAGATGTTTTTTGATAAGGAGAGGTATTAAACTGAAACACAAGACAATGATGAATGGAGCTCTTGTTTTACTCAACCTGACATTAATAAATAGGGTTTCACCTCCTTGCAGTTATGCACAATCCCTGACATGCTGAGGTTGCATTATTAGGACTTCGAAAGACAATTGTTGGAAACAAGAATATATTAGTAAACTGCAAAATCTTCATCAGGTAGTTCAATAAAGAAACACAGATATAACAAATATTTTGGTTTATATTTATGTTTGTGTATCTTTACTTATCATTCATGATGTAAAGCGAGTACCCCTTTTCTTCTCTTCCTGATTCCCTTTGACCTTTGACCACTCTCTCTCCCTCCCCTTTCTCTCTCTCTCTCTCTCTCTCTCTATTTCTATCTCATGTTATTCTAATAATCTCTGTAAATTTGCATCATTAAATATGTTTGAATGCTGTTTATGTATAAGTGATGGTTTTGGGACATCTCCATCAAGCTCTTAGAGCTTACGATGATCCACTCAATTTGTATAACAATTACATGATTATACTATGTAACTAATGGTCTATATAATTATGATGATGATGTATACATGTATAAAAAAATTAATCAAATCAAATCGAACAGAAGAATCTAGAGCTAATGTACACCCCTGTAGAGGTGTTATGGTCTAGTGGATAAGTCCCTGGACTGCGGACCACAAGGTACGGGTTCAAAACCCTGGCCCAGCACTAGTGTCTTTTGGCAAGACATTAATCTACATTTGCCACACTCGACCCAGGTGAGGTAAATGGGTACCCGGCAGGAATCAATTCCTTGAAATGCTAGAGCGCCGTTAGAGCAGCAAGGCTAAAGCCAGGGTAATAATTGTGGAGCGCCAGAAGTGTCAAGTCTGACAGACACGTGTTGCTATACAAGAACCCACTATTATTATTTTATTACTACATCAATCATGCTAACTGAAGACAGAACTGTACTGTTTGAGTGGGATGGCATATTCATTACTATAAATGAAAACAAATAGAGTGTGATCCTAATATGAATAGAGTTCAATGGAAATGAGAAAGGTAACATGTTCAAGAAGTTAATGACATCAGTAGTGGCAATAATTCTACATCAACTAAAGGTGTAATATGGATAACACAGACAAAGAGGTCTGCATAGAGGTCTGTATAGAGGACTGAAAATAAGAGACAGAGAGAGAGAGAGAGAGAGAGAGAGAAGATGTGTAATGAGAGAGAAAAAAAGCTGACATCTGCATTATGAAGAAGGTGCATGAAAATTACAGAAAAAACAAACAGAAAAAAACAAATAAAGAGAAAAAGATCATCAAAATAAACATCAATTAAGATCCTAACATAAAATGAAACAAAAAACACATCACAAGGACCCACAGAAAACCCCCATCTCCGGTCCATTTAGGAAACATGATAGAAATAGAATTCCTCTGAACAATCTACCTACGAGGCAACCCAATCAAATGTTGTCACATTGGTGTCAAAATGCCGGGAGATATCATCGGCAAAAGTTATTCCCCCTCTTATACGGGCTCGCACCCAAGATATGGGTTGAAGGAAATAGAATGACAAAACAGAAGCATGTATTTCCAGCCTTCCCATAGGCACAACCAATCACCGGTTATTAGTCAAACCACCTGTCTCGTGTAGGTTTTGAGGTATTGAATGTTGAGCGCTAGAGGGGCATTAACACATATACTTTAACATAGAATTAACTCCCTTATGGCACTCAACGTAGTTTTCCTCCAATTATCCCCTTCCCTCAAATGATTTGAACCCCATTTTTTCCAAATATTTAGACTGGCACTTCCTCCGTCAACAATTCCACATTTTGGCAATTACTTTTCTTCCAAGTATTCTGCTTTGTAAATGAATGAACAAGAGACTAAAGTAGCAACATTTTTCTTCCTGATACTAAACACCTGTCATCTTCTTTTATGTTGCTCTGAGAGCGTTCAATGACAATGTGTCAATATTTATGAACTGTGAACAAATTACAAGTGTTGTTATTTTATGTAATATTAAGAAAGTAGGGAAATGATAACTGGTTTAACCCATAGCAGTTCAGAGTTTTCTATTATTCGTCTGAATTAATCAGTTGTCCCTCCTCAAATTGGCAAAAGAAAAATATTTTCCTCTCCTTCATAGTTTGAAATAAATAAAAATATTTTATTGAATGATCCAGTGTGAATGAAAACTTCAAAATCTAACTGATACATTGCCAATTTGTAGATAAAAATAGTGATCATATATTTTGCTCTTTCTGCTCACGTATAATGTGTACAATTTTATAATTCCTAACATTCTGGATCAAAAGATAATGCAAAAGCGTCACTATAAAAGGAGACACTGTACTGCTAGTACTGCTATGGGTTAAAAAGAAAGAAATTAGCCCATAGCCAACGAGTGGTCCCTGTACGAAGTCTATGGGATAGAACAATTCAGTAGCCACAGGGTTTAGGAATACACATCATGTACATATAGTTCACAGTTTTCCATTCATTCTCCATTTTCAGCTGATTGGAAGTTGCAAATTTTCACCTTACCCTTTAAAGAGAAGGTTGAGTTCCGGGAAAGGTGAAAAATAATTTGTGAGCTTTCTCATTCCTTTAATGTCAGTTTGGAAGAACATCATGGTAGAAATGTCCCCTGAAAAGAATTACTCCTCAAATGCACTCATATTTGAAATATGACAAGAAAAAGCTGAAATGTTCGGGCCAGTCATGCCAAATGTGTGTACAGTCCTATATACACATTTCTGTTTGCAGTGCAAGTATTTTTCAGCAAGATTGAATTAATTTCTTATCATTTTGATGATTATAAAACCTCATAGTATATACCAGTTCTTATGTATACATGATCAACTTTCCCAATTGCTTTCAGTTTTTTTCACAATGTAACAGCATGACCAGGGCCCCGTCTTACAAAGAGTTGCGATTGATCCGAATCGATCGCAACTTGAAATTAATCCCACCTCCTATCTCTTAAGTACACATTTGGGATTAATTTTAAGTTACGATCGATTCAAATCAATCGCAACTCTTTAAAAGACGGGCCCGGCCAGAACTCAACTTTATCTTTACAAGAGCCTAATCAGTTAGTCACAGACGGACATTTGACAAATTTTGAAAGTTTGAAGGCCTGAAGAAAATATGTATTTAATTGAAGAGAGCTATTTCATGTTTCATTGTAAAGGGCATCACTGAAGGAGTTGAAATTTGATAAAATTTGGTTGCCATGGTCGCCTACTAAAATTATAATCCATAAAATAATCAATTTCACGGACGGACAAAATGTCTACTCTAACCGATCAGGCTTACAAGTAAGCTTTATTTTCGTAAACATGGTATAAAATGTAAAGGAAAAGTTTGTATGAACTAGGATTTCACATGTAAAGCAGTGATGATAATAAAGAGACGATGTTCCCACTCCAGAATAAAACCCACAATCCAAGTTTCCAATATTAAAAAAAAAAAAAAAAAAAAAAACATATTGAAACAATTGTATCCAAGGGGACTTGATGTTGTCTAATGAATTCAAACTACATCCATGGAGATCTGGAAATATAATGATGTATTATTGATTTATTTAACAGTTATGGGCAATTTATTGACAAAACATCATTATTATGCAATAAAGTATTTATTCATTGTTGGCCTATGTGTAGGTTGGCTATTTTGATATACAGTTAAACCTGCCTTAGCAAGACCCTGACGTTATATATTTTTTTCCTTTAACAGTGTTTCAAATTGAAATGTGTACTAAAGGAAGGAACATGTCTCTAAAGACCTCGAGCAGTCCTTATACACAGGTTTCACTGGAGCTGATGCTTTCTCTCTATTTTGTTTTTTAACTCTTTGCCCTGTGCATTATGAAACACATGGCTGCTGGATTATTTCAAATGGTGATTCTTTTGTACGTGATTTCTGTCGACGATCGTCGACAGAAGCGAGAATCCGGAAGTGACAGTGGTCGACAATAGCGGGCTATGAGTTAATGGCTGCAGCTTGGCTGTATAGCAACAAACATGAAGAAGGTTGTAAGAGTTCAACCAAACTTCCAAAGTTAGAAAAGAGGTTAACATGTAGCACTACATGTAAGTGGGCGGTGATAAATATTCTGCCCGAAAGATTGATCAGAAGAAGATGGATTGCACTTCTTTATTGCATCTTTGTTTGCAAACATAGAACGACTAACGACATAGACTTTGAAAGCAATACCTAAGATTTATCTTTTTCTTTGGATGGAATTACGGCCTATTTATGGTCTACCCATCCATCTAGCAAAGCAACCATAGCAATAAAATGTTTACAATACCCCATTTACTGTATCCAGCATTTTAGAGCAAATGGGCACATTCACATGTACAGCTAATCATCTTAAGCAAACATAACATAAAATACCCCATTTACTGTACCTAGCTCTGTATAGAGCAAATGAGTATGTTCACATATAATAATATTAACGATTTGAAGTTAACCACCTAACTAAGAAAACACAATAAAAACCTTTTTATACAATTGCCCATTTACTTTATCTATATTTAGCTCTGTAGAGCAAATGTGTATGTTCACATATGAGGCTATTAAGGATTTTAAATTAACCATCTAAATAAGAAAACACAACAATAACATTAATACAATAGCCCAGATGATAGGGGATGTTCTTCTAAATTGTCTAATAACAATTTGAGAATAACACTGTCTGTTTATACTGATGTTAATATTGTTGCCTAAATATCATCATTTTTATAATTCAAAGTTAAAAATGACAAAGTTTAAATCATGAAAATATCTTAGCATGGATAGCCTCAATTATCATTTTGACATTCACCTTTTCACCAAGTCTAGTTCATCTAATTAACTCTTACTGTGCCAAGGGGTATAGCTCTCTTCAAATTTTACCAAAATGTGATCAATGCTACTTTTTAAATATCTGAACTTCATTAACCATCTATTATTTCCCAAGTATTGTGTACAAAACTTGTAGGAAATTTATTACCATTTCTTATGATACCAAACATTATTCCTTTATCCAACTTTATGCATAAGAATTATTGAAAATTACATTTGAGTTTCTCTTTTGTCCATTAATTTTTGTGGTTTTCTCATTTGTTTACTATTGTTTAATGTTGAAATAAGGTAATATCTTTTTAAAAATCTGCAATTTTCTCTGAAAACTTTTAGGTAGCATATAATTATAATCATATATTTAGAATGTTTGATTTATACTCAAAATTTTGATATACATTGACTACCATATACCTTTCCTGTGGTCGAGTAATTGGTGAATGAAAATGAAAAGTCTATCTGTCACATATACGTGACATCGGCACTGAAAGAGTTAACCAGTGGAATACTGTATTCTCGCATACCCATTATAGGCTTTATAATACAGGGACCATCCCCTGTAAACAACGGGTAAATAAGCCAGTTCACAGTTACAGTCTGCGCATGAGCAGATAAAACATTGAAGACCAAATTGTGAAATGCACGGAGACAAAATACTGGATACGTGCTCATGAAAGTTATTTAATCATTATTCATTTATGCACAGGCAGTGTACTCCATGATGCACAGGTGGAAGTATTCTTTGAAAGGGGGAAACAAAGGCTATAATGCAGCACCTCCATCGCTGTAGGAGTGATTGTTTCAAAATGTACAAAGTGGGACTTCTCCATGTTTTACTGAGATCTGTGGATATCTGGGGTCATTTGAGACATGTGCTAACCGTGAACTGGTCTATACCTGATTAGAATCTGGCAAGTACTCATGGGCGCAAATCCATGTCCCCCCCCCCCCCCACCTTTTTGAATAACCTTTTTTTTTTTTTTGCTTGGCAAGAATTTTGGAGGCAAATGTCCCCCCCCCCCCACCTTTCAAAATGGATTTGCGCCACCATAATGATTTGATTTTTTTTCGCATACTGAACTAGACTGAGAGTATTATCATATGAAGCTTCATAACATACAAATATTTCAGAATTCTGATATCAATGAGATACATGTAAGTAAACACTCCAAAAGGCAACATTTTTGTTGTAATAATAAATAAAAAAATAACATCTACAATTTACACATTTGTGGTGGAAGAGCTGAATTTGAGCTTGATAAAGCAGAAAGAAAAGAACAAATTTACACAAATATTTTGAGGGTTAAAAAAAAACAAGAGGAGAGAAATAGGGCGGTATAAAAAAAAATGAGAGAAAGAAGAAAGAATTAGAGTAAGACGTAACATGCACACTCGCCGCAATAAGGGCAATCAGTGCGGATAGGATCTACTGGATCGAGATCCCCTTGACGATGCTCTTAATCCAGAAATCGGACACGCTGGTTTAAAGTTGTCCTCTTATTATCCTTTCGGTAGAAAAGGAGCTGTGGCCCCTAAAAATAGATGACAGCCAGATTTGTCTAATACGTCCATTCCGGGGAAAAGTTCTGTTTTTGTCAATGGTACTTGAAAACTTCTTACGCCTGAGCTTTTAAGAAGTTCATCCTTCCAAAAGAGCAGACCAGGATGTCAATTTAACTTGGGATAGGGCACCTCGATTTAATTTCAATCCTTACTTTTGAAAACAATGATATCATGTTAACAATATCCATGGATTAATGTATGTTAGTAGGTAAATGTTACATGTACTTTTGAATTCTTTACTTTACAAAAATGAGATCACACAAAAGAAAACCACAAAAACCAACGGATGAATGTATGTTTAGGAGGTGAATGGACATTTCTTGACAATACTACAATGCAAATGAAAAAAACAAATGATGACTATCACCAAAGAATTAACTGTGACATTTCATACTGGATCCAATTTGTATTCTAAACAGGTTGATCTAAACAGGGAGCATTGCTCCGTAAGAATTGTCAAAACACGTTTTATGGCAGGATATTGATCAATATAAATGTGAGTTAAAATTGTCAACTGCATTGAAAGCATATCTCCAGGAATGTCAATATATTTGTATGGCACATTGGGGAATTTATTACAGGATGCTGTTTGGATGAGTGTGTGCAGTCAAAACTATCAAAGTTAATTAAAGGTAAGGTGAGTTCTGGTCATGAGATTGAATTGAGAAAGAAAGTGTCTCAAAGCAATTGGGAAAGGTTGATTATATAGCTCAAAAGAATTGGTGTATTGCTGTAAAGTTTTGGGATCACCAAAATGATAAGAAATTGACTCAATCCTGCCGAGAGTCACATGCACTGCACACCAAAATGTGTATGTGGGACTACACACAAATGTTCGGCTCAAACATTTCAGCTGTTTCTTGTCATATTTTGAATGTGAGGTCATTGGAAAAGCAATCCTTTTGAAGGGATTAAAATTGCCTATAATTCACTGTCTATTACATAATTTTTCATAATAAATTGACATTGCGTTTGGATGAGTAGCATATAAACTTGTATTATCGGATATGATAATTTCTAGAAGATTTATGAGAGAAATGGATTTACTCTCTGACAATAGATCTCATGTTTGTTTGTACAATTTATCAGGCTTCTACCATTTATACTGTTTGTACCATTTATATTGTGAAAACACTGTAAAAGTGAAATACGAAACAATAAACTGAAACTGAACCTCGATTCTATCTTGTAACAATCCCAAATTGCAGGACACATTAGAAGGAGGATATAAGAGTTTGCTGTCTGTGGCTTCATAACCTGTCCATTCATAGTTTAAGATTTGCTCATACTTTTCATTGATCTTACTGTTTACAACCTGTTCAACGGAATTACATCAAATTATTTCCCTCAACATTTCCAATGAGAAACTTTGAGAAATATGTGCCTCACCTTTTATATACTTGTGCACATTAACGTTTGATAGGACGTAATGTATGCTAACCTGCAAGCCAGATGTTAACTGACTGACTACTTCATGTTATCATTCACCATTGGCTTAATACAGAAACCATTCGGTTCCAGTTGGTGAAGGGTTAACAGCCCCACAAGGGATTCATTTCTATAGTAGCATATAATTCTAATCATATATTTACAATGCTTGATTTATGCTCAAAATTTGGATACACATTGACCACCAAATACCTTTCCTGTGGTCGAGCAATTGGTGAATGAAAATGACAAGTCTGTCTGTCATGTATAAGTGACATTGGGACTGAACGAGTTGATAAATATCTCAATACTTGTATCATTATCCTCATCAGTACCCGATAAGAAGCAGGTGCATTTACATGTAGTTTTAATACATCTACATCTACATGTACTTCAATTGGTGTAGATTCAACCTTTAGTAAAAGGCATTGCATTCAAAACTGTCAGCAATATGTGAACTGACCCATACCTTCTTATGGTTTTAATTCCTGTTCATACATGTAAATATATCAAGACAGCCAATATCATTTTCATAAAAAGACCAAATGGCAACTTTAAACCTTTCAGGATAGGAATTATTTAAGGACTAAATTAATCACATTCTGTTCTTCAAATTGGCAACAGTAGTATTTATCTTTTAGTGCTACATGGTTCTAATAAGGTGTAATGTCTTTGAAAACAATATACAAAAGTTGAAAAAACTGCCAATGTTGATGATAAAACAATGATTTTGACAGCTCAATGTGTTGCCAATTTAAGGATTTTAAAGCTTATTCTTGTTTTAGAAATTCCTGGCATCAAACGCAATATGGTCATGAAACAAAAATACATTAGTGTGTGCAGAAATTTCTACTCATGCATCTGGTATATTTTCTAGAGCTCTGAATCAAAAGTTATTGAGCCAAACCACAAAATGTGGACAATTGTCTTGAAAGGGTTAAGAAGCATGTGCATCTGACCTGTAATCTAAATACTGAGTAAATGCATCTGATGTGGATTTAACCTTTGGTAGAAGGCAATGCATGCAAGACTGTCAGCCATATGTGAACAGACCCACAAGTTATGTTTAGCTGATTTCATATAATTGTATTAAGTCAACAGTTACTTCAGAAACTACAAACAAATCCTAAAAAGCATTGATCATCCTGTCTCCTTTTGGAATCGCAATGGATTGCACCATTCATCAAGGCCAGCACCAGGGCTCTTAAATTGCCATCACCAATCCTCTGTGATAAGTGGAATAAATGGGGAGTGCATGTTAGGTCCATATTGGAGAGAAGGTCTATGGCCACGATTGATCACCGGCCGATGTCAAGTCTCATACATCTCCCCTCATTATGGGTAGTCATGGGTCTTGATAGACGAGCAATCGTAGAGTTTTAGAGTTGGAATCAATGAAATTGCTTCCCCTGTTTACACAGACGATTGTACAAGAGATGTGGAATGGTTCCTTTTCTTCATAGAATGGTATGTGTAGTACCGGACTATAACACTACACTTTATAACTCAAAATATGAAAATTAATTAGCTCTACCCCCCCAAGAAAAAAACAACAACAAAACAAAACAAAACAAAAACAAAAACAAAACAAAAACAAAAACAAACAAAAACAACAAAACAAAAAAAGACAAAAGACAAAAGACAAATAAATAATATAATATCAATAATATTAACAAAAAATAATAATACAATGAAATGAATACATAAATGAATGCAAAAAATAATTTAAAAAAATAATAAAATTTTTAAGAATATCTTAAAACTATGAATAAATAAATGAACAAAAAAAAATCATAAATAATTAAAGAAAATGCAAAAGTTTGAATCAATGAATAAGCTTGTCTTATTTTCAACATTTAAGGAGCTGGGGTATATGAAACATATTAAAAATGTGTCATTATTTTTCTTAAACATTAGTACTATAGCTCCACCTCAGTTCAATGTTGGGATCATTAAAGGAGATCTCCTTAAATAAAGAATAAACAATCAAATAATACAGTTTACATTTTCAAACAAGGGAACTGCCTCCCCTGTTTTCCAAGAATTGTGTTAGAGAGTAGGGCTCACTGACATGCATTGGAAATGTATGTCTATTTTCAAAGAAAATGACAGTACTAGAGCAAAATTCCAGTTCAGAAATGAAAACAAAAGACTACAAGATAGTTTATACATTTTAGACTTGGATCAATGGAAATTGATGTCTGCCCAATCCTCTTGGATAATTCTAAGGGAGCTGAATGATGGATTAAAAGTAAAATTCAAACATTTCCAATATTTTAGACAATGATGCTAGTCAGAATTCCAATCAATGAAATATTATTTCATTTTAATATTCAATTATAAGAGAGGTGTGTGCACTGCATAACATTGAAATATATTACTGTCTTCCAGTGTTTTATAAAAAGAATTGTTTACGGGTGCTCATTTTGGCTTTGGTTTTTTAAATGTGTGATTTTCTCACTGTGATTTCTATGTTTTTTGTTTTTTTTTACCAGAGCTCTTTTTTAAAAACTTTACCAAAACTCTTTTGGACCTTTCCAGAGCTAAATTGCTTACTGCTCCTGTCTATTTCTTTTCGCTGCTGTCTTCAGGCAATGTTATCTTAGTAGAGTTTGAATGCAGCCTCCAGTCACCAATAAGACAAACAAAAAAAATCAGAGTAATTATCCAATTTACAGTTTGTATCAATGGGCATTAATCCCCTATACATATGTCATTGTACTACTACTTCTAGATATTTATGGTACAAGAGCAGTACCATGCTGTGGAGGTGCCGTGGCCCAGTGGTCTAAGGCGCTTGACTGGAGATGGAAGGATCAGGTGTTCGATCCCCAGCACGGCACTTATGCCCATGAGCAAGGCATTTTATCTACACTGCTCTTTTATCGTAGATCAAATAAATGAAGTGCTATAGGCATATTGATACCAGTACGTGCATGTGTGTTATTTAAAATAAAGAAGGAAAAAATATAAACAATAACAAAAAAGTACTTCATTTTGTACAAGCAAAAACAAAATAAAACAAACAAATGTCACAGCATGGCAATCACACAATTTATAGTCTGCAATGGCAATGAACTTTGGCAAGTTTAATTTTGGTTTAATAAAAAAGGTCTTCCGTAGACCCTGGCCAAGTAATCTTCAACATGATCTTGCATAATGTACATCTGGCATACTCTACCTAGGTGAAGTACATGTAAATAGCTCATCACCCACTGGGAATCAATTCATTGAATACTCCAGTGCCTCATTCATAAGGGAAGCTTGGCCCAAAACAAGGAACAAATTTCCAAACTATCTTGGAAGTGCAGAGAGATAGTTTCGTATGTGATGAGCAACCTTCAAGAATGACTAGTGTACTTGTGAGTTGCTTTTACAGCTATTGAGAGTGTACTTAACTCCTTCCATGCCACCAGATTTTTGAGCAATTGTCAAAAATAAACTTTCAAGAGTTGAATATTAACTTTTCAATGAGTTTTTTTCTTGAGCAAACTAGGCAAAGATATATTGCATAGGAATAAACATCATACTGAAGGCACAGCTTTCTGTATAAGGAAGAATTTTCAAGCAGTTCTGAGCCTAAGCGAAATGTTCAACACTCCAATTTTGGGCGGGATTTGGCGCCCACGGCATGGTAAGGGTTAAACTTATAATACATGTATCTCTTTACAGAAGTTACATGTTGAAAGCTCCTACATGATATTTCCAATAAGATATATTGGCATGGAAGACATGGAATGCATGTGGAGGTGTTGTGGAAAAGTGGTTCGTTCACTTGACTCTCAATCCAAAGGTTGAGGGTTTGAATCTCAGCCTGGCACTAGTGTCCTTTGGCAAGACATTAATCCACATTTGCCACTCTCCACCCAGGTGTAAATGGGTACCCGATATGCTAGAGCGCTACATATTTGGCTGCTATGACCGGGATAATAATGTTGGAGCGCCAGGAGCGTCACGATGTGACGGACATGAGCGCTATACAAGAAGCCACCATTATTATTATCATTATTATTAAGACCTTACATAATGAGTACGGTATTTGGGAGTGATTAGGCCCCTTCAAATTTAACCTGTTGCCCACGGGAACCGGGTGGTCCCTTTATAAATCCTATGGGAATAAAATAATTCAGTTGTCAAAGGGTTAACAGCCATCTGGGTCGCAGCAGACAAAATGTTTTCATATCTAAGTAAGATGTGCACAGTAGGTAGTTTTTTTTTTTCTCTATCAAAACAAAGCTGATCACCTAACACAACAAACGGAACAAACTTATATTTTCATTTCTTGAAGTTTATTTAAAGCAGCCGCAAGATGGAGTAATCAACCCATCATGTTCTTCCCATACACAATGGGTTAATACTTAGTTTGCAGTGTGATGATTTGATAAAAGAATGTTAGGAAATAGAATACAATTTTTTTTTTCTTTCTTTGTTTTCTTTGTATATTTTCATACAATCAGTATTCCATTTCTAAAACTAAGCATATTTTTTCCAGCTGATTTGGATTTCAAGCATGACAAGCTTTTTCTAAGTTTGAAAAATAAATCCACAGGCCTATAAAAGTTTGGATAGTGTCGACCAACCTACTTCATGAAAGATTAATATGAAATGAGCACTGCAGGGGCATTGGGCAAGTATGTGAGCTCTTCACTGGATTCATTGATTTGTGTAGAGCATTCAAAGTAAAAACAACATATCTGATAACAATATCTACTACATGTATCTACACACCAAAAACGCTGTTAAAATTTCGCTGTTTAAAACTGTGTTGTTTAAATTTTAAGCAACATTGTTTAAAACACATTTGCATAGTCTTTTAAACAATTGTTTTGAATATCTTTGAATGTATTTTTTTTTAATAGTTGTTTTAAACAATTGTTTTTAACAACAAATTTTTCAAACATTTGTGGTAAAAAAAAATTTAAGCAACTGTGTGTGTGTGTTAAAACAACTTAATTTAGACAACCTAGATGTTTAAAAAATTGTTTAAAATTTTAAACAAGAGGCTGTTTAAAGTTTAAACAACCTTGGTTGTTTAACAGTTTAAACAATAGTTGTTAGAGTGACCGGCTTAAACAGCGTTGTTTAAAAATTTCGAACAGTTGTTTAAAATATTTTTTTCTGTGTAATACAATTGACAGACTGACAAGAAGAAGAGAATCTATCTACAATGGGACCAATGAAATTCTTTTTAGAATGCTTCTAAGAAGATGCACTAAAATCTTTACAAAATCTTTCTAAGGGCGGCCACATGACTGAAGCGTCCACTTTTCATCCAAAGAATCCCAGATTTGGTCAGGGTTGAAGGTTAGTGTTAAATAGCTTGAAATATTAAGTGTCAATCTATTATATATGCACAGAAGGGAATTCTTCTTCAGTAAAAATGTACATGTAGATACAAAAACAGAAAAGAAAATGCTATTTGAAGCAAAATAAACCATTTTATACGCTAGGAAATTATGTGGAATTTTCAATTTTGACAAATTTCCTTCAGTCATGCAGTTTAAAGTTGAATTAACCTTTCAGTTTTATGGAAACTTTCATCCTAATAGTTACACAAATGCAGCGATCTCTCAATACCATTTTAGCCAATATCCGGAGTATCCTTCCTATTTTCTATGCTTCCAAAGTATCCTGCGTAGACAATTTTCTTCTCATTAAAAATGACTTTGGAATATGTTTCCCTCTTTCTTTCTCTCGATGCATGGCAGAGACTCCATGTTCTGATTATTTGTATATTTTCAATTTCTTGCTCTGCTGATATCTGTCTTAACCCGTTGACTACTGGGCCCTGTTTCATAAAACTTGTTATCAATGACAACTTGCAATAACTGTTATAAGCTACTGAAATCCTTGCATCTGACTGGCTGAGAGCAAATTCGTCGGTAAAAATCACAGACAAGACACTTCATGAAATACTCCCCTGAATTCTCTCATCCCCATGGGATCAATACAAGGATCATCCGGCTCCCGTAGGCTATGGGTTAATTGTGAGTATAAATGCAGGTCTTTCAAAATGTCGGATTTGCGTGATTCTATCAATTTCCATTTTATTAAGCATCATTATGTATTACTACAAGGACTCATCCCCCCAAAGAAAAGTACTGCCCAATACTAAAATGTCTGGATGCAACAACTAACACACTTTCTTTCTCTCAATGCATGGCAGAAACATCGATAACAGTTCTTTTAAGAGCTTCAAAAAAAAAAAAAACTCAAAAAAGATCACAAACAGTCCTTTTCAGGACTATCACATGGTGATAAACCGTAAACCTATCTTTACACCATGAAAACATTCAAAGATCATCTAACTAACACACTGTTTCCATATTCCAACCCAGAATCAAGATAAATATTTACACTCCTACTATCTTTCCATCCGATATTCCTTCTATTTCTCTATCCACATTCTTCCTCTTTCCAGTCACTTCTTTCTATCATATATCCCCATTAAAACCCAGAATCAAGATAAATATTTACATTCCTTCTATCTTTATATCCTACATGTACATTCCTTCTATTTCTATATCCACATATTTTCTCTCCCCCCCCCCCCCCTGCATCTTTCTATCATATACCGGTATCCCTATTCAAAACTCAGAATCAGGATAAATATTTACATTCCTTCTATCTTTCCATCCTACATTCCTTCTATTTCTATATCCACATTATTTCTCTTTCCAGTCACTTCCTTCTATCATATATCCCCATTAAAACCCAGAATCAAGATAAATATTTACATTCCTTCTATCTTTATATCCTACATGTACATTCCTTCTATTTCTATATCCCCCCCCCCCCCCCCCCCCCCCTGCATCTTTCTATCATATACCGGTATCCCTATTCAAAACTCAGAATCAGGATAAATATTTACATTCCTTCTATCTTTCCATCCAGCATTCATTTTGTTTTATCTATCCACACTACTTCTCCTTCCATGCTCGTTTCCCTATACTATATATTCCTATTCTGTCATAGAGCCAAGATCAAATATTTCCAATTTTGGCATCCTTTCATGATATACCCCCCTTTCCTGATATAATGGAAAATCAATTGTGGGATCTAGTAGTAGAAAAGGCAACCTCCCAACATTGAAAGCATATCCCCACTGCCAAAGAAATGCAGCCTCCTCTCCCCCAATGACAAAAACCAGTACATCTTATCCTGTATAACATCACACAAGAGTATGCAGGGTGCATACATAACAATGGGTGCTGTATGCACCGGATTCTTGGTGTATTGTAGAAATTACTTTTTTGTTGACAAGAGCTCTCTTCGGTTTTACTAGAACAAGTCAGATTTTCTCCCTACAATCTTTATTTCTTTTTCTTTAATATACTTTTTTCTTCTTCTTTTTTTTTTTCTTTTTTTTTTTTTTTTTTTTTTTGGGGGGGGGGGGGGGCAAATCTTTCTTTAAACAGTTTTCCGGAGCTAAATCATTCACCACTCTTGTCTATATTTGGTGCTCCAACTCATGTTCCAGGCTTTCTTACCTTAAAAAATATTGGGGGTTAGGATTAGGGTTGCAATTAGGTTTAGCTTAGAATTAAGCATGGGTCACATTTGTAGGATATTGATAAGATTTTTTATTAATGGTACACCCTAGAGCTGCCCTACTACATGTATTAAAGTGATTTGATAACTTTGTAGCAGCTTGATAAAATCTGAGCTGCCTGGCCTTACATGCTACCAGTGTATGTAATATGGTGTAAAAATGAAGCCCAGAAAAAAAAGCACTTCAAAATCATCATGTCCTTCACAAAAGTAAACATATGCAAGTGACCGGAAATGCCAGAATGATTTCCCCCATAGACTCAGTGTTAGACTAAAGCGTATGGCCATACGCTTTCGTAAATGGGAGTATTCAGTCATAGATATCTTAATAATAGCATTATATATTTGAAAACCTTTCTATGCCTGGCTATTTATTTATTTATCCTTCTGAACATTATTATACAAGACAGATATCAAAATTCAACAATTTATTAAATCAAGCCTCCACAAAGTTACCAAATCCCTTTAAGGGTCAGGGTCAGCTTTAGGTACAGTGTGTGGTGCATGGCTAAGATTAAGAATTTGACTGTACAATACTAACCTCCAAGCTATTACTGCTAGAGCATGGATCATACAACCATACTTTTTTCACTGCTCTGGTGGGGAACATACACCGCGTAGACAAAGCAGGCCGCGAGGAGAAATTAGGCCGATTATGGCAGTGGAGACAGGGTTTAAGTGCAGCACACAACGCACTTTGAATGTCATGATTAATCAGGATTACTGCATGGAACGTACCCCAAGGCCAATGGATATAGGCAATAAAAGAAAGGCGAAGATCTAAAGAAGACACTGGAGGGAAAACAGATGAGGAGGAGGGAGGGAGGGAGGGATGGAGGAGGCTGGGTGAGGCAGAAGACAGATGGAGCAGGAAAAAGATAAGGAAGGGGGGTGGCATCCTGTACAAAGTCAAAGGACAGTGGGGCCCTATCTATGGGGTATTTTATGTTATTCTTTTTCTTAATACTCCTTAACCATTAACCCATAGCATGCTAGGTAAAGTTTTTGTAAAGGTTGATTTTATACACGTACATAACAGCTGTACACAAATGAGTTTTTAGGTGATTGCTACCCTGTAAGATTTCCTCCAGCAAGAAGAAGAATCAGTGATGCTAGCTTGGAGCTTATAATGCACATTAAATCCCTACTTGGCCTTCATGGGTTTGAACGCGTCCGCTCGCTATTCATAAGAACCGCTATTCATTGAAAACCACTATTCATTTAATATGCGCTATGAATAGCGGTCCTTATTAGTAGTTATGAATAGTTGTCCTTATGAATGGATGTCCTTATGAATAGCGAGGAAATTTGTCTACGGTTTGCTCGCTATTAAGAAGGACCGCTATTCGTACAAAACCGCTATTCATTTAGTCACGCGTTATGAATAGTGGTCCTTATGACTAGCGAGGTTACCCCGGTTTGAACACTTATCATGTTTCAAAAGCAAGTTGAAAAAAAACATCTCCAACTACATGCAATGACTTTAAACTGAGCGAGCAGGACCCACCTCTAACTCTCTCTCTGTCTCTCTCTCTCCATCTCCTTCTCCTGTATTCTGTTTTACTCCCTTTTCACCCCTTCTTTTTCCTGCCTTCTCTCTTCCTTCTTCTCACACACACACAGACATACTCATTACTTCCACTTTACTTTCACACTTAGTTTTTCTTATGGGTTGAGGCAATAGTCCTTCTACCTCAACTCACTCATCAATTCTTTCTTATCAATAATTCGCTTCTCGTAATGATGCTTTATGAATTTAATATTACTGAACGACCCAATCATGATTAAGTTATATAAGTTTCTGGATATATGATATACAAGCTTTGCTTTTAAATATGTCCAACTGATTTCGATATCACTTAATAGGTCAATATTTGTGCATCATATTTTTTACTTATTGATATTTGATTATGTGCCCCTATCTATGAAAAAACATTGTTATATATTATTATTGTATTCATTTTTTGTTTTATGCACTACAGTATTATGTTAATATGACTGAAAACAGTCAATAAAATCTGAATCTGAATCTGAATCTGAATAAATGAACTTGTAAAAGAGAAATTCTAGACTTATGCTTTGTCTCACTGATGAATTGAAATATAAGATATCTTCAAAGGATATACTTGGCAATAGGAGGAAAATGTTTCTATTTCTGAGAGAACAATGCTCAGTCCAAACACAGCGGCCTGTACCGTGGTCTAAGTGTGGTTTAAACCAAGTCTAAACCTGCCCTTTAAACCAGAAGTTAAGATAATCACATCCTGAACTCCAGTTTAACTTGCAGTCCAGTGCAGTCTAGACTCTAAGCGTGGTTTAACTTTATACAGAAATGTAGACTGCAGCTAGGGGTAGTTAAAGTCCAGTTTAACCCTAACCCTAACCTTATACTTTTCACAAAAAATAAACTCCGAGCAATTGTCGCCGGAGCACCGCAATGGTTTGTGCCTATACAGCCTACCCAGGCCCCCTCAATGTCAAAGTAAACCCTGCATTACCAAATGTTCTTTTAATCAAAGCGACATTATGCCGCTCCATGTTCAGGAGTTCAAGCAAATTTTGCCCCGATTCTACAAGTACCTGGGGATCGAAATGAGAAAACCTGAACAAAGAATGGGTATTTCAGACGGTATAGCTGCATTTGATTACGAGAGTGGAAGGCATGTAGATTTCTTCATTTCGACGCCAGGTTCGGGATCAAGCAACATGCTAATAATAACATCTGTGTTATTTACACAGAGTCATCTGTGCCGCTTACCATACAGACTTTTTGTGAAAAAGCGGGCCTATGAAAAGAAAGCTATTTTTTTCTCTCTTGCAATGGAAATGGACTCAACCCATACCAAGCCTCTTAGTTTGCCAATATTCATAGATTACAATTTTACACCAAAATTAAAACCTCTTTGATTTGTTAATCTTGATACTATGTTGTTCCATCATAATGATTCAATTCAATTCAATTCAATTTTATTTCCACAGATGCCAAAAATGATTGTACATGCATATAATGAAAAAAAATATACAATAAAATACATGCATACAATAAAAAGTAAACATTGCTCTACAGAAGTACATCCATGTAAGAATGTATTTTTTAAAAGAAAAACAGCAAATGCAGAAGGGGTAGTCAAAAAAATCAAAGATGATTTGTCAAGGACTACCCCCAGTTTGAACCTTATTTCACAAGGCAAATGTAATTCACCAAAATCTAAACTCTTTCATATGTTTGAACTATCCAATGGTTGATATTGGATTTATACCTTTATTCATTCTTGGACAAAGAACAGCTAGCCATATTTTTCTTATCAAGGTTTTAAAAGAAGTTCAGGAAATTGTCAAGTTAGAACATGTACTGTTTTCAGCAATTTGAAAAAAGAAGGAAAAAATGTTATTTTTGTTCAGTCTTGGAGACACCATAAGACTTAACACAGAAATGTTGTTCCCTACAGGTTAAACCTCATAAGGTACCTCATACAAGATCCAATTCGTAGAATCGTCGAGAGGTGTTTCTTGATCTAGAAATAGATAAAAGGGGCACAGCTTGCCCAAATCTGTCCAATTAAAATATATGTAGTAGAGCTGAAGCATTGGAGGCAATAAGGCAACATGATTAACTATACTGATAGAATGCCTGCCACATTCATCAATGTATGAGGAAGGATTAAATCTGAAAAATACATAGGAATGAAGATTTTCTTTTCATTTTCGTACACAGTATGCCTAAACAAAAATAATAAGTTCAGTATAATTAATAGTCAGGTTCACAAGGTGGGAGTTAAACTTTAAATTTCTCTTGCAGTTTCAAAACTTTAAGTTAACTTGTATTAATCTTGTAGTTTCAGAATGTATGAACGGACTCGTATTTTCAAAACTTTAAGTTTACTTTTGGTTCTAGAACCACAAGCGAGCTCGTGGTTAACGCTGAAAAAACGGGCAGCCGGTGGTCCTCTGTCGCAGTTTCGGACCATGTGAACAGAATAAACTTTTAAGTTCCGCAAGATTGTGGTTAACAATGACCTCTCTGTTCATGTTAAACTTCCGGGTCATACCCTTCGCACAAATTTTGAACATAGAAACTGAATGTGTACTGTACACATAATCTGTACTTAGGTGTTAACAACGACAATCGCTCAGCTTGTAGTTTCAGAACAACGAGCATCATTGTTTCGGGCCCATGTGAACCCTCATCGTGGTTAGTGAGTTGTTGTTCTGTTAACTTAAAGTCCCGTATGAACGTAGCTATAGTCTGATCCATGTTAACTTTACAAAGAGTTATATCCCCAGTTTACTTTTCAATACCACTCAAAGATGCACTCTCAACTAGGCATGATTTAGCTGTGCCCAGTAAAAACTAATGGCAAAATTGTTTCTTTATATGTAGACATGGTCGATGAAAGATATCATTCTAACTACAGTATTCCCAGGGTTTCTTTCAACACTAGGCATAGAACATACTTTAAATTGTCAGCTGTGCCCGATAAAAATGAATCGTAACAGTAATTTCAATGTGAACAGGGTTGATGAAAGCTTATGTTCTATTATCCCCAGGTTTCTTTTCGATGCCACTCATAGAGCGTACTTTAAATTGTCATTAATATACATATCAATCAGCAGTGTTCAATAAAAATGAATCGTAAAATTATTTTTAATGTGAACAGGGTCGATAACATCTTATGTTCTAATATCCCCAGGTTTCTTTCCAATGAGCGTACTTTACTCATTAATATACATATCAATCAGCAGTGCTCAATAAAAATGAATCATAACATTATTTTCAATGTGAACAGGGTCGATGAAATCTCATGTTCTAGTATCCCCAGGTTTCTTTCCAATGCCACTCATAGAGCGTACTTTAAATTGTCATTAACGGAGACATTGCCTTAAAGGTCATCCTACAATTTCAATGAAAGCTTGATGATATTGGGCAGCAGTGATTGCTATAATTGGGGGAACTACTCCATGCAGTTAAGGTTCAATATCCTATAGGCTTTCTCCCAATCACACAACATTGCACATATACATGTAATACTAAATTCAAGCAATGATTTGTGGAAAATTAGTCAGTGCATTTAAAGGGAACGTCCACGCTGATATCAAGGGGTTTTTTTAAAAGGAGAAAAAGTAGATAAACAGATCAATGAATGTTGAGCAAAATCCGAGAAGAACTAAGAAAGCTAGGAATTTTTGAAGTTGTAATCAATCAAACACAAGCTGACAACTCTCTGACGTATCTTGCGAGCTCCTCTCCCAATTTCCATGTACTAAAAAATATCATGAATTTCCACTCTTTCTAAAGAAATATTTAATCATACATAATCATAGCAAACATGTTTTTACACAAAACCTGTATGAAACAAATGTATTTCTTCACTAAGTAAGAAAATGAAAATACTTGACATTTTCTGTACAGACCAAATAGGAGAGGACCTCGCAAGATATGTCAAGGAATTGACAATTGATTATAACTTCAAAATTCACAACTTTCCTATTTCTTATTAGATTTTGCTCGAACTTTTTTCCTTCATATGAAACCAACTTGATATCAGGGTGTGGACTTCAACTTTACATTTAAAATCCTTCTAAAAGAACCTTCTCCAATCCTGCAACGTTGCACATGCTAAATACAGCTGTGATTGTAGGAATTGGGCAAATTAGTCAATGCATTTAACCCCTTGGATACAATGTGATTTTGCTATAACATACATTTTCCATTGACTTAAGGCAGTGTTATCTTGGCCTTTGTATTCAACAGGTTAACCCTTTCCAGACAATTGACCACATTTTGTGGTTTGGCTCAATAACTTCTGATTCAGAGCTCTAAAAAATATACCAGATGCATGAGTGGAAAGGGCAAAAATTTGTGTATACACTGTGTCCAATTTTGTTGCATGACCATATATTGCATTTTATGGCAGGAATTTTTTTAAAAAAAAATAATAAGCTTTAAAATCCTTAAATTGGCAACACAATAAGGGGTTCAAAATCTTTGTTTTTTATCAAAATTGGCAATTTTTCCAAATTTTCAAAAAAGTTCATAACCATGTACATGTAAATGTATATTGTTTTCAAAGACATTACACCTTATTAGAACCATGTAGCACTGAAAAAATACTATTGCTGCCAATTTGAAGAACAAAATGTGATCAATTTAGCCCTTAAATAATTCCTGTCATCAAAGGGTTAAGGTTCAACTGATTCCTATCCCACGATGTTGCACATACCAGATGCAGCAGTGATTGCTGTAATAGTGGGCAAACTTATTAACTCATTTACAGTTCAACATCCTTAAAATACTTTCTCATGTCAATTCAGTTTCCTCATGGCCTTTCTTTAGTCTATGAGAGAACTATTAACCTGTTTTGTATGACTGAAGGAACAAATAGAGGACAGACACAGTCAAACTTTTGCCACATGCACGATGTACATGGAACATATTACTCTTACCAGTTTGACAGCCTGGAAACGCAATCCCATGCAATTAAACAATCAATTCAATTCATTTTCAATTCAATTCATTTATTTCATTCTCCATAAAAATACACAAATACTTATGATACATGGTACATGAGATAAAAAATTGTGACATAAAACTAACTTAAGGTACATGATTAATATAACATGATGTAAAAAAAACAACAACAACAATGAAACGAGAGACATTTTATGGGAATGGGGGGTCAACAAAAAGAGCATTTAGCCTTATAAAACGGTGACCCCTTAGATAAATCATAAAGCAAGTAAATCGGACACACAAAAAGTCAAACAGAAAGAAAGAAGCAAACACAGAGAGAAAGCAAATCAAATCAACCAGTTGACTACTGAATACTCTCATTCCCATAGGCTTAAAGGCCAAGTCCACACTAATATCAAGTTGATTTGAATAAATAAAGTAAAATTAAACAAGCATAACAGTGAAATTTTTATTGAAATCGGATGTAAAATAAGAAAGTTACGGCATTTTGAAGTGTTGCATTATTTCTTGAAACAGTGATATGCATAACATAGGCGGTATGCAAATGAGTGAACCGATGATGTCACACACTCACTTTTCTTTATGTATTTTATTACATGAAATATCATATATTTAAATTTTTTGCTTCAATAATGTCAAACATGGTGTGACTCCTTATGGAACATGTAGAATCATCATTATTGTAACTTATTTCGATACAATGGAGAGATTCTTTATCATCACATCCATAAAAATTGAAATATTTGAAATTTCATATTACAAAATACATAAGGAAAAGTGAGTGTGTGACATCATCAGTTCACTCATTTGCATACCGCCCATGTTATGCATATCACTGTTTCAAGAAATAATGCAAAACTTCAAAATGCAGTAACTTTCTTATTTTACATCTGATTTCAATAAAATGTTCACTGTTATGCTTGTTCAATTTTACTCTATTTATTCAAATCAACTTGATATTAGTGTGGACTTGGCCTTTAATACAGGAGCCACCCGGTTCCCAGGTTAAGCAATAGGTTAAATCTAAACTTGATTTCTGGGCCCTACCTGTTTCATCAAACTTGCCATCAATGACAAGTTGCAATAACTGTTATAAGCTACTGAAATCCTTGCATCTGATTGGCTGAGAGCAAATTTGTCAGTAAAAATCACTGACAAGACACTTCATGACCCCCCCCCCCCTTAACTGACTCAAAAATCAATCTGGGCCCTGTTTCATCAACTTGTTATTAATAACAAGTTACAATCACTGTTATAAGCTACTGAAATCCTTACATTTGATTGGCTGAGACCAAATTTGTCATAGAAATGTGGCAGTTGTTACTGATAACAAATTTAATGAAATGGGGCCCTGAGTTGTTCATCCTGAAGCAGATGATTGTGTGACAATATAATTCTTTCTTCTTTTTTTTGGGGGGGGGGGGTGGGGGGAGGGGGTGATTGGTTCCTATTCATCAAGAAAATAAATATGAATGTTCCTCAAACTACTTTACTTTTAAATCATATTGAATTGATGATTTTTTTTTTCATTTCAGAAAGATACTGTTTATATGAGTGATGCATGATACAAGGCTTTAAAGTGTACCAATCACCTGAAAAAATAATTTGTACACAGCTAGAAAGTATAAAATCAACCTCAGAGAACTTTGTCTGGTATTCTACAGGTCAACAGTTAATGAGTATGAAGGAAATAAAGGATAAAATGAATATGCTTGCGCGGAACCGAACTCCGAGTTTGGTTCCGCGCGAGCCTTTATAATGGCGAGCGCGTATGGGTGGGTCGAGTAGTCTACTCACAAGTCGCTTTTACGCTTATAGAGAGTGTACTTGAAATTGCAATATCTCTTTATAGAATTAATATTTAAAGCCCATATTTTGAATATAGTATAACGACATGAAACCTCTAACATACAGAGCAAAATTATTTTTGATGATTGGTACCCTTTAAATCTCAATTGTGTGATAGAATGTATGTGATGTCACTTACATTTTTCTCAAGCTTGTCATATGGGAACATAAGTCCTTTGGCAGATGCTTGATGTTACATCTGTTGAGTGTTCTGCAACAAAAAAAAAAAAAATAGATTACCATTAGGGCTGTCTGGGTGTAGTAATCAATCACCAATGGCATTTCATTATTTATGTTTCAAAGAAGAAGATGAGTTCTCTGGTCATGCAATTTTCTCATGAAAGAAATGTCTACAAATTATTCCCAGTGGTTAAGACAGGAACAGTTGTGTATTATGAGTTTCTAGTTTTGGAATCACCAATATTATGACAAATTGAGAAATTTGGTATTTAAATCCACCAACAATGAAAAACAGAAGACACAGACAGAAATGGGGCATCTGAATCTGGTCCCAATTTGTTAACCGTATGCATTTCTAATGATAGCCTATATGAGATCTGAGAGCACTTCAAAAACAAGTTTCAGTTTAGTTCCAGTGACATTTTCACGATGACATTCTTCCATGTAAGGATGAAAAGAATGGGAAAGATAAAAACTGATTGTTTACCTTTACTCTGCATTCTCTTTAACACAGTTCTTTATGCAAAGCTAGACATACTCTTTGTAAGCAATTCTCATACTCATAAGAATTCAAAGGAAAGTTCTGTTTGAAGAAATATATGAATGGGAGAGGAATAAAGATGGATAGAGATAGAGAGATAGAGAGATAGGGAGATAGGGAGATAGAGAGATAGAGAGATAGAGAGATAGAGAGATAGGGAGATAGGGAGATAGGAGATAGGGAGATAGAGAGATAGGGAGATAGGGAGATAGGGAGATAGGGAGATAGGGAGATAGGGAGATAGGGAGATAGGGAGATAGGGAGATAGGGAGATAGAGAGATAGGGAGATAGGGAGATAGGGAGATAGGGAGATAGGGAGATAGAGATAGAGAGATAGAGAGATAGAGAGATAGAGAGATAGAGAGATAGAGAGATAGAGAGATAGAGAGATAGAGAGATAGGAGATAGGGAGATAGGGAGATAGGGAGATAGGAGATAGGGAGATAGGGAGATAGAGAGATAGAGAGATAGAGAGATAGAGAGATAGAGAGATAGGGAGATAGGGAGATAGGGAGATAGGGAGATAGGGAGATAGGGAGATAGGGAGATAGGGAGATAGGGAGATAGGGAGATAGGGAGATAGGGAGATAGGGAGATAGGGAGATAGGGAGATAGGGAGATAGGGAGATAGGGAGATAGGGAGATAGGGAGATAGGGAGATAGGGAGATAGGGAGATAGGGAGATAGGGAGATAGGGAGATAGGGAGATAGGGAGATAGAGAGATAGAGAGATAGAGAGATAGGGAGATAGGGAGATAGGGAGATAGAGAGATAGAGAGATAGGGAGATAGGGAGATAGGGAGATAGAGAGATAGAGAGATAGAGAGATAGAGAGATAGAGAGATAGAGAGATAGAGAGATAGGGAGATAGGGAGATAGGGAGATAGGGAGATAGAGAGATAGAGAGATAGAGAGATAGGGAGATAGGGAGATAGGGAGATAGAGAGATAGAGAGATAGAGAGATAGAGAGATAGGGAGATAGAGAGATAGAGAGATAGAGAGATAGAGAGATAGGGAGATAGAGATAGAGAGATAGAGAGATAGAGAGATAGGGAGATAGGGAGATAGAGAGATAGGGAGATAGGGAGATAGGGAGATAGGGAGATAGGGAGATAGGGAGATAGGGAGATAGGGAGATAGGGAGATAGGGAGATAGAGAGATAGAGAGATAGAGAGACAGAGAGACAGAGAGACAGAGAGACAGAGAGAGAGATAGAGAGATAGAGAGATAGAGATGGGGGAAGAAGAGAATGAAGAAAGAAGAAAGGAAGAAGAATGGAAGATAGACTTCCTGTGACAATGTAAACAAGTGAATGAGTAAATTACGCAATGCGTAATAAATGTCCCCGCCGGAAGTGCAGATCTGTGGAAATCAACTAGCCTGAACCTTAAAACTTCAGTGAAAAACTTTAGTGAATAAAATAATAATGTTACTGCATGCAAAAGAAGAGAATACCAACAATGCATGTATACAACTGAAATATAAAACATGAAAACATTATGAACCTTCAGCCATTTTGAATAAATTTGCATAAATTTGCATGAATAATGAATTTCAAAATTCTGTGTAGAAGTTTGGAAGCCCCCACCCAGCCCTATCAGATAAAACAATCGGAATCAAAATCCGATGTGAAATAGAGAAGTAGCATTTTTCGTCAATTTTGAATAAATTTGCATAAATTTGCATAATTAATGAATTTCAAAATTCTGTGTAGAAGTTTGGAAGCCCCCACCCAGCCATATCAGATAAAACAATCGGAATCAAAATCCAATGTGAAATAGAGGAGAAGTAGCATTTTTCGTCAATTTTGAATAAATTTGCATAAATTTGCATAATTAATGAATTTCAAAATTCTGTGTAGAAGTTTGGAAGCCCCCACCCAGCCCTATCAGATAAAACAATCGGAATCAAAATCCGATGTGAAATAGAGGAGAAGTAGCATTTTTCGTCAATTTTGAATAAATTTGCATAAATTTGCATAATTAATGAATTTCAAAATTCTGTGTAGAAGTTTGGAAGCCCCCACCAAGCCCTATCAGATAAAACAATCGGAATCAAAATCCGATGTGAAATAGAGGAGAAGTAGCATTTTTCGTCAATTTTGAATAAATTTGCATAAATTTGCATAATTAATGAATTTCAAAATTCTGTGTAGAAGTTTGGAAGCCCCCACCCAGCCCTATCAGATAAAACAATCAGAATCAAAATCGGCCAAGAAATGACGGAGAAGTAGCATTTTCTAACATTTGAGCACACACGGACAGACGGACGGACGGACGGACGGACACACACACACACACACACACACACACACACACACACAC